>KK120026.1:4260-87917 GCA_000611955.2 Stegodyphus mimosarum | reverse complement strand
GTATTATCAACAGGGTATGCCGCAGGTTCGACATGACTGCTTTGGAGAGCAATCATTAAGCAGTTAACTAATACTCTTAACAAACAGTTAATAAATCGAATGCTTCTCACTTTTTCTTCATGCGGAAATGGAATTTTCCTAACTAGTTTGGTAATTAAAGAATTTAAGATATTTAGCGTTTTGAACTGGCAAGAGTGTTACAGCACAGAAATTTTAATAAAGTAATCTTGCCAAGAAAACTTTAAAAATAATCTTTACGTCTCATCTTTAATAAGGACACTAGTTCATCATAAAAAGTGGATTAAGGATTCATGGAAACTCTGTAAAGCAAGCAAGCATATACTACTGACTCTAAAACGGCAGTAGAAGAATTATCTTCAAGTCTTAAGATTACAAAAACGAAAGTCGGAAGAAAGGTGTATAAAATCCTTTTATTTGAACACAAAGAAGTAACAATGACTTAAGTTGGGTTTATACATACCGACACTTCTGGCTTAAATTAAATAAGTAATACTGAACTAAAATCAAATTTAGTTAAGATTTGCCTAATGGTTCATAGGATAAAGTAAAGGGTAAGAAAGGCTCTGGTTTGTAGAAAACCGGCGAGACAAGCCTAATGGCTAGGAGCACTCAATGTCACAGAATCAAATCGCTATTAATCACAATAAAAACCTGGTCTCAAGTAGACAGAACACGCTCTAAAGCCAATCTGCGAGCACTTCCTTTCTCCCTCAATCTGAATAAACGCTCACTATCTCATTTACATTCTGGCATGAAAAGCGTGGGTGAAAAGAAAGTGACAGAAAAGTAGTTTCGTTCAAAATTAATCATAAATCAAGAATAAATAGATAAATGCTCACAACTCTATACGCAATAGTAAGCTACATTATAATGCAAACATTTTTATGAGTTAACGTTCATCAGGTATCACTTAAAAATGTCGATTCGGAAAAATTTTATTCAGTTTATGTACGTTTCTGACACATAATTCTATTTTTTGGCTATTTGTTAATGCGTATCGTTTCTTTCTAACCATAAATATTGACGATGTTAAAATAAATCGAACTCTTCCATGTATTTTATATTTCCTCATATTTTAGCACGCAAGAAATAATTTAAACACGCAGAGTGTGATTAAACATACATTGACCTGTAGCAAAATTCGATCCATTTACTAAGAAAATATAACTAGCAAGTTGCGCCAAAGAAGAGCGATCAGCAAACAATTACGGTAACCCAACACCTTAAACCGTGCATCTGCGCAGCTGATTGATGAACGCAGTTTTTTCAGTTCTTGATGGGGCACGAGAGCGGGATATCCGGTCTGGTGAAAATATCAACGATACGTTTCTATTTCAACGCTTTTAAAGGCTTTTCTCCTTTTGCGGGGACATTTTAAACATGAATTTATAGCATGATGACATATTTGTTGGCTTATATGTCCACCGAAGCATTTTAAATATATTATTTTTCGTCTCAGGCACACAAGACCCAAAGTACAAAGCATATTCACGTTCAGTTAAATCAACCGGACACGCAATTTTTTGAAAATAGAAACACATAATCAATGGAAACTAGATCATTTGTATTGTATTTTTAAGTTAGAAATCTTCTTAGTAGATACCTTTAAGGAATTTTTGGACTGTTAAGATCTTTACACAACATTGTTTTACCACGCGCTTTCCTTTTCCTGACTTGGAAAGTATTGCCGATACCCGAAATGCATGGGCTTTAGTTTATCTTTTGCACATTTTCACGTATAGCCAGTTTTCAGGACAGTACATTTCTGCAAAATTTAAAAATCTTTAAATATTTCAATTTATCTTTCAAATTTAATCAGTCAATTTTTTAAAAACCTGATGGGTCTAAAAGCAATAAACTTACGACTTAATAATTTAGATACTTATTTTACCTTTTACTAATCTATAAAACTCATATAAATTAAAACTATTTAATTTTTGATGCATTCAAATGACAGTTTTTATTCTGATGTACCCGTGTGATTTTTGCAGAGTAAAAAGGTAACCAGTATCGCTTATTTCTAAAGTATAAAAAGATAACATCGATAATCAGGTTTTGAAATATCAATACTTAAAACTTGGCATGGTCTACTGCCCTGTAGACCATGCCCTACAACTGCCCTGATTTGTTTAAAGAAAATTTTCGACAAATTTACTTGCTATAGTGAATTATGATATAAATTAATATTAAAAAAGGAAGATAATTATTTTTTTCTTATCTTTGAATGTCAGTGGACAAAAATAAGGATTCTATAGCTTATTTATCTTTTCTAGTGTTATAATGAGTGCCTTAAAGCAATAGCATTATTTGAGTGATGAAGCTCATCGGGCAGACACAGTAGATGGATGATACTACTGACAAGAAGCTATGTGCCAATTAATAGGCGCTATGGATGGGAAAAAGGTACAATTCCGCAATTACCAATGAGTAATTTTTTATTTACAAACATCTAGCTTTTGACACATAAGCCATTAGCCATTAGCCTTCCAGTACTTTCGAGTTACATAATTAAAAGCATTACTCTTAGAGCACGTATGTAAATATTTTGGTCTATCGATTGTCCAGATTCACAGAAAACTCACTGGCGAATTGAGAATAATGTAAAATAGATCAGCAAATCAAGTCCAGTTCAAAGACGGAACAGTATCACAATTGTAGCACAATGAAAATCTGGAATAATATATTCCTTGTCCAAGAGACACTTCCTAGCCATTTCTAAGGCTAGTGAATGAGCATAAAAGCTAGGAAAAAGACTTTGGCCAAGCCTTTTTCTTGGCTTTTCACGCACAAGTTTGAGTCATGAAGCAGAGATAAGCAACAACGGTGAGTTGCATATTTAATGTGCACCAAGGACAGACCAAGGACTGTGGTGCTCCAAGGACAGAACTTCCACATTACATTTCCCGATAAGGATTATGGGAGACGCCTTTTGATAGGCTGATCTAAAATTCATCATAGCTGAGAATAAATGTTTTAAGCGTTTTTGAAACCTGTTACTTTTAGATAGGTAATGTGAGATATAATCTGCATATATATAACTATAGAATCAATCGCCTTTTAAATTTTAGTGGAAAATTGAGTTTCTTACAAACCTTACTTGGAAGTACGTTGGTAATAATTCATAGGTACTTTGTTTATGAGACGAAAGTCTGCTTCGATGAGTTTCACAAGTCGTTGTCCAAGCAAGCGGGTGCAACATTGCTGAATGTAGGTTTTATAACGTTATTACAGTTTCTATAGTTTTTTTTATATTTTTTATAGGAGTTTCGGTTAATCTCTAAGGTGGAATTCCTTCCTAATAATACAGTTTGTGTCATTATAAGGTATTTCTCCCGCCTTCTTAGCATGCTTCCGTGGTGTAATGGTCAGCACACTAGGCGCGTATTCGAGAGGTTCGAGGTTCGAGTCCCGGCGAGGGCATTGCTCATTTTTTCATGTCTCCTGCTTCGATATAACCTAATGTCTCTACAGTGACGCCCGAACTAAAAACAGGTTGTGGATGATGACTCTCCACCACCAGGATTTGGCGACTAGGTCTCCTAATCACCAGTTGCCCTTTAAAAGGGGAAGTATATAAGGTATTTCTCCCGCCTTCTTAGCATACCTTCATGGTGTAATAGTCAGCCCACTCGAAGCGTATTCGAGAGGTCCGAGATTCGAGTCCCAGCGAGGGCATTGCTCACTATTTATGTCTCCTGCTTCGAAATAACCTAAAGTCTCTACAGCATAACAACTGCATTTACTTTGCTGAAAACATTGTCAATGTGTTCTTAAAATCTCAGCTTGTTATTAATTATGATTCCTAAGTATATGAATGAAGATTAGTTTTTCTTATCTTAAAAATACAATAAAATACACATATTGTTCTTAGGGCAAAATAACATTAAGAATACAAGTAGGCTGTTTGAAATTAATTACAACTAATTAAAGGTTCATATTTTACACGAGATGAAGTAAAATATATTAACTTTAATGAAACTAATACTATTTGTAAATTTATTCACACTTTATTGAATTATATGTTCTCACTTTATTGTAGCTAATACATTCTTTTAATCAATTTCAAACCTTTCTCCTTCCTTGAAACCTAATTCTTTTGTTTAAAATCTCTCGATTTCTTGATATGTTGATTTTACTAATTACGCGACCACTCAAAACAAATATGAATTTAAGCACTGTCATAATGCCGTCTTATAGCTGCAGCATCGCAAATTTTCTGCTTTAGATGATATTCAAATTTCCTGTTTTCTAGTCTAATATGTGGTAGTACACTAAACTACAAATTTTTTATCATTATTCACAATAAAATGTATTTTGTAATATTTTATTTACATGCTTCTTCTAATGGAAACTTGACCTCAATGTGAAAAGTCAGAATTCGCTTATTTTATTAAAATTTAAAGACAGTTTTCTGTATGAAAATAATATCAAGTTCTACAAATGGCAAAAACTTTCTAAAATACACGAAAAATTTTAGAAGACGTGCTTTTCGGATTTTATTTCCTCTGTCTCTGTGTGTAAAGAATATTAAAGTAACTAGAGAGAAATATCCCATCCAAGAATCCAGATGTTTTCATAATTACCAAACTTTTTCTATTATAGGCAAAGAAGCAACGATGGTAAACACGATTTCGTGACATTAACAATCCAGGTATCGCATCAGTATTTTTATTTTTTAGGAAAATTGAAAATTTTACTGTATTTTGTCTCTTAAGAACATGTACAGTTAATTAAAAATTTTGCCTGAAAGATTTTTAAATAATTGAATACTGAAACTTAAATTTTCTTAAATTAGTAAAGTTTCACTGCTTGCGCAAAAAAGTCAAATCAAGCATTTATCCTAAATCTCTAGGAAGGGAGACTGAAATTATTTAGATTTTAACAGTCGCCCAAAAGGCCTTCTTTTAAGTTTAATATGGTTTATCAGTAGAAATTACTAATGAAGATGGCAGAGATAGAATAGCAAAACATTTTAAGGATACTATACTAATATGCATTTAGACTAAGATGCGATCTTCTGCATATTTGAAAAGAGAAAAAATGTAACGTAATTCTGTAAAAACGTTAGAGGTTTTTAATTGAATATATCATGGATTAAATGCATTTTTATTTAAATCAATCCGATTAAAAAGATAATAAATACTAAATTAAATAATATTCTTAAGAACTGCATCTACTGCTTTTAAATAGCTTAGTTTCTTAATCAATAGCAAACAGATTAAATTTGAAAGACAAATATCACTAAAAGTTTACTGACTGGCAACAGACTCGAATGAAAAGTGAAACAACGCATTTACAGAGGACGACGCAAAATCGCGTTTCGAGGCTAATAGCCCTTTTGGGTTTTTTTTAAGGAAAAAGAAAAGGAAAATAAAAACAAAGTTTATTTTCATATCATTTTTAGCAGTCACTGAAATCAAATAATAAAAAAATATGACAATTTCGTTTAATTCTTGCCCTCTATAGGCAAGTTAACCAATTTCGCATAATTAACAAATATTTTTAGATCAATAAGTCTGATTAGTCAGAAAATATGGCGACAACTCTTGCCTGGTTTTAACCAGAAACATAATAAGTAACATCTAAACATAACATTTTAAATAATCATGATTGACTTTAACAGTTGACTTTTAATAATATTCATAATCGGTCCTGCTTCCTCTAACAGAGTTGTGAGTGCAATATTTTTAGCTACCGGTACTCATCTATTAAGTAAAATATCACGCCGAAGAACAAATGTTACTAAAGCAATAAAACCGTCGCAATCTGCGGGAATTAGCAGGACTGGCTTGGATGGCTGAATTCGACTTCTTCTTCAGCTGCAGGAGTGAAAATGGCGAAGGAGAGGTTTTGCACTCTCTTGATAGCAACACACCAAAAAGTTTGTGAACGTTCATTTAAGGAAAGAAACAAAGCTCTGGAGCCATCTATTGATAAAAACTGAATACAGTTATAGGACAATTTCATTAAAAGCTGAAAGTAAAGACGGATTAGAATTGGAATCATTAACAAGAACTGAAACATATAAGGCGTTGAACCTATACGAACATAGGAAAGAAAATAGATCGCAGTGCATACCCACCAAGTTACGCTGCATTTGGAAATGCGCAGTAAGGAATTCCTAAAACGAAATGCTTTTGTCACAGAAATGTTTGCTGCAGAAAATCAGGCCCAGAACTGTTAAGGTTTTCATTAAATCGCCAAAGAAAGCCCTGAATTATAAACAAATTGCATGATGTGTACGGCAAACGATAGTTGCTCACAGACACGTATTTTTGAGCAGGTTTGTAAGATTGTCGAAGATTGTTTGCCATTCACGGTTTAAGGTACAAAAAGATCGTATCAACGAACCAAACTATTAATATCATCTTTTATAATAAAGTTTTAATAGCATCTTTTATAATGAAGTTTTGAAAGGTCTTACACACCAGACGGTCTAATGCTTCGCTCCGTAATCTCGAATTCCCCGGGGATGCCATGAGAAAGAGGTTTCTCGAATTGAATGACAAACTGCGTCTAAATCCACGGTCTAATCCTTTAAATCTAACGGCATAAAGTCTAATCTAATGGTTAAATGGTCCTCTAAATTTAATGGCATAAAATCCTGGTATTTTATGCCAGGATTTTTTTGCTTTTAATGTACAGCTTTAATTTCTTGAACACTTTTAAAGATGCACGTATATATACTTTCTTCAGAACTTAACCAAAAATAATTCAGGGCGTAAATAGGGCCTGGATGGTCAGAGGTTTTTGAGATCTCGAGTGGTGGGAGTAAGGCGAAGGATTTTTCAAGACACCAGTCTCTTGGTAACTGAATACTTGCGCCGTCTCCCCAAGTAAAATATGAAGAAAAAGAAAATATTTCCTGTGCTTCTTTCTTACTTCCTTGTACGAAGTAAAAAGGAAGTATTGTAATCGCAAAAAATTTCGAGTATCATATTTCAACGAAAATATCCATTTTGACCGCTGTCGAATGCAATTTAGGAATATTTTTGCGTGACATCTCTACGCAAGGTCAGAATAAAGGACCCTGTTTCTGCAAAAAAGTATAAAACCGATTTAAAATAAATTCAGAAGAGAATTTTTCGTGGCGTCTGTGCGTACGTACGTATCTATGTATGTAGCTCGCATAACTCAAAAACGAGTAGCCTCAGAACGCTGAAATTTTGTAGATAGGACTGCTATAACATGTAGATGTGCACCTCCTATTTCGGTTGCAATCGGTGGCACCAAAAGTATATAAATGTATGTATATATATATATCCACTCTGTTACTCGGTTCAGTGATCTCAGTTTTTCTTTATTCTTATATGTTGGTAAATTGTGCTTTTTTTGCTTTATAAATGATTCAGTTATGTTGTTATTTTCTTCCAGTTAAGGTTTTTATGCCTTTAGTAAATTTGCACCCAATATTTGTAGAATTATCAACAGTTTAAAAGTTGTGTAAGTGCGGCTAAGCCTAATTATTATTACTGTAGCAGCCATATTTGTTTACCTTTGAAACTTAGCAGAATAGGGGATTTGTTGCCAATCTAGAGAAACTAAGCTTTGCAACAACAAAAATAACTCCTTCTTTTATTAAGGCAAATTAAATCATGCTTAATCGGTTCTGGAATTTATTCGAGGAAATAAGTCTTTAAGATTTACTTCGTAATTTTTAATGTAGATGTTTTGAGTTTTTATGTATTTTTTCCTTGTCGCGAAGTGAGAACTGAATTAATTGAATAAGAAATACTGAATCATTTGTGAAAAACTGTTTCTTTCGTTTGTTTAATTTCTTTTATACGTCGTTTTAGATTTATTATAGTATTTTAATAGAACATGTGCCAACGATTAGATAATTCTTCAGGTGATATAAATTTTGTGCATTTTGAGTTATAAAATGAATGAGATGTAACGCTGTTAAGTGAACCTAGCGCCAGAGTGTCGCTATGATAAACAAATATAGTGAATTTTAAAGAGGGCATTATTCTATTGTGGTTTATGCGCTATCGACAATGTAGATTTAATTCAATACAATAAGTTTAAATGAAATGCAAGAAAAAATGCGTATAATTTAATATTCCGTACAAGGAAGTCATGTAGTGTATACATCAGATTTTTTATATATGAAACAAAACATCATTCCTACAGTATAGATCCCGTACCGGGCGACATTTTGCTTTTCAGAACGTTGAAATCTTTAATGAAAAGATTTAGATCTGATGATGTTGAATACACTGCAAGGACGACGAGAGTGATTTTGAAACGCATAACTTCAGGCGTCTTTGGCATTTACTTTCTGCTCCGGAAATAACGAGGACTCAAGTGCGTTGAATTGCAAAGTTGGTATTTTAAAGGAGTCCTATAGTAGGACTGATTTTCAGGCAATCGCTATTAAAGTTGTCCTATAAGAATATTCTCATTTAATTATTGTCATACCTTGTACACATACACCTTTCAACCGGAAAACACCTAAGCACAAAGGAAAAGCTCATGAAAATAAACAAGCCTATAAAATATATTTTTTAAAACAGTCGCAGGTTAAATTATAAAAATCAAGCGTCTTATTCTGTTTCCTCAAGAAAAATATTCAGATTACATGTACATTTTTCATTTACATTTATCACACAATAATTTTTACATTAAGCATTCAATATCTCCGATACTAGTAAGCGATAGGAAGCATTTTCAGTCACTTCTAATTCGTAAAATTGATTTATTCGAAAAAGAAGTGGAGACAGCTTGCGAAAAGAACTATCATTCGCTTTTAGAGCTTTCCAAAAATAGTGGAATAGGATTTTTCCGCGAAGAAATGACTTTCTCCTAGTCGTTAAGTCTCTTGACTGGCGAGCGATGGAGCACAGTGATTGCAAGCACAATTTTTTTCTTAAACAGGAAGCGCAACGGAACTTATTTCTTCCCAACATTACTTCATTCTTTGTACAGGAATTACTCTTTGTACAGAAAGTATG
This sequence comes from Stegodyphus mimosarum, assembly GCA_000611955.2. Lineage (NCBI taxonomy): Eukaryota > Metazoa > Arthropoda > Arachnida > Araneae > Eresidae > Stegodyphus > Stegodyphus mimosarum. Next base: position 78,942 of record KK120026.1, on the reverse strand, counting down.
CTTCGAATTAGTACCCACCATTAGGGCAGCTTAAGAACTTGTTACACAACGACTTAACTGCTGGATACTTTTATATAAATATCTACAGGGTCAATCTGTTTATGTAAATTTAATCTTTCTAAAAATCTTATTTAACATATGCATCAATTTATGAAAGTATGTCCTTCAGTTTTAGCATGATAAAATGTTCAAAGAAAATAACAGATCTTGTCACTGGATATCTATTTTCTAAGTAGTTCGGTTTATTTGAAATAATTTAAATCAAGTAATAGACAGGTATTCGGCGATATTTAGATATTTTAAATGAGTTACGAGTTAGATATTTAGATATTAATAGGCGATATTTAGATATTTTAAATGAGTTACGAGTTAGATATTTAGATATTAATAGGCGATATTTAGATATTTTAAATGAGTTACGAGTTAGATATTTAGATATTAATAGGCGATATTTAGATATTTTAAATGAGTTACGAGTTAGATATTTAGATATTAATAGGCGATATTTAGATATTTTAAATGAGTTACGAGTTAGATATTTAGATATTAATAGGCGATATTTAGATATTTTAAATGAGTTACGAGTTAGATATTTAGATATTAATAGGCGATATTTAGATATTTTAAATGAGTTACGAGTTAGATATTTAGATATTAATAGGCGATATTTAGATATTTTAAATGAGATTCAGTTACGAGTTACGATCTGAAAGCCTTTCCCTTTTTCACTGCTTCATTTAACTAGTTTTTATCGAATTAACTATTTGTTATTGTTTCAAACATTTAATCATTTACTATTTGTTATTATTCGCAGTTTAACGCATTCGTTGGGAGTGGTCTGTACCTGTTCGTCATTTAAGCATTTCAATACGAATAACGTTGCCCAAAGTACACCACAGGGATCAACCGATTTTACACACGACGGAAAGGGAAAGTTCGGCCCGAATTTTGATTGAAAATACCCTGAAGGATGGATTCGAATTTGAAGCTCTCGAGAGGACTTTCGACTGGCTAGTATTTAAAGTACCTCCTTGCCTTACAGATACTTACTTACAAACATTTAAGTCTTCTTTGGACAACCAGCAACGTATACTGTACCGATTAGGCAATATGTGGTCTGATGCCTGCTAGGCATTCAAACTGACCGATCAGGCAATTAACTATTTGCTAAATATGCAGTTTTACTCAAATATTTCGAAAACATCAGTAAGTAGATCAGTTTCTGAGTTTTTGAAAGCATAGAAAAATGAATTTCAAGACAAAAAATGCGCCTATATATGCCTTTGGGAAAGTCACATAAAAAATAAACTTCTGCAGGCACAATAGTGTGACTGACAATAGAACCCCGTTATAACCTAACATCCCGCGTTTTAGCGATGAAAATTTGGTTTGTAAAGTGATTCTTTTGCGTTCAAAGATGTATTGGAAAAGGCATGAAACCGACGTCTTTACGGCAGTCTCAAGAGAACGGAATTCCGCCGATCTTGGCACCTTAAAGACGACATAATGCGACATCTATGCAACACACTATATGGGATGAGATTGCTACGTCATTACGATGTGATTGCAATGTCATTACGATGTCATCACACTACTTAAGCGCCAGTGCGCATTTTCCATGTGAGATTCCAATGTTTAAAAAGTAAAAGTATTTCTGTTGAAATATACTATAATTGAGCAGACTAATTTAAAAATCGCGTTATTTCAGCATGTATTTTCATTTCTTTCAGCAAAAACATTTCGTAAGTCGAGGATAAAAGAATACTAAGACGATTTTGCAATAAAACTCTATTACAAAACCTCTAAAAATGATCACTTTGGAAGGACTCATCTCATTCTCCCATACATAATATCAAGGTGTATATAGTTAACACGTATAGTTAGCAAACTAGATCTGTGGTTAGAATAACACAGAAAAGACAGTTTTTGTTTTCATATTCTTTGAACCGTAAAATTTAACACTCATCGCGCACTAACTAAAATGTGGTGGACGATAACTCTTCTCCATCTGGATTTGATAGCCTATGTCTAGTGCGTCTCCCACTCGTCTTTGAAGTGGGGGAAAATATAAGGAATAATAGCATCTTTCCTTGTATGCTGTCATGGTGTCGCGTCGAGCTACTAAACTGGAAGATTCGCGTTTGGAATCTGGGGCGGTAATGACGAAATTTGGTAATAACGTGCATATTTCATTCCTCTTTATGTATTTTTACTTCCTCGTACGAAGTAAAGGAAGTATTGTCATAGTGAAAAATTTCGAGTATCATATTTCAAAGGAAATATCCATTTTGACGGCTCCACAATCTGTTTGGACGATTTATTTTTGCGTGATATGTGTACGTAAGGACAAAATAAAGGATATTTTTTCCCCAAACGCATTAAAAAATGAATTTGAAGTGGAGGCAGAAGGAATTTTTTCGTGACATACGTATAAACGATTAACAGTAGAACGTTGAAATTTTGTTATGTGGGACTGTTATAACATCTAGTAGTGAACCTCCTTTTTTATTGCAATCGGGTATACCAAACTTATTTTCATTTTTTTTCCTATATATTCTATTATCTATACATTCTTCTGTTTTGTATGCTTGTATGTTGGCAAATTGTGCATTTTTTGCTTTAAATTGATTGAATTATGTTTTTCTTACATTCCATTTAAGAGTTTTATATCTTTAATTAATTTGCATGCGATAGTTGTAAAATTATCAACAATTTAAATGTGTAGCTAAGTCTAACGAGCAAAGTTTGTTTACGTATGAAACTCTTAGTAGTATAGTGAATTAGATCAGTTTGTGCACCAATTTCAGTATCTTTCTGCCCGTGGGGCCAAATGTTAACGAAATTTTGGTGTACCGAAACTTTTGTCTTTCTGCCCATTGGCCGAATTGTTTGTTTTTGCCAAGAAACTAATTTTACTTGCAGAAAATTTGTTTTTTTTAACTGTTTTTAACTGTATTCGGTGTTTTAGTTCCCCCCCCCACACACACATAATATTTAATGACGATGTTCTGAGTTTTTGTGTATTTTTGGCTTGCCATGGCGTGAGAACTGAATTGACTGAATAAGAAACGTGTCTAATGAAAATCCAGAAAATAAATTTAAATGAAGAGCAGCAAAAAATGTGTATAATTTAATAAGCCGTAATAGGAAGTTATATGGTGTCCATATCAGATTTATTTTATTAAAACAGTGATGTTTTCTAGACAGTAAACACTTCTTAACATTTCGATATTTATTTTTTACGTTCAGAAATGAAACACAAAAGTAAATGCCGCAGCTTTTTTTAATGTTTTTCATTATACTCTATTTTTTTTATTCAGAAGAAAATCAGTTTAATGTGCTGGCAACAATAGATCCAATTTTTTCAATTTAAGGCTAAAATCCCTTCTCTTTTATTTAACAATAATCAGACATTTTCGGAATAAAATACACTTCTTCTGTTTCAGGTTTCTGAACTTTTCCTTCAATCTCATAACATAATTAAAAAATAATCTGAGTAATGTATAAAATAATCCTATGAGAAAAAATTATTGTTGCTTGCGTTCACATTACGAGAATGAAATTGGTTCTGAGAAAGCTAAGAATACTGCATACGAAGGCAAACATGCTGTACCTACGCTCTGAAGCAGAGACGAGAAAGTGGGCGTCCCAGTTTCCACCCACATGAAGTTCCATATTGCAGCAAAACTCAGGAGAAGCAATCTTAGAAAATACGGTAATCATTCATGCTTGAAAGAAAATGGTATTTGCTACAAAAGTTGTTAATGTATTTTTTTACTTTCAGTCAAAGCATTTTAAGCTGCATTATTCTATCATTTTGAATAAAAATTTTAAATAATTGAGAAGCGATTACTATACAAACATTGCTATACTATGATTATTATCTGAATAATTTATAAGGTATTTCTTCCGCCTTCTTTGTGTAGTGGCCAGCACGCTCGACGCGTATTCGAGAGATCCGTGGTTCGAGTCCAGACGAGGGCATTGCTCATTTTTCACTATTCCTACCTTAAAAAAATTCTAATGTCTCTACAGTGGCGCCCGAACAAAAAAGTGGTAGATGATGATTCTCCACCAGCAGGATTTGACGATTGAGTCCCCTAATCCCCAGTCTTCTTAAAAGGGGGAGTATATAAGGTATTTCTCCCGTCTTCTTCGCATGCCTTCGTGGCGTAGTGGTCAGCACGCTCGGCGCGCATTCGAGAGGTCCGTGGTTCGAGTCCTGGTGAGATCATTGCTTAGTCTTCGTGCCTTCTGCTTCAAAAATACCTAATGTCTCTACATATGTTATATATTATACAGTATTGCAAAATGCTAGGATAGGCATTAACAATATCATCAGTTCTTGCCACTTAAAAACTATGTTGAGAAGTTTCTCAAGTATTAGATGAATTTCTTCAGTGGAAAGACTTATTAAGAAAGAAAGTCTATGAAGGAAAAGAATTAATTGTATTAAAATTTAACTTTATTGAAAAGAGTTAATTAATTTTTTTACCGCAACTTATTTAGTATTTAATTTTAAAACTGCGAAAAGTATCAGAAAGGGAAGCTTTTGCAATAATCTGTAATAAATTTATAAGATATTTACTCCCATCTTTCCGCATGCCTTCGTGGTGTAACGGTAGCACACTCGGCGCGTATTCGAGAGGACCAGTTTCGAGTGCCAGCGAGGACGTTGCTCAATTTCACGTCTCCTCAAAATAACTTAATGACTCTATTATTTTATTAAGAAAGTCTATATTTGAATAAATTGTAGAGGTTTTATTGTATTTTCTCTAGAAGTTATTTTTATTTTTGAACAAGCCTTTCCTTTACCCTCTCATTTTCCCACCTACGTTTTCCTACCAGAATGAGTTTTCAGTACTACACTTTATACAAATAAGGTACAAACTAGTATTTAAGCTAAAGTCTGAATGACTTCAGTAGGAGAGCGTGTTCTGCCTTTCGGCCACGTTCTTGATATTAGTGAAAGCTTATTATTTTACGGCCGTACATTACGTGCATGCTAGTATACGCCGATTGTCCTTAATTAAGGGCTAACTCTGCGAGTTTGATTCTGCGCATCTCAGGCCGATTAAATTTATCTGTCATTAGTTTAGTTTTAGATTTTCTATTTTGAGTCAAAGCCCAAGTGGAGGATTCTTGTACGCCTAAAGGGGGCCATCTGCAAATTTATTTTCAAGTAGAGTAAAAGGGTATTTTAATCCTTTTCCGGAGTTGTTATTTACATACAAGAGCTCAGCAAATAGTCGTTACTTGGTTCTTCAGTATTCTGGCTTTAAAAAAAACTCTGTTTCAGCTAGGATATTACAAAATAAATAACAGCTAATCTAGTAAGATAAACAGTTGAAGCCAAAGAGGAGAAAAACAGACATAAAACAAATTCTCATAAATACGCGAGGAATAACGCATACCATCGAAATCACTTTCAGAAGGTCTCAAAGGTAGTAATTAACCTTGGATTACATCTTGATTCAGAGGCACCATTCTGAATGAATAACTGAAGTGACTGTTTTATATCGGTATCGGTTATGACGCGATACTGTGAATTTCCCAATGCGTTCTGCTCAATAAAAAAGTTGTTCTAAAGGCACTTCATGTAAAAATAGGTCAAGTGAGATTCCCAGAAGAGAAAATCTAACAAATGTGAAAGAGATCAGAACATTTTCTCCTAGGTTTGAGAGACTAAACTAGAATCCTAACAAATTAGAATATGAGATTAAAGTCATACCAAATATAAAAATAGATACACAAAATACAAACAAAAAATTCAAATAGATACAGAAAAATAACTATAAACGTAAGCAAATACAAGAGTCCATGTGCAGAGTTTACGTTGGAAAATTTAAATCTCCAACGAGATGTGCGGCATAAGGACGTAATTCTTTATCCTCTTGTAGAATTTCTATTGAAACAAGTTAAAGTTTATGAGATGGTTACAAGTAGTAGCTTTTTTGTAGAAATTTCTATTGATTTTGCTGAGAAACTTATCAATGGTTTCAATATTGAGGTCCTCTTGAAATCTTTGATTGCATACGGAGAAGTGGGCGTTAGTAATCATGTGCAGATATTTATTTTGCACTTGTTGAAGTTTGAGCAGGTCTTTTTTTGTAAGAGTAATCCAAGCCGGTGAAGCATAGGTAAGGACTGGATGCACAGTAGAGATATAAATTAGATGTTTCTTTCTTCAGTCTAATTTGGAATGATTGCAAATAATTGGAAAAAAGGCAGACTTTTGTTCCTTTATTCTTAACATTTTCGATGGGATCCTTCCAATTAAGTTTACTATTGAATGTGATACCAAGATATTTGGTTTTGCGAAGCTTTGGAATAATTCCATCAAAAAGAGTCAGGTTTTTCTTAGGTAAAACATTAATGGGCTTTTACGAATATTTCATAACTGAGATTTATGGACATTGATGGATATTCTCTATTTTGTACACCATTCTTCAGTTATTGACATTAACTCTTGGAGCTTTGGACTGCATAGTTCGAGTTTGCTGGTTTGACTGCCAAGACGATGTTGACTGCTGCAGCAAAGACCCCAGGCTCTAATCCTAGAGAAGGCTTGGATGTTTGTAAACGTATTGTGTCTATGCGGCATGGCGGCAATTCAAATATGCGGACTTCTCTGAAGTTACTGCCAAACAAGTAAAAATACGTCACAACAACAACAAATCTTATTGTTTTATTAAAGCCTTTTTAAAACATTATCTAAGTTTTCTTTTTTATGAGAGGTATTTTTTGATAAAAATGCCTTGAATTTTCGTTATTTAGCCACGTTATCAAATATTCTGCTTGAATGTACGGTATTTGGTCAAACTTGTTATTTAAAATTTTTAGGGTTTATTCTAAGTTTAGAACAGTTACTTTAAGTTGTCTCACTTTCCTGTGTCTCTTAATTTCAGCTTACAATTTCCTACCAAAATGTATTTTCAGAAACGCGTTTAAAGCAAATGAGTAAGAGTAGTATTTAAGTCGATGTTTCACTGACTTCGTTAGAGAGAAAGAGTTTCTGACTAGCACGCGTTTGCCTTTGGACCACGTCTCTCTCTCTAAGCTACTATTACTACGCTCTGCCGTACTTCAAGCCCTTGGTAGCTTCACCTACTTAATTGAGACTCAGAGCCAACTACTTAGAATCCTGATAGCTTTGGCTATATCGTTTTAGCTAAGCATTAGTTAAGCTTTGATTCTTATTAAGTTGAATTCAAGCCCAAGTGGAGGCTTTAGTGTACGCTCTGAGATAGGAGCCGACTGTTTTCATCCTTATTTTGAGAAATAAAGGGTAATTAACCGTTCTTGAGTCTTACGTCTCTGTTCAGACACTCAAGCGATTATTCGCTTATCGCCGTAAAAGGGTTCCTAGGTTTAACTGTTAAATAAAAGGGCGAACTCCCCCCATTTTTTTGTTTTTCTATGTTTTATATAATAATATCCGTTGAACTTGAACAGTTATGTTAATTATACACACTGTTAGGATTACTGTACCAAGCTGCTACAAAATTTCCAAAAATTTACAGATTTTGATCTAAAACGAATTCAGTTTGGCACTAAACTGTTGCAAAAGCTAGATTTTTAATGGGAATAAAGTTATGTTTACCTATTATATTCATACCTGTTTTATCCCAATCTGTGCTTTTGTAAAGATGCAATGTTAATTTATAGAATTTCTCAAGACCTTGTGATTCTGCCAAAAACTGGTAGTATTTTCCACAACTGAAATGGCAATACATGGATCTCTTAACCCTTCTGACGTTCCTGAAAAAACATGTTTCCAACGGGGTAGTATTGACCCCTAGGATTCGTTGAAGTTTTAAAGGAGTCAGTGATGATCTGGTGGTCGATAACCGAATTTCTAATAATTTTATTATAAAACTTATCTTATAAAAATACTATTTGAATTATTTTTTTATTATCGTGTTTTAATTTTCTGTATTTTCCTACAAATTTATTTATAATGAATTAAATCAAGAGGGATATATGTTATATGAGCATTTCGAATGTAAATGATTTCAGCAGCTAATGGAAAAATAATAAATAAGCACGAATAATTTAGAATAATTACAATTTTGTTCAAAACGCATTTTCTTAAAAGTTTTACGGAGAAAATGTATTTCATTACCATTCGTAAAAATCCTTTTTTTCTTTCCTTAATCCTGATGATATGTATATTATTAAATTTTTTTAAAAAAATAAGGTGAGTTTATTACACTGTGGAAACACGGCAGTATCCAATTTTGAACCAAATTTTGAACACATGTAATTCTGAACATGTGCACCTCAAAGCCCGAATTTTGAATTTGTTTTTTAATTTATTTTATGTGTTTTTCTATTTTAAGGAAGTTTATATTTAAAAACGGATAAGTAAAATCAACTTGTGTGTTTTTTTGTACCGATATTGTTATAATGATGCACATATCTTTTAAGATTTGAGCCTAAAAGATTTCATTAATTAAAAGTCTTAAGTGCCAAAAATATTGGTTTTATAAGAAGTTTCCTCTGCACTTTATTAGTGTAAAAATGCTTATTATATATCTTTTATTTTTTAACAGCAGAGGTACTTATTATTATTTTTAGTCCAAAGAGGCTTTGTCCTGGAAGGACTGTTGTTTTCGTTTTGCGATTTTGCGTCGGAAATATTAGAAGTTGGAATCACTTTTCAGACTGTTGCCACCTAGCCTTACAGCGCTGTATTATATTTAAAGAAATTAAATAATGAAGAATCTGTATAAATGTATGTATATTTCTCCAAATGTGATAAAACAAGGGTACCTAGAGCCATCCAATTTTGAATAACGTACGTTTCCACCCGAATCTGCGCATCTGGAAGCCCAAATTTGGAATTTGTTTTATTATTAGTCCAAAGGGATTTAGTCCCGAAGGACTATTACTTTCGTTTTGCGATTTTGCGTCGATTCACTCTGAATGCCCGTTTCACTTTTCAAATTGTTGCCACTAAATGTTATCGCTCTGCATTAAATTTTAAAAAATGAAAAATCTGCATAAATGTATGCATGTTTCTCGCATTGTGATAAAACCTAGAGCCATCGAATTTTGAATGACGTAATCCTACTGCGAATATGGGCATCTGGAAGCCCTAATTTTGAATTTGAAATTTGCTTTATTATCGATTTTATGTTTTGTAACATTTCAACGAATTTCTGATTAACAAACTAAATGATTTCAAAGCGAGCAATGGCAACACTGTACGGAAAAAAAAAACATTTTTATCTCCAGCGCACGAGACTTACGGAAATTCTAAAGATATGTTCATTTTAAAATGATTTTGCGATATTGATTTTGAACTGAATTTTATGGTTTGAGTACGTAGTACATGATATTTAATAAAAAAAGGTAGCACACGAAACGTTAAAAAAACGCGACTTTGGACGTAATTTAAAATCTGAAATCTTTCAGATTTTTTTTTATTTTTTTATTTCATATTTTGTAAAACTTTAACGAATTTTTGATGAACAAACTGAAATGATTTAAAAGCGAGCAATGGCAACACTTTACGGGGGAAAAAACCTTTTTATCTAAAGCGTGCAGAACTGTGTATCGGAAATTCTAAAGATATACTCATTTTTAAATTATTTTGCGACATTGCTGTTGAACTGAATTCTGTGGTTTAAGTGCGAAAAAATATGATATTTTATGAATAAAGGTAACACACAAAACGTTAAAAAACGCCCTTTTGGATGTAATTTAAAATCTGAAACCTTTCAGTTTTATTTATTAGTCCAAAGGGATTTAGTCCCGAAGGACTATTACTTTCGTTTGGGCGTTTTGCGTTGAATCATTAAAACGTTGAATCACTTTTCAAATTGTTGCTGCTAAATGTTATCGCTCTGCATTAAATTTTAAAAAATGAAAAATCTGCATAAATGTATGCATGTTTTTTTTTTTTTTTTTTTTTGACGTAGCTTTCTCTTCAAAAATCGTCTGCGTGCGTTGCACGGGAAAATAAAAAGGAATTTTAATTACAGTTCTAAATAAATAGCCAAATAAATGTGAAATTCGTAACAATATTCTCTAAAACTTTAACGAATTTTTCATTAACAAACTCAAAGATTTCAAAGCCAGCAATACCAACGTTGTACAGAAAAACATTTTTATCTCCAGCGCGTGAGAGCGTGTACCGAAATTTCTAAAGATATGCTCAATTTAAAATTATTTTGCGATATTGCTGTTGAACTGAATTTTATGGTTTAAGTGCGAAGAACATGGTATTTAACAAATAAAGGTAACACACAAAATGTTAAATAAACGTCCCTTTGGACGTAATTTAAAATCTGAAACATTTCAGATTTTTTTTTTTTATTTATTTATTTATTACCAGCCTCTTGTACAAGTTGCCTTCGCTCTGCTATGTATTCGGCTTGGCGAGTACGCGTGACAGACGGAAGATCGACCCCAACCATTGAAGAATTTTCCTGATAAATTATGAAGATTCATAGGCACAAAATTCCGTAAACTGGATGACATTACAGATCAAATAAAATATTAGATTATGAAATTTAAAGGACTATCCAGTTAAAATCAGCCGCTTAAGACGGATTCGAAACCATTGCTCCTTAGTATTTCCAAAGAAATTTTGATATAATTTATCCGTATTTCTTCATCGAGAATACGTTAAAAAATGTTTCAATAATCAGAAACTTTAAGGAAGTAAAAGAAAGAGAATAAAAGACATTTCGGAACTGAAGAATTTTGTCTTTTCGAAATCTTTGCAAGAGATGGCAGATTAAACAATATTGGTAGACTGTTCTTTTTCCCTGATTATACTCTTTTTAAGCATTAAAAAATCTAAGAATCGAAATTTCATCTTTTTTCAGAATGAATGCTGAAAAACGCCAAGCCCCGAATTTCAGCTTTAACATAAAAGCAATCTTAAAATAAATAAAAATTTACTTCCTTTATTTTTTTTGTATGTTTCGCTCCTTCTTTTCAAATAATTTAATTTTATACTTTTAAAACAAATGTCTTTTACGACATGCTACGTTAAACGACTTTTATCAAAGAGAATTTAAAATTTGTTTTCCATGGTAATTAATAATTTACATTTGTTTCTTAATACTTTTATTAAATTTATTAAATTACTTTATTAAGTTGTATTTAATAAAGCACTTTAATCTTTCATTAAAGTATTACCTTATTAAGTTTATACATAAAATTACTTTACTTTCATTAAGTACGCTAAATGAAATAAACAAAAATAAACAAAATAAGAACTTCTGGCAAATTCCATTCAGTAAAATCTTCTTCATTGTAAACTTGAAACAACGTTATCCCCTTATCAATTTTAATGACTTTTTTAAAAGTTTATGAACACAGTAAAAGTATTTATACACACAGAAATCTCAAATTATATTAATTTCTACCAGAAGCAGATCACCTTACAAATATCATTTTAACAACGAAGTTTCCACTCTACCTAAATCTACAGTGTGCATAATAAACTTTCTTCGTAAGAATGTCATCAAGCGAAGAAAAAAATTACCGTTAAATTGCTTAAATTGCAGGAAGTCGTGAGTTTTTCCACTGCAAAGGAACTAAATAAACCAGTCTTAAAGCTAAATAAAAGATTCTTTCCATCGGCCTCCACAGAGATTTTTTAGTCCAAAGGAGTATTAGCTCAGAAGGGCTATTAATTTCGTTTTTGAATTTTGCGTCCGTTCACTATAAATGTCCGTATTACTTTTCAAACTGTTGTCACCAAATATTATCGGTCTGTGTTACATTTAAAGAAATTAACGTATGTATGTTTCTCGCAATGTGATAAAACAACGGTACCTAGAGCCATCAAATTTGGAATAACGTACGTTTCCACCCAAATATATGCATCTGGAAGCCCAAATTTGAAATTTGGAATTTGTTTTATTATCGATTTCCTATTTTTTAACAATTTAAAAGAATTTTTGATTAAGAAACTCAACGATTTCAAAGCGAGCAATGGCAGCACTATGCTGAAAAAAAATATACCTCCAGCGCTAGATCTGTGTACCAGATATTCTAAAGATATGCTCATTTTAAAATTATTTTGCGATATTGCTTTGAATTCAATTTTATACTTTAAATGCGAAGATCATGATATTTAATAAATTAAGGTAACACAAGGAACGTTAAAAAAAGTCTCTTTGGGCACAATGTAAATTCTGAAAGCTTTCAGATTTTTTTTATTTTCATGAGCGATAAGCAGAATTATAAGAAAAGAGGGAATTTAGGCATCCTCTATAATTTACAGTTCTAGTCCAGGTCTTGTGAGCTAGTTGATAATCAGATCTTAACTGTGCTGAATTAATATCCCCCCTTCACACAAGTCGTATCAAAATAAACATGAAATCTAAAATAACATTAGCATTTCGTATGGAATTTTCAGGTTCCTTGTGTCTACTCTTTTGATGTAAGTAATGAATGTAGCCTCCATTTGGAAGAACCGCTTTTCAAATTCCGGCCAGGACACAGTTTTTTCGTGTTTCTTTGTGCGAAAAATCTAACAGTCTCTACCATCGTAAATTAAAATGTAGTGGGCAATAAACATCCATTGTATGAATATGGTCGACTGTATATCTGCTTTTATCCAGCTATCCTTTAAATCGAAGAGAATATGAAAATGTTTTGTCTTCCGTCTTTTATGTAACGCAAGTTTGTGGGGATATATATTGAAGTTATTTAACGATTAATTTTATTTTGAAGCAGCCGTTCCTGTTGATCTAGCTTTCAACCCACGCTTTCTTACCAGAATGTAAATGAGCTAGCAGGTGTTTATTCACAAGTGAAGTAGAAAGAAGTTGGTATTTAAAGGAAGGTTTTTGGAAGGTGATTTTAGAGCTTATTCTGCCTGCTTGAAGGCTACGTTGTTATCTTTGATTTACTAGCGATTAGATTTCTGTGGCATTGAGCTCTTCTAGCCAATTAATCTTGTTTACGCCGACTTTTGCGAGTCAGAGCCCGCCTGCACATTAAGCAACCTGTGAAAAGCCGTTAACTTAATTCTATTCTGTTTTAAGTTACTTTTTGTGTTAAACCAAAAGTGTTGGCTTTTGCAAGCATGAGTTGGGGACACTTGTGAATCATACTGAGTTGATAAAAGATTCTTTACACCCTTTCTCTCAACTTTGTCGTACTTAAGGATTATTGCTTACACAGTCTGTTAACGTCTAGTTAGTTTATCTTCGCTAAGAACACTTGACATTATAAGTTATCAGTATAATCAACTGGCAGTTGAACTGGCAGATCCGTTGTTCGAAACCCGGCACAGTTGATTTTACATACTTTCTTCTTCAAAGAACAGAAGATCCTACAGTGGCGTCCAAACTAAAAATGCTTTCAACAATAAGCATACTAGGTTTGGTCGACAAGTTTTGATGCCTTTCTCCTGTCGTGCATTAAATGGGGGAGAATTTAATGACTTTTCAAGTTACCCTCCGTTTGCTTTTGTGGTGTAAGTAGTTAACAAGTCCAGTTAGCAAGTGGTAAATCCATGGCTCGAATTCTCCCAAGGGTACAACTGATTTTTTAGTTTTCGTACCCCAAAAACCTAATAGCCTCTACTGCATATAATAAAAGCGAGAAAGATGTGATAAAAACTCGGTATCATGAAGTAGACGAAATAACATCAGTTTTAATGTTCAGGATCTAAAGTTTTAATGTTTAGTTCATAATACAATTTTAATGTTAATGTACAGTTAATACAGTTTTAATGTTTGGAATCTACAAGACAGCGAATATACTGAAAATCTGAGGTTATAATAATGTGTTAGCAGGGCATGTCAATAATAATACCAGAAAAAAACATACTTTTTTAACAATATTTATTATAGTAAGTGCATTTAATCGATTGGTAGACACACATTGCTAACCGAAGTTAAGATTTGATTAAACTTTACTAACAGAGTTTTATGTTCGGGATCTGATTACACAAATCAAGACCGAAAACAAAATGCAATTAGATCCTGAACACAAAGTGTTATCAGGCCTTGAACACCTAACCTCAATGATAGTCGGATACTGAGTACGAAGCCCAAGACTATGGTCCCAAACTTTACCAAGCTCCGAAATATTCTATACTTTCTAAAAATCTTTTTATTCTCTCATAAAAACAAGGAAAATGCGCGTTGCGTGTCTTGAAAGAATACCATATCTGTAATGGCAGTCTCTCGTCACCAGAAAATTACTTTCGAATTTCTTTCAAGTTTTAACAAAAACAGGTTTTTTAAAGGCTGGTGAAAGTTTCTGACTCGCTAAAACGGATATAGTATACATGCGATGGAATATGAAGTAAGATGATTTTTCTAACCTGCGAAATGGAAGATCAAAGCTGAATTCTCTCACGTTTACAAATATGCAATTATTCATGCGAGATGCATATTTGAAATTCGTTTCTTGTTTTAGAAGCTTCAAATATAATTTATTTTAAGATCATTACTTAATCATTACTCATACGTTATATCTTCGTCGTCTGAAATGATTTGGAGTAGAAAATATGTTTTTGAAAATTTTCATTTGGGTGTAGGATGGAAGCAAAACTGTGTTTTGCGAAAAAAAAAAAGAGTTGCGAATCTGCAAAAACGCATCTTTGAAGTTCTTTTCGTTCAGGAATTCATCCGAGAATAATTATCTTCAGAAGTTTCTGGGCAGATGCCAAAAATAGATTTTCGATCCAACAGGGTCTCGGTTCCGTTTTCAAGTGCTTTGCCGGATACGGTTTATTGCAGTTTAATGGCAATGAAAAACGCCTTTAAAAAAAAAAAAAAAGAATGGGAAAACAAAACATTGTATAATTTTTAAAATGATTTCGTACATCTTTTATTTTTATTTACTTATTCATTTTTAAACGTCTAGCTAAATCAATACTCTGATAACATTTTAATCGAAGCTATCAAAGACTTTGCTTAAGGTATGTCCCTTTCGTTTTCTAATGTAGTTTGAGTGCTTAGAAACAGCCTATAGATGCCTATAGTTCAGCCTAGAGAGGAAGTCATGACCATCTACATACAAGATAAATTTTTAAAAATTACGTGCTCTAAGTTTTACGACAGATTTATAACTATGGTTTTGAGTGTGACTGAATGTGTTCGAAAGCAATCAACATAGCCAGAGTTACTACATATTCAAAGCCAAATTTCATAGAATGAATAACTGATTGATAGGGGATTCCATTCGTTTTAAGTTTAAAGTATTCGATCCACCCTGCAGCATAGCTTGAGGAATAAGATTTTAAATTTGGTTTGGTTCTTTCAATACTTACTGGAGATGTATTGGAAACTTTCCAAAATAATTATTTTCTGTTTACTATGTTTCAAAATTACGAACCTTAAAGTATTTATTTATTTTCACTGTACTCACTGAGCAAGAAATAATTGTCTTCTAACTTTTGTAGTACATTATATTTTTCTGCATATCAGAAGAGATTTTTAGACTTCTAATTTCACTCAAATTCGTGAAATAAGGTTTTACTTGTAAGTTTGAAAAAAAATTAACATGTTCTCAGTACTATCTTCAGTAGCTTGCATAAGCCTTCTTTTCATTTTGCTTCTTCATTTTCTAATTGCTTAAAATATTATTATTTATATTTTTACTATCTATTATTTATTTAGTTAGTTTTATTATTTATTTATTTATTTTTATTATCTATTTATTTATTTTTATTATTTATTTATTTATTTCTTAAAATATTTCCTTTGCAAAGAACCTTCATTTTGCTTTCGCTTTGTGTATATTGCCTTAAACCTGCATTCCGAATGCATATTCCTTTATAATTTAATATATATTATATATAATATATATAATATTTACATTTACTTACAATTTTACTAGTACATTAGTATACCCAAAATCTGAACCTACTTCGACGAGGAAAATTATGCCACAAGTCGAATAAGAAATATCTTTTATTTTAGTTTCGATTTCCCATAGAGCATTTGCTAATAAAGGAGATTTCCCTTGAGCTCAACGTTTGTAAATGTATTAAGAAGCCAGTTTTTCGTATAACGTTTTCATACGATGATCTCGCCATCGTGTGGAAACTTGAACATTCAAGATGGATGCACTTCAAGTGCTGTTCCACAGGCAAAGAAGTAAAAAAGACCTAAACAACGCTAATATTTTAAACCAGTGATTCTCAACCACTGAGCCGTGGCAGTTTTGTGTGCTGCCAAATTTTAGAATTGTATATAGTAAAAATTATAATGGATTTAATCCTAGTATACGGTACAGATGAGAATTGGCGAAATTCGGTTCTTAAGGCATTAATAAGCGTGCCAATTGTGGTATCCAAGCCGATTTTGGTGCTCTAGAAGAGAGCGCAATTCGAAGCCTTTTCGCGCATGTTCAGTATATAATTTAAACTGAGAAGCTCTGATTGGTGCAGATGCGAGATTAGCTTACTTATCAGGCATTTTTGTTATTTTTAATAACATAAATTCAAGTATGCAAGGACCGAAAGAAAATATATTAAACTCAACAGATAAACTGTTGGGATTCCAAAAACAAATAACTTTATGAAAGAATAAAGCTCACGAAGGCATTTGCGAAAAGTCTGAGTCAGTCTCAAAAGATTTTAATAAAACTATTCATAAAATTGTTATTGACTATTTGAAAACATTAAAGGAAAAACATTTTCACTATTTCCCAAATTTAGATATAAAAAAAAATTTGATAGGGTTCATAATCCATTTGTGATAACGAATATTTCAGTATTTGAATTAACTTTGAATGAAGAAGAAAAACTAATTTCGCTTTCTAATAATCAAAATTTAATTATAAAACATTCGAAATAATCAATTAATTCATTTTGAATTAACATTTGCGATTATCCCCTGATGGCCAAAAAAGCTTTAAAAATATTGTTACAATTTTCTGCATCTTATTTGTGTGAATTCGGATTTTCAGTATTGACCAATATAAACGCGAATAAAAGAACAATATTGTTAAATGTAGAAGACGATATGAGAGCAGCATTGTCATTTTGTAGCATTCTTTATTTTAATTAACTAAATTATTTTTAGTTTGAACTTTCCTATCGATATCTCAAAGTTTCAGTTGCTGCCCGAATTTAGCGCGAGCGAGATATTTATGCAAATCGCATATATCTGATAGCAGTTTAAAAGGCAGGAGTTAACGAGGGGAAAGACAGAGCCTTGGATTTATCGCCGTAAGGCTGTGCGCGCAAAGATTTCCTCTGTCTACTGAAAGTTCGCCTTCATAGGCAATTTGCAATTACTAGTGTTTGCTAGTGAAATTCGCATTATTGCATTTCACTAAGAGTTAAGCTTCCCTTGCCGTCCAACTTAAGCTAAGTTAGGCATTTGAATTTGTTAACACACTTTATTTCATATTATTTTAGTTCAGCCCAAGTAGTGGCTTACTCTTAAATTGGAGAGTTGTAATTATTTGAATTAAAGGGTCACTTTAAACCCTCCTTTCTGACTTTGTAATTCTTCAACACTAAAGGACATAGCCTAAATTTGCTCACTGTCCTTCACATAGGGTTTCACAGCATATGCTCACAAAGAAAGTCAAGAGATTGAAGGAGAAACCTTATACTCGCGCCGAACAGCTAAAAGGATGGAAGGAAGTTGGAATATGCCTAGTACATCCCAAAGTCCAGCTGCAATGCCTGATGGATTTGGATTCATAGAGGAAACCATCAGAGCAGCCATGAAGCCGGCAGTAGTTTTTGATGCCAGAGGACCTGTGAACACATTCGTGGAAAAGTTAGCGCATTTTTTGGTGCATCCAGTTCCGGAACATCAGAATGTCATATTAGCGACAGGAGCATTGAGGGGCCAAGCATCGAACTGGTATAAGTATATCGAAAAATGTCTGCTGGGAGAACCAGGAACGCCGACCTACACTTACGAAAATTTCAAAATAGCAATTTTGAGAGCGTTTCCTGTTGTTAAAGACCGTGCCAAACTCGAAGCTGAATTGTTTAGCAAGTACCAACAGCGGGTGGACGAACTATCGGAATTTATTTTGAGAAAAATACAAGTTATTGTATGGTACGAGGCCGGACCCGGAGATTATTCAGATAATCCTGCCCAGATTGTTACCATCTATACAAGATTTCATGGAGCTAAGAAAACCCTCGACGCTGGACAAGCTGTTTGAACTCGCCGTGAAATTCGAGAGCCGGCGAGCGGCCGAAAATCAACGGAGGCAACCATATGAACAGCGGCTGCAGGGGAACTAGAATGCCGAAGGAAGAAACAGACGATGGCCGAGAACTACTGGTACCAGTCAAAATGCGAGCGGTCAACCGCGACAAGTACAGCGCCAACAAAATAATCCCAACTACGGAAGAAAATCATTCTCCCCAGACAGAAGCCAGCAACAGAAGAAAGCACTCACAAAGCATTTAAACTGCTAAGGGGGTGCAATGTTCCGAGGAGAAGAAAAATCCCTCTGAGGTACATCTCAATACGGTCATGGTGAGAAATATTGAATTACTGAGACTACAGTTACTAATTAACAACGTACCCGCTACAGCTCTTTTAGATACCGGCGCTCAAGGAAGCTGTTTAGCAGAAGAGTTTTTTAAGAAGCACTTTCGTAGATAGCGTGGAAGGAATAAAGGTGGTAGCAGCCCAAGGAAAAACGTGTCAATGCATGGGAAAAATCGAGCTGTACATCAAAATCGGCGAAGAACAAAAAAAAATCATGTTTCTTGTAGTGAAGGACCTCCAAGCATCAGTTATTTTAGGAACGGATTTCTTTTCAGCCGTGGATGCGAAAATCGATTTTGAAAACTCCACCTTGCAAGTAACCATGGACCCAGTTAAAAAGAAATCAACACCTCCCGCTGAAGTGGATTTAAGCCATCTAACGCCCGAAGAACAGGACAAGTTTCGGGAATTGGTAAGTTATTTTGCTGATTTATTTGATGATGTTCCTGGATTCACACAGATCGTAGCACACGAAATTAAATTAAGTACGGATGAACCTATAAGTCAGCGTCCTTAGAAGTACGATAAAGTTAAAGAACAAATAATAAAATACCATATTGATGAAATGTTAAAAAATAAAATAATAACTCCTATTTCGAGTGCATATGCGAGTCCAGTGGTTTTATGTAAGAAAAATAATGATTTGCCGTTAACTGATCCATTAAGGTACAGGTTCGCTATTGACTATAGAAAGCTTAATAGTATAACAAAATACCCAACTTACCCACTTCCGGTAATTGATGAAATTCTAAGAAGTATTAAATCAACAAAATACATAACCACCCTAGATTTGACATCAGGATATTTTCAGATAAGCATAAAGCCGGAAGATGTTCACAAAACAGCATTCATAACAAAATACGGTACATATGGCTTTTTGCGTATGCCTTTTGGATTGTCGGGAGCCCCGGCCACGTTTCAGAGGTGCATGGACAAAATTTTAAGGCCGGTAATAGGAAAAAGTACATTTATTTATCTTGACGATATAATTGTTACTTCAGAGTCGCTGGAAGAACATATTAAAGACCTTCGAGAAGTCTTTACTCTTTTGAAAGATGCAGGACTTAAAGTGAACATTAAGAAATGTAAATTCGCGGCAAAAGAACTCAAATATTTAGGGTACAAAATTTCTCAAAGGGGGATTGAAACAGATAAATCTAAAGTTATAGCAGTGAAAAATTACCCAATTCCGAACACAGCCAAAAAGTTAGGGACTTTCTTGGGTATGTGCTCATATTATAGAATTTTTATTAAAAATTTTGCAGAAATTGCTGAACCATTGTTAAAGTTGGAAAGGAAAAGAGTTCGTTTTGCGTGGTCTTCAGAAGCAAACGCCGCGTTTGAGAAGTTAAAAGAATCTTTAATTAATGCACCGGTTCTAAAGTTCCCGGAGAAAGACAAGGGTCTAGAAATTTATGCAGACGCATCAGATTACGCAATCGGAGCCGTGTTAACACAAAATAGAAAAGCGATTGCCTTTTTTAGTCGTACATTGAATGATACGCAAAGAAATTATTCGGCAACGGAGCGTGAAACTTTAGCAGTGCTCGCAGCTGTTCAAAAATTTTGTGTATATTTTGGGAGTTCTCCCGTAACAGTATATTCAGATCATGCGGCAGTTACCAGATTATTTTCAGGAAAGAATCTTTCGCCACGCTTAATTCGGTGGACCCTAAAGTTGCAAGAATTTAATCTCATTATCAAACACACACCGGGAAAAGACAATGTAGTGGCCGACGCATTATCTAGAATAAAGTTAGACGAGAACGGCGAGAAAGTAAAAATAGCGATGCTTCAGGCAAAGGTCATTGACTCTCGAGAGACTGTAATAGAAGAAATTGCTAGGGATCCCGAATTCGGAAATATTTATAATTATTTAAAAGACCCAGATAACTTCCAGCATATAGACATTAATGCAATACGAAGCAGAGCACAGAACTATGAAATCATTGATGGTCTGTTATTTTATACTAAAGTTACGAATCAAAATAGTGAATACAGACCAGTCATCCCGGCCAAATTAATTTTAAGTATCTTGCAAGAGCTCCACGATTCGCCTGTCTCGGGCCATTTTGGAATTAGAAAAACAATACAACGCGTACGCGAGGCGGTATATTTTCCGCAATTACAAAAGATAGTTAAAAATTACTGCCAGACTTGTCACACGTGTCAGATAAATAATGACGTAAATTTCCGCCCGGCCGGGTTATTAACTAGTATTGAGTCTAGGTTCCCCAATGAAATAATTGGTATTGACCTCTTAGGCCCCTACCCTAGGAGTCATGTAAATAAGGCACGATTTTTATTGGTCATTGTGGATCATTTCAGTAAATGGGTTGAGTTGATACCACTTAAGCGGGCTTCAGCAAAAGCTTCTTATTGGCGAATAGTTCGACATTTGAGCAGGAGCGATGCCACTATTAGACGATGTTGGCAGGAATGGGTGAACCATGGCCGCATACAGCGTCAAGAAGGAAGCGGTAGGCCTAGAGAAACGACAGAACGTGAAGACAGAGCAATCGTCAGAGCGGCACTCACAGCCCCAGATGCATCATTATCATCGATTGTACGTGCAACTAGTGCTTCAGTGGCCGCAAGGATCATTCATAGACGGCTCTCAGAAAGAGGGCTGAGGTCACGGCGCCCCTTGCGCCCACTACCATTGACCTCTGTACAACGTCAAGCCCGTTTGCAGTGGTGTCGGGTTCATTCGCACCGGAATGTCACTGACTGGAGTAGAATAGTCTTCACTAATGAGTCCCGCTTTGAACTGAGCCCCGATGACCAGCGAAGGCGAGTCTGGAGACGCTTCGAACAGCAATGCGATACCAACCTGACTGTCTTCCGGCAGACAGGCCGACAACCAGGAGTGATGGTGTGTGGTGCCATTTCATTACATAGTAGGACCCCTTTGGTTGTCATCAGTGGCAACCTTACAGCACAGCGGTACGTTGACGAAGTTCTAAGGCCGGTTGTGTTGCCCTTCATGTCACGCCACCCTGGGGTTACATTTCAGCAACATATTGCGCCCCCACAGTGCACATGTTTCTACTGCTTGCCGAACATTACCTTGGCCAGCAAGGTCGCCGGATCTCTCTCTTATTGAGCACGTTTGGAGCATTATGGGCAGGGCCCTCCAACCAGCTCGGGATGCTGACGATCTAACTCGCCAGTTGGATAGAATCTGGCGCGATATCCCTCAGGAGGACATCCGCAACCTCTATCAATCGATGCCAAGCCGAATAACTGCTGCATAAGGGCCAGAGTTGGACAAACGCGTTACTGACTTTTTTACTTTGTGAAGCTTCAATAAATCATCCAATTTTTCTCTAACTGTTACTATTTGTTTTTCTATACATACATCACTTCTACCGATTTTCGTCCCATTCAGATATCTCCTTCTTGGTGCGTCGGGTTTTTTTGTGTGTGTGTGTGTGTGTGTGTGTGTGTAAGAGTGTATATTCAAGAATACACGGAAAAGGACTGAAATTTACAGAGTACCAGATTTTGAACTTTTTAGGCAAATCTTAGAGAGAAATTACATTTCTGATGCTAATTCGATTATCATGGCTTTAGTACCGCTTTCTAAGATTTCTGCATTCCACTGTATGCACTTGAACTCAATTTCAGTGCAGAAATATACTGCATATATGGATTGCAGAAGACAAAAAAACTAATCTTATAAAGTTATTTTCTCCCTTCATTTCTGCGTACCTTCGTGCTGTAATTGGAGGCATACAACACGCTTGTTCGAAACGTCCAGGTTCGATACCCGGCAAGGGCGTTGCACATTTTTCACGTCGCCTGCCTCAAAATAACCTAATTACCGACAAGCGCCGTCCGAACTAAAAGGTGGCGGAAGATAATAATACGTTCAACACTAGGATTTGGGGACAGGGTCCCCTCATCTCTTTAAAAGGGGGAGTATATAAGGTGTTTCTCCCTTCTTTCCACATGCCTTGGTGGTGTAATTGGAAGCATACTCAACGCGTATTCGAGAGATCCAGGGTTCGAGTCCCGGCGAGCACACTGCATATTTCTCCCTTCTCCTGCTTTAAAATAACTCAATGACTCTATTAGGTATTTCTCCCGCCTTCCTGGCATGCCTTCGTGGTGTAGTGGTCAGCACGTTCGACGCGTATTCGAAAGGTCCATGGCTCGATTCCCGGCGAGGGTATTGTTCATTTTTCAACTCTTGTGCTTCAAAAAAATAATAATAATACCTAGTATCTCTACACTGGCGACCGAACTAAAAGGGTGGTGGATGATGATTCTCCACCACCAAGATTTGGCGACTGGGTACCCTAATCCCCAGTTGCCTGTAAAAGGGGGAGTACATAAAGTATTGCTCCCGCCTTCTTGGCATGCCTTCATGACGTAGTGGTCAGCACGCTCGGCGTGTGTTCGAGAGCTCAGTGGTTCGAGTCTCGGCGAGGGCATTGCTTTTTTCTTCGATTTCCTTGTTTCCAAAAAATCCTAATGTCTGTACAGCTCTACAATCTAAATTCAGATATAGTCTTATAGCACGGCAAAAATTAAGAAGCGTAAATATGTCTTAATTAATGGATTTTGTACTGCAGCTGATTGGAATTGTTTAACACTATCCTTCAATGCACTGACAATTAAATATAAATTCATATATGTAATTCTTACTGTTCTTATAGTTATTAATTGTGACAAATATATTAGATTCAACTGTAAACGTACCAGCACGTTAAAATTTAAGATAAAAAGAAATGGTGTTAGGCCTAGTAAGACGTAATTGGTCACAAATTGAAAACGACTTTTAGAAAACATTCAGTTGATTTATGGAAATTTATTCATTGCAATCGAAAACAATTCGAGCTTAATTTTATAGAGGATTGAGTTTCAGAAACAGACGTCTATTATTTAATTTAGAAGTTTTATCTTTCCTGAAAAAAAATAAATGCAAACATTCTTCATCAAATAGCATTGCTTAATCCATTTAATGGGCAATGCGTGCCAAAGTTTATTTGTTAAATGTAATCCACTCTTCCTTTACTAGATTAAGTAACGCTCATAAAATATCTTTTCTCTTTTCCGGAGTATAAGGAAAAAGAATCTGTTAGGTAAGTAAATATATGCTAAGCGTATATTTAAAAAAGAGCCTGTTTTATATACCTGCACTCACCAAGATCCAAATATGAATCATATTCGCTGTCACGTACAAAATAAACTGATTTCCCAGTACTTTTTGTCACGTATATAGCAAACTATATTTTCCTTCTTTAGCTAGCTAGGTATAGAACACGAATGTGTAATAAAAATTTTGTGTGTCAAGGAAGAAAAACATAATTTCGTTTGAAACTACTCTAAGTATTTCGAAACAGTTATAAATGCGCTTAACAAAGTACCAGTGCTGTTGAGATAGAATAAAACTGTACAAAAAGGAGAAATACTTGATATTTTTATTCAGGATTAATATATGTAAAAGGTTTGAAAGAATTCCCAAGGAAACTGAATTTTCGAAAAAATATTTTAGAGAAAGGAAACTTATTCAGAGGCTTTTAGATCAATAGTTATTTAATTAAAGAAATGGAAAATAGATTTTATTTATGTATTTATTTATTGAATAATTTGTTTTTGCTTTTGGGAAATCCGATAAATATTTGATTAAAATGTTTGATAAACGTTTGGCCTTTTTTTAGGTTATCTGATTTAAAGAAAGGATTGCATTAAATTCATATCTTAAAAGAATGCCACATTTTAAAAAAGGAATGCGTGTTTCGTTACAATAAGCAGCAGAAAGCGCTTTTGTATTTGATTCTCCAAGAAATTCAGAATAAAAAATATATTTAAAAATATTTCAAAAAGTGTTGTTTCACTTTTCAAATTGTTGACACCAAATATTATCACCCTCTATTATATTTAAAGAAATTAAATAAGGAAAAATCTGCATAAATGTATGTATGTTTCTCGCACTGTGATAAAACAACGTTACCTAGAGCCATCAAAGTTTTAATATTGAATGTTTCTACCAGAATATGGGCATCTAGAAGCCCAAATTTGAAATTTGGAATTTGTTTTATTAATTATTTCATATTTTGTAAAACTTTAATGAATTTTTGATTAACAAACTCAAACTCAAGGATTTCAAAGCAAGCAATGGCAACGTTGTACAGAAAAAACTTTATCTCCAACGGGCGATACTATGTGTCTATTCAAAAGATATGCTCATTTAAAAATTATTTTGCGATATTGCTCTTGAACTGAATTTTACGGTTTAAGTACGAAGAACATGATATTTAATAAATGAAGATAACACACAAAACGTTAATAAAACGCCCCTTTGGGCGTAATATAAAATCTGAAAGTTTTCAGATTTTTTCTTTTTTTTCATTGTATTTATTTAAAATGCATATCTATATTGCATTTGAAATTATTAATGGAAATTCTCTGCATTAATGCCACTAACATACTGTCAAAAACTACTATAAATATCTAATTTAATTTATTCTAGATTTTGCGTTATTATACATTTATGTGTATTTATTTTATGTCCTGTGTTACTGTAAATTTGTATATTCAACGAATCCTCTCTAAGGCGAACATTCATAGCTCCAGGCAATTTTGGTCTTCTGCAGATGTGGTCATATTAGAGAGAAAGTGTGTTCTTTTATATTCTCATTACCTTTGATCACTTTCAGCGAGGGTATTCTTAGAGAGATAATAGCATCGAGAAGGTTCATTACATTTCTTCTGTATTTTGTATTGATTTAAATTTATGAACAGTTGTTGTGCGGACAATTATTTAATTGTTGCGTGGACGTTTTCTGCTGACAATATTTTACTATACTCTAGTTTTCAAAATTCTATGCATATAACTGTTTCCGATTTGTAAATAACTCTTCCTTGTATATCCCCGTTACAGGCAGTCATACAGTTACCAGACGTCCTGATTTTCCCGGTTTTCCTCTCTTAAAAGAAAATTTTTTAAATGGAGTAAGAGACTGTATGTGAATGGAATATATGTATACGGAATAGGAGGCTATGCGAATGGAATATATGTGTATGGAGTAGGAGATTGTATGGGAATAGAATATATGTGTATGGAGTAAGAGATTGTATGTGAATGGAATATATGGAGCCCAGGTAATTGCATGTAAATTGAATGAAAGGTATTGTATGTGAATGAAAATGGAATAGGATATTGTATACGAATAATTTGTAAAGCAGAGTAGAAGTTTCATTCCTACTTTTTAAATGAAAAAATTGTTTTCTCCGAAATTTCTTTCTTATTGGAAACAGCTTTCTACATATATCTTTTTATCCTTCTTCTGTGAGAATCGTGATTTTTTGTGTGTGATTAGTGGTCTGGCATCCTTTGGTACTTCTCAAGGTATTCGTCTGGGATGAATTTACCATCATTACTCGCGAACATGAATTTGAAACAGTTCTCTTGTTTCTAAACGGTACTTGTAAGTCGAACATAGAGATGGACGTGCATGTGATGCTTTCTTTCTAATTTGTTAATAAGTATCCTTTCGTACATGCACATTGATTTCAGTAAGCTTTCTAAGTTCAGATATGATAATGTTCCACACAGCACAACGGAAGTTATTTCTACACTCTAGAACTCTTTGAGGGGCGTTTTTAACGCTTAAAATGTAAACAGTATTGTTTAAATGTTCAATCTAATAGCCTTTTTCTGGACTATAAGTCTACATCGTGATTTCCATGATAGAACGGCGTTTCGTAAAATTTCCAGAGATATTGATTTCTATTCCCCTTCCACTACTTTCACCAGTCGTTTGGCCTTAGAGAGAGCTCTTTTCAAGATATCAAAGCCACAGCAGACCATAGATGGAACCTCAGTGGACTTGGCAAGAATACATTGAAAAGGTATATATGCAATATCTGTATCAGTTTCTTCAAGGAATTTAGTGCTACTTTTCGAAGTATCACTTGTTGCTTTACCTTGCTGAAGTTTCACTTTTTGAAAGTCGTGGGATAAAGAAATGTAATATTTTTGGAAATACTGACCGTAAAACTATCTCTTGATAGTAGGTTTAGTTGATTTTAACATTTTTCCATTGATGGAACCAGGTTTATACTTTTTTTTTCTTTTTGTTTTCGGTAATAAATAGATTTGTTTTTGTTGCAGTCATTTAGATAAACCGAAGCTTCATCAAGGGTCACATTGTATTTCCATTTATCTTCTACTAAATACTCTTCATACGAAGTTCTACAAACTGTTCTGCGTTGAGCCACATGCCTTGGTAAAAGCTGGTGAACATTACGTTTTTTAACTTTTTTAAGTGTTAAAACTTGATTTATTATTTAATTCATTTTTACTATGAATGTATTTAAAGATTTTGTAATTGATTTCTACGTTGGCGGGTTTTGTTCTGTTACCAGGAATTTGAGAAACATAGAAACCTTACATATATTTTTCGGATATTCATTTGCTGTTTTTTTTCAATGTAGAAGTAAACACTGACTTTTTTTCCTTTCCCGATTACTAATATTGCTTTTTTCACACTTAGAAATTTTAATACCATGCTTTTCGCGATGCTTTTGAATTATGAGAAATAGTAATATTTCTGTTCCGAAAGCGCAGAAACATACAATTCAATCCCCAGCTTGTTTATATGCGACATTGTGAAAGAAAAAACAAATTTAAAAGTAAAAGACAATATTTCTTATTTCGAATAATAAGCTACTGCCCAAAGTGTTTTATTCCAAAGCATTTGCTTTTATTCAGTCCTTTATTGTAATCTTTCTAAAAATGCAGAAACACACTCTGTAGAATAGTCTTGAGATATTCTGGCAGAAATAGGAGAATATTCTAGAAAAAGGCTTTAATCTTCCAATACTAGATTATACATGGATCGACTCCCATATCCGCCATTTTTCATTAACCAGCAATATTTTTAGAAACATCCAATGGCTATTGTTCCAGGAATGTTTCAAAACTTCAGGCAGTAACCAGAAAGCTAATGTTTTACCTTGTTAATATATGAAGATGTTTTGGTTTGTATACAAGGAACCATGCTAGCTCAGTCTTTTTTTTTAAGGCTTAGTTTACGTTTTAAGAATTCACGAACGATTTTTTTACAGTGTAGAAGAATATTCTACTTAAAATATACACTCATGTCCATAAATTAAGGATAATTCGGAGTCAAGCGAAACTCGAACTCTAAAATAAATATATTACCTGTAAAATCACTACACACATCTTCAAGAATCATATGCAAATTTCAGGAAGTAAGCAGATGACACCGATGGTACGTCACAATGACGAGAGTGTAAGAGAGTGATATATAAGGAATACAGGCAAAAAAGTAAAATTGTTCGCAGGTGCTTCATAAACATTTCAGTGCAATAACCGAATAGTTATGACACAAAGGACGCATTTGGATGAATTTTTACGTGGTAGAATTATCGGCCGTCTGGAATGTGGGCGTACCCAACTGGAACTATCAGACGAACTTGGAATTCCCCAGAGAGTCATTTCCAGGCTTTGGCAACAATTCCAAGATGATGGCAATGTGAGTAGACGTTACAACACAGGTCGCGCCAGAGTTACAACGCCGAATGAGGATCGGTATTTGGCAGTTACTGCTAAAAGAAACAGGCGGAGCACAGCCTCAGACCTGTCTCGTCAGCTTTCTTCAGCCGCTGGTACGACAATTTCAAGGCAGACCGTGTACAGACGTTTAGGGCAGATTAGTCTATATGCTCGCAGACCTGTCAGATGCGTTCCACTTACTGCAACTCACTGTCGCCTGCGGTTAGCCTGGAGTAGAGAGTATGCATTGTGGACACCGCAACAGTGGGCTTGTGTAATGTTTTTCGACGAGTCCAGGTTTAGCTTACAGTCTGATTCTCGCCGGACTTTCAAGTGGCGAGCTCCAGATACCCGTTACCACCAAGAAAACATCATTGAACGACACCGTTACTGTGGTGCAGGAGTGCGTTGGGGGTGGAATTATTCTGGGTTCCAGAACTGACCTGCATGTTCAAATTGGAACCATGACAAGCCAAATCTATCGGGACGTCATTCTGGAACAACATGTACGTTTGTTT
Organism: Stegodyphus mimosarum; assembly: GCA_000611955.2. Classification (NCBI taxonomy): domain Eukaryota; kingdom Metazoa; phylum Arthropoda; class Arachnida; order Araneae; family Eresidae; genus Stegodyphus; species Stegodyphus mimosarum. The sequence goes on along the minus strand of KK120026.1, from coordinate 50,440 downwards.
CGCGGCGCCATGGAAGCACAATTTGTGTTTATGGATGACAACGCCCGTCCTCACCGTGCAAACATCGTAAGCGAATGCCTTCAATTGGAGGATATCACCCGTATGGACTGGCCAGCATTCTCACCGGACTTGAATCCAGTAGAGCAAGTGTGGGACATGCTTGGCCGACAAGTTGCAGCCCGTCAACCGCCTCCTACATGTCTACCGGAACTTCGGAGAGCATTGCTTTTTGAATGGTGCAATATCCCCCAAGATCAGATCGATAATTTTATACAAAGCATGCCTAGGCGTTGTACGGACTGTATTGCATCGTCTGGGAGACATACAATGTATTAACATTCATACCAACCATGTAATATTGGTTTTTTGTAAATAGGTGTTTTTTGTAATTTGCTCCATGGAGAAAAAATTGCTAATTTTTTTAATAATATCAAACATATAGCATCTTTTTTTGTCTCTTTACTTTTTGTTTAATAAATAAGCTTTACAAATAAGTCAAATTTGTTTTGCTTCTAACTCTTCCTTTGCCTGATTTTGCATTATCCTTAATTTATGGACATGAGTGTATATGAAATATATCAGGAATACATCTTTCAGTAGTTTAGAGAAAAGTTCCGAATTAGAACACACTTGAAAAATTGTAGGAATATTCAGCGAAAATCATAAATATTCCCCGTAAAATGCATATATTGCAAATCCTTTGTGAATATCCGAGGAATGTTGTTGGTTTGTAAGGTTTATCATAAGTTTATTAACAGTTATTTTAAGTTTTGTATCTTTCCTATCTTATTCTAATTTCAGATTACAATTTCCGCCAGAATGTAATTTCAGAAACGCAGTTAATGCAAATGAGAAAGAATACTATGTAAGTCGATACTACCCCCACTTCGAGAGAGAGTCTGATTTCCTGACTAGCGCGCGTTTGCCTTTTGGCTACGTCTCTCTTAGCTATTGCTACGCTCGGCCATACCTTAGGCCCTTGCTTGGCTTCGCCGATTTAATTAATACTTAGGGGCCAACTAGTTAGATCTCTGATAGTTTCGTCTGTACCTTTCAAATAGCTTAGTTGAGCTAGTTTAGTTTAAATTATTATTATTTTAAGTTCAAGCCTGAGTGGAGGCTTTGTGTAAAGTTCCAAGTAGGAACTGATTGCAAATATACTGAAAAATAAAGGGTTTTAAACCCTCTTTAAGTCTTACGTGTTCTGTTCACACACTTAAGCGATTATTCGCTTGTCAGTGCTCGTGGGGTTCTAAGTTAGAATTTTAGAATTAAATAAGTAAAACCCCACAGGTTTATAGAGAATACAAACTGAATATGCCTAAGATATTCTGTGCTGTGGGAGGCAAAATTATAAAATTTGCAGTTAAAACTATTTCGTTGCCTCTGTTAATATTATAACATGTTATAATATTAACAGAGGCAACGAAATAGTTGTTATAATTTTCTTAAATTATTTATCGAAATTAATACTGGACATAAAAGGTGATTTATTTTCTCACTACTGTACTTGCTAACAGTAGTTAGCAAAGTGCCCCAATTTAACGGTAGGATTTAAGACAAATGTCCCACTTGTCTGTCAGAAAATATGTAACCCAAGATAAGCTCACGGTGTTAAATCCCGACTTCTGTTAGTGAAGAACCTACTAGAGACAAGATTTTCTCTATGAATTGGTAATGTTACAAATTCTGTGTAATATAGTATGAAGGGCTCCAAGAAATCCGAAGCAATAAAATAATAGGGCATCATTTATTTTATCATTTATTTTATCATTGAGATAAATGGTTATCACGCGAGACATCGCCAAGCTAAGCGGCGGTTTTTTCGATTAATTTTTGTCTCCAAATTTGACGAAAAATCACCAAAAGTCGCCAGAGTTGGCGAAATTTGATCTGGTCTCTGTATAACTGTAATTGGTACTGTAGTTAAATAACTGAATTGATCCTTATATGTAACTGTAACAATATCCGGCTGTTACATGTAACTTTAACAGTATCTGCCTTCCAGTAATTTAGAAAAAGGGAAGGTACTAGAAATTCCTTGTCGGGAAATTAATGACTGAGAAAATCTATATAAGACCGGAGAGAACATGAGTTCTCAGATTTTAGTTCAATGTTGACTTCGGATGACAGAGATATCTCCGTGCGAGCTTCGCTTCTTAGCTGCGCTTTGCATTGCGTTGTGAAGTTAGTATTTGAAGTGGTAACTACTGATTGTACTTCACACAGAGAACAGCCGTATACGTAAAGCTTTTATGGAAAGTCTCAAAACTGCAAAGTGTTTCTTTTGGAAAAGTAAATTTTATCAAGCCATCAAGTTCTGTGTGCATTCAATCTATTACGAAGCTGCATGCGTGCAACCTAACAAAAATGCTTTTTCATTAAAATAAACCTTTGTTCATTTATAAGTATTTAATATGTCTATTTCCTTTAGACCAATCTGTATTCAGCAGCAGATTGTGGCTTTTTTTGTATGTGATCTTCAGAATGCGATGATATCATTGCAGAAATTCAAGAGTTTCTGCAAATATGTACGAGAAAATAAGCATTTTTGCTCCCCATTGCCATTCTATTTGTTTTCAGAATTCTACATAAATTTTTGACGCACCCTGTGCTTTGAGACGTATTATGCAGCAGTGAGTAGTTAACTGCAGTCTTTTGCTGAATGCTCCTTAATAATTTACTCGCTTTCGTAGTAAGAGTTAAAATAAAATGTTCGGAAAATACAGAAGCTGATAAATAGAATTTCTGAATCGTTTTATTAAGAAAAAAATAAGGCATTAATATAAACGTACTTTTATCCCTTCAAAAACTTGTTAAAACATAATAAATGACCGATATAATATAACTATTTATTTCTTCATCATATACGAACTACAACAGGAAGCCATAAGCTATATCAACATAGTTCATTTTTCTCCTTTCTTCTGCTGTCTGAATATATTATACTATACCTAAGCTTTCCTGTTTTTTTTTCTCCTATCCAACATAAAGGATTGAAGTAATATATATCTATCCCTGTCATAAGTCTACAAAATATTTGGGTTAAATTATTTCGGAGGTTCCAGTTGTCAGAAGAAAAATAAATTGCGATGGAGTGAAAATAATTTCTTTTACAGGATTCTCGCTTTCTATTTTTATGGTAGTTCGGAAAACTTTTCATCCTAAGGATTCGAAATAAACTTCCTGGAACTTGACTTTAAAAATGAACGAAAACTGTAAGAAACATAATTTGACGGGTGTTAATCATCATCTTTGTTGCTGTTTCCAATGAAAAATAAAGTGAAAAACTAGATGAGTAAAAAAAATAATGCTTTTTATTGGAAGTGTACTCAGAAAAACTTTGATGATGAAATTGCTCTTTTTTTTAGAATAAATGCAAAAAATAACCTTAAAGGAAAAGAATTTAAGTACATACAGAAAAATTCAGTGCAAAGTTTTGTTTCAGTGCCATTGCAGAAAGAACAAAAAAATTGGCCACTTTATTACCTTCTCATAATCCCCTACCATTCTTTCAACAACAAATGGATCATCGCGTTTAATGAAGTATACAGACAAGAAATACATACAGATATTTGTGTAGCAATTCATCAGCGATGCCAATAAGCAGACATAAACTCTACAAAAAAAAATCTGAAAACTTTTACATTTTATATTAAGAGGCGTTTTTTAACGCTTTCTGTGTTACCTTTATTTATTAAACTTAATGCGCTTCGCACTTAAACCATAAAACAACAATATCAGAAGTATATCCAACAGCAATATCACAAAATATTTAAAACAGCATATCCTTAGAATTTCCGATACACAGTCTCGCGCGATGGAGATAAAAAAGTTTTTTTTTCGTACAGTGTTGCCATTGCTCGCTTTGAAATCGTTGACGTTTTAAATCAAAAACACATAAATACTTTACAAAATATGAAATAGATAATAAAACAAATTCCAAATTTGGGCTTCCAGATGCTTATATTCAGATGGAGACGTATGTCATTCAAAATTGAATGGGTCTAGGTACCTTTGTTTTATCATAGTGCGAGAAACATGCATACATTTATGCAGATTCTTCATAATTTAATTTCTTTAAATATAATATAGGGCAATAACATTTGGTGGCAACAATTTGAAAAGTAATTCGCCATTTATAGTGAATCAAAGCAAACTGCCAAAACGAAATTAATAGCCCTTCTGGGCAAATTGCCCTTTTGAGCTAAAAATCTGCTGTGGTGGATTCAAAATGACCATTTTTGTATAAGAAAAGGACATTGCAAGTATTAGAAAAGTATATTGCAATGGTGTGTCCGCTGACAGTTCCAGCTTTCTAGTTTATTGCACTAGTTTAAATATTAAGGTTTGATAGCAAGGAAAATAACTGAAATAAAACAAAAATTTTGTTGAAAATCTATAAGACTTAATTTTAATTAATGAGTTAATGACGTTATTATTTTGACTGTTCTATACTTCTACTTTCCACCAACTTTCATCAGAATGCAAATTAAACATAAATGATAATCTTTTAAAGTTTGCCGAAGAGCATTTGGGAGGTTAATAGCGTGTTATTAGTGAGAGCTGAATTTTAAAATAGACTTCGCTTATATTGTAATCCGGTTAAAAATTTGTTTAGGAAGTTTGGGTTAATTTCAATTTGTGTAACCGTCAGGTCAACATGTTAAGAAGTATTTTATAAGATCTGGTCTTCTTAGGAAGAATACAAATAGACCAGAACTCTAAAAAGAAAGATAGGGACTTTTCATTGTGTCTTATAAATACCACAGAGACAAGAAAAGCGTGTAAAGAAGTCTTTTATTAAGCCAACTAAAGTTTAACAGACGGCACCAACTCATGCTTACAGAAACCAACATTTTTGGCTTATTCTTAAGGTAATGGAATAAATTAAAATTAATGAAGTATAACTTAACGGCTTCAGAGTCTAACTAGAGCGCAAGCTGGTCTGACCGAATTCGGTGTAAACAAGCCTAATGACAAGAATAACTCAGCGCTGCAGAATTCTAATCGAGAATCAGTGTTAGCAACGTGGCTTTTAAGCACGCAGAACATGCTCTGATCTTACCCTCCAAAACCTCCCTTTAAATACTTCGTTCAGCCCACCAACGACCGAGCGGTAAATTCCATGTAGTTCGGTCCTAGATTCGAATCCCAGGAACGGACTGGTTTTCGTAGTTTTCCCCATATATAACGTGTTAATAACGAGCCAGTTTCCCTTAGAAAGTCATCCACGAAAGCATGCCTCCTTTCCGTGTAGTGCCTTAGGGCGGAACGTATATAATAATAATAATAAATACTTCCTTCATCGTACCTAATTTGAATATTATGCGAAATTTACATTCCGGCAGGGAAACGAAACGATGCTTAGTAGGAAGGCAACTTAATATAGCTGGTTAGAAAATTAAAATGAGACCTCATAAGTTTATTTCTGTTTTACTTTGTTTGTGACAACTCTACTTAAGAAAGCAGAGGGAATGAAAATTTAGGCATCCGGCTTTCACGATACTGAGGAATTACTTGGGACATCATTTTATTACCTTAACTACATAAACAAACGCAGGACAGCTGCCATAGTTAAATCATGAAATTTTATTTCTGAACTCTTTGTATTTTTTTAAAAATATTTTTAACATTTTGTCTTCTGAGAGGCAGTCATTATGTTTAATTGATGATAAAATCCTTTCAGATATAAATATGCCATATATAAAATAAATTTCACGTATCATCAGGCATAGAAAGTTACATATCTGAGCATTTTTACCACATTTTGTCATAAGTATCAGTCTATATTCCCAGTATGTAAATAAAACAAGCTTTTAGCTCCGTAACAGATTCATTGCAAAATTCCTGTTTCTACTTCCTGGGTACAAAAATAGCTTCATCTAAAATAAAAACTTCTGGCTATAGGTATATTTTGTTGGAACATATGGATTAAAAGCATCTGTATGGAGAGTGTTTTGCTTTAACATACGGATTAAAAACATGTATTTGTATTTTTATATGCATCTTAATGTATATCTTTATCGAATAATTATGTATGGATTTATATTTATTTTAAATAACCAATTTAATTTAATTTTACGTTCTTTCCTATAAGCCTTCATTTTCCCTAATTGTCAATGCCAGAATATTTAAATTTGATAGCGCGCGTGAAGTAATGCAAATTCTACGTAGAGGATAGAAGGTTTAAATACCGAGTTCTAGAAGGGCAGCTAGAGACTGTGGACGAACACTGTACTTTTGTAGCGTGAGCTTCTCCTTTGTATTTTATTGCTGGTTAACGTGATGTAACAGCATTTACTTGGCTGCCACTAGATATTCGGCGCTGTTTAGGAAACAGGATATTCTGAACCCTGCAGCGTAATTCTACTATTTGTTAATATCTTCGAGTTTTTAGTTTAGTTCTTGTTATTTGAGTTACCGCCCGAGTGAGGCGTAGTGTGTTAGCGTCAAGTCGACACATTGTGAATTATAAAGAGTTCTTTTTACAATTCTCCTGTGTGGTTTCTACACGTATTGCAGCTGTTACTTCAGAAGATAGACCAGAGGGTTCTACAATTAGTATACCTTTTTAAAAAAATTTTAATATTATCTTATTCATACTGCTTTATATCAAAAAACACAGAAACAATCTCCAGACGTTTTAAAATGCTCATTCCTTTTTAATTTAATTTTAATGCTATTTAACAGTGAAGATTTAATTTCATGCACTGGCAAAAGTGTATATAAATGTTACTGCACGTTTATATATTGTTGCGTTTCACGGGTTCGTGGATTTGAGAGTATCCGATGAAAACACGATGCAGAACAATAAAAAGCACAGTTTATTTACAGGAATCACTATTTACAGCACAGTTCCAAAATTACCTTTACAAGCGTCGAAAATCTACAATAAATACGCTGAAACAATCAGCAACACAGCTTCAGGCTGTAACTGTAAAGGTAGCTTCACGGCAACACTAAACTTATAATAAACACCGTGGAACAATCACCAATCCACTGTCAAGCTATACTGTAAAGATAGCTTCACGGCAAAGCACTATCTCGATTGCTTTCCGTTCACAGAACTCTCGCGTAGCAGCTATTCTCACAACTAATCACACTGCTCGCAACACTTCACAATGCTCGCAACTCCGCAACTAACTTCACAATCTCCAACAACTAACTTCGCAACTAACTCGCAACTAACTCAACTTCTCAACTACTCGTAACAACTAACTAACTCAGAAACGCAAGGGTTTATATAGCTTTTCTTTAAGTTCGACACGTTTCGAGAAATATCTCGACAGGAAGTTATTCTAGAAGCTTCCCGATTGGACCATGGGATATCGCCAATTTGGTCACCAAATGGGCGATAAAGTCGCCAATCTGGCAACCCTGCCATACACTATTTTATGGCAACCCTAGTGCTATGCCGGAAAGCTTACATACAGGCGCAACCGCCGAATTTTTCGTAACACTATTTAAGATAGTAACCATAGACACAGTTATTTCAAAATTTTTATTGCTTAAACAAAACATGAAGTTTACTTTTGTCATTCTTGCGTGATTATCTTATTAATGCAAACGCCTAAGGACATAGTTCTCAAAAGAGTGGGTTAATACTAGCTTAATAACATACCCCATATTACATGCAATCAATAATCAATATCTTTGTCATTATTTAACCAATTGTCACTCTTTTAGATCCCTGTTTAAGAGGTAAATTGAGATTACTGGCCAGAGCTGCTTAGAAATAGCAGCAAAATGACAGTTTAAATCCCAGAATCCAATCCAGTTTTCCCATTAGAAACGTTTATAATCAAGAGCAGTATTTCTTTAATATATAAATTGCGATCCACCAGCAAATTCGGAAACCATTTTCAGGTGTTCGTGAAACATCTTCAAGTATTTTTTTTTTGTAATTAAATAGAGTATTTGCCTGTAATTAAGAGTTTATCTAAAATTATCAATTAAATTTAATATTTTATATGTTTGCTTATTTACTGTTACATTATTACCTCATTTGTTTCTAGGAATCTTTTTTTCTTACATTTTTCATTGCAACTTCATGTATATAGATAGCGATGAATTGCTATGATATGCATTCGATGAGCGAATGAAGGCTAAGAAGTTTGAGAAACACTGGTCTAGTGTTTCTGTTTTTTTGAGTCCCATTATATTACGCTACGAAAGCATAGCTCAGTGTTGTTGCAAATTGCAAATGGCCTCTTGTGGGCAGAAATCATTTAATTGTACTGAAACTTTTAGTGAAATAATACTGTAATGATAGCTTATTTTTCAAATAATAATTCATACATCAACGTTGAGTTATTTACAAGCAATACGCGCACCTTTTTATTAATTTTCATTTTCTCTTCATTTTTTGATAACATGTAAAATTTTCCTTTTGAAAAAATTATTTGTGTTTCTGTAATATACATAATTTAAAATGCATCTGATTGATAATTTTTACAAACGTTTACCTCACTAGGGCATTTAACAAAAGGTGTTTATAACGCCATGTATTTTCTTACTAGGTTACTGATATTCCTTTCTCCTCGGTTATTAAAAAAGTTTATATACTTTTTAAAGTTATCACATACTTAGACATTGAAGTGCCACTGAGATAAGGATCCTGTTTAATAATGAGTTGCTACTACTTTGGCCTTGATAACGGCTGTCATGCCACGAGGCATAAATTCAATGTATCTGCGGAAGTGTAGCAGAAATATGATCTCCGAGAAATCTTCTAGAATGTCTCCTAAATCTGTAAAAATGCTGGTGATCCAAGATGAGTGTGCCTTTATTTTTCAATAATATCCTAAAGGTGTTGAATAAGCATTTTAAGTTCCACCTCCTCAGTAGCCATTTTAGCAGAGAGATTTCAGAGGAATACTCCTCAAACCAGTTAGTACTCAATCGGGATCTATAATAAGAGGAATTATCCTGCTGGTGCACCCCAGTACCATTCACATAGTTAAAAGCATTAAGGTGATCTTCCAACAGATCTACGTATTTAAATGCAGTGATGGTACTTCCTGCAAGTACCAAAGATCTCAAACATTGAGCAGCCCCAGATCATGTCTGAACCACCGTGATTGTATAGTTCCAGCCCAACGCGCCTAATCCATTTGCTTCATGCGACTGGTGCTATTTTCTGAGCTTACCACTAGCGTGCGTGATGCAGTCAGAATGGAAACTCATCACTTAGTGTTACTCGCTTCCAGTAGTCAATGATCCGGTCATGATGATGTTCTATGGCCCATCCAAGGCCTTAAGGACGGTTACTTGCAATATGAAGTTATTGTTGGCCTTGATGGTCTTCGGCTTTTGAAACCTATACCGTAAAGCGAGCACTGCACAGACCCTTGTGGACACCTCAGCTAAACTTTTATTCCCTGGCTACGTAATATACGGATGAGTCTTCAAAGATCCCTTGCCATTTGCCTGATTACTCTTTCCTTCTCCTCTATCCGTGTGCTTCTGCTGTAATCTTGATCCTATGAAATGAGAAAACTCAATCCTCGAACTAATTCTGAGCTTGAATGATCTACGCCCTCAGATTCCCAGCGATCAGTAAGCACCGGCACGGTATTGGCGGAATGCCATCAATCCGTAATTCAGTCGCATTCCAGTGCATTTATTTTTTTGTTCATATCAAATTCATTTACTGTCTACAATCTTTTTTCCAAATTCCTAACTTAAATAGGCTTTTTAATTTGGTATTTGATTTAGCTTCTTTTTCTGCAGGTATTCTTACCAAGAAAAGAACTAAAATATATTTACAAAATTGAAGATTCTAATGCTAAATGTGTCTATGAACCATTAAAAAAATAGGTTAGTAGTAGAAATTTTTCTATTCAAAAACCAAATTCTGTTCAAAACGTTTATGTATTTTATATTTCAGTAGTAATAAAACATTCTTTCCTACTATTCTTTTGGCATTGAATCATGAAACCGAACTGAATATAATCTTTCCATAATAACCTGAATTGCTGCGACCTTTTATATCTTCTTTGAAAAGAATTAAATGTCTTTTCTGCAATAAATTTATCATATGATATTTATTTTACAGCCATTTGCTTTTACTGCAATATTTTCATCGACTATGTTTTGAAACTGAGTAGCCCTTTCGCCGCTGTATTTTGGACTAAGATGCTTTATCCAGCAATTTTTTCTTCTCATTTTCTTGTCTACGAAGATGTTTTGTGTTGCGCTATTTTTGAACTTCGATGTTTTACCCTTGCTTTCTTCATCCAATGTAAGATCAGATGTAGCAAATAGAAAAAGATTAGTCTATTGACTCTTTCTATTTGCTATTGGCTAAGTTTAATGAAAATAAAACTGTCCTTAACCAATGATATTTTATCTTCATTAGGCGCATCTGCAAGTCCCCCTTTGAAGCTGTCCCATTTATTTAAATATCTATTTGTAAGATAAAATCCTAATATTAATTTGTAATAGCGCCTTAAATCTCATTTTCAAACTTCTTTTACGCTAAACTACTTATAACAAATCTCTCTGAACTGCACCATTACAGAATTAATACCTGTCACAAGATCCTTATGCACCGCTCATGATGCATGTACTCACATAACTTTAAATGTCTATGAATAATGTTGTAAAATTTTATATTAATTAACCAGTTATTTAGATCTGAATCTTTACTTTAATATCTTCTTCCGTATACCTCATCAAAATACAAATCAGTTGTTGAGTATTTAAGCCGATGGTTTGAATATTTTAAAGCTTCTGGCAGACTTGCATTATCATCAGCTCTGCCAACGTTTATTCCAACTTAAGCCATTTGCTAGCCGACGTTTAAATAAGCGCCGTTAATTACTTGTGGCGCCTCAAGTACACTAATTTGTGTGTAGTCTCAAACTACGTTACTCGAATTTAAGCTTTCAGTTTTATGTAATTTAAATACCTGCAAGAAGCGAAGCTATATTCTTTAGCATAAGTGGTACCGTCTACCATTTTAAAAAGTTAAGTAAAACGGTTAATTTAACCTTTTCTAAGACTTTATCATTTGAGAGTTCAGGCTAGAGCGTTAAGCTTGTGAGTCGAGTAGTGTACTGAGTTAAGTTTCTACATAAGCAATACCCCACAATGTTAAAATTCGCAAACCAACACTTTAATTAACCAATAGAAATAAAACAGAATTATTACTTCACTAACATTCAAAATTGTAATCTGTGTATTCCTGTTCAGTTTCTTCCTACTGCTAGCAGGCAGTCTAACACGTCTCTTTCTTACTTCATATATGTAACAAAAAATAGCGACTGCGACTAATAGATACGAAAATTTCAGCTGAAGAACAAGAGCGCATTTTGCGGCAGTTGAGCTGCATATTTCATATTCAAGAACGTCTTGTCAAAAATAAAGAAATATTCAATCGATCACGGATGCTACTTCTTCTTTATGCACAAGCTTCCTCATCAAATTCTACCTGATAACATAAAAAATTTGTTATCTCTCTATATATAAGCGAAATACCAATGATTCATCACAAGATCTCCGAAACTATATACCCGACTGACATGAAATTTTGCATAGTTACACATTCCGCGATGTATACGCTCACTAAGAACTGATTGTATGTAATTCCTTTTACGTAATTTTACGTAATTTACGTGATTTTACGTAAATCTTTAAGCGTTTGGAGTTTCTGGTTAGAGTTTGCTTTGCGATGACTATCAATAAAGCACAAGGGCAGAGTTTAAAATTAGGTGGTGTAGATTTAGAAAATGGTTGTTTTTCTTGTGGTCAGATTTATGTGGCGTATTCAAGACTAAGTTCAGCTAAAGATCTCATCGTTCTTCAACCAGAAAAACGTGCGAAGAATGTTGTCTACAGAAAGTTTTATAAATTTAAGTATATTATTTTACAGTTTTTTAGATATTTAAGTTTTATGAAAGTTTCATTAGTTTCATGAAAATAAATGTTATTATTAAGAGAAATAAATTATTGTGATAAAAAATAAAAACGTTGTTGTTATTTATAAAATTTGCCATACATAAGAAATCAAGGACAAATAATTATAATTGAATAAAAAATGTGATTTAATAAATCAAAAGAATGATCAAATATTTAAAAAATTCTCAAAATATGGCCTTAGGTTTACGTTGGCAATTTTTCGTGGTGTAAGCCTACTGAGGATACCGCCGTGTTAAACAATGAAAGACGCATCCCAATACACAGTACCTCATGGGTGATGTGGAAATCTGTGTATGACAGATTCACTGACTGGCACTGTATTTTCCGACTTTAAATTTAAAAAATTTACGTTAATTATCAATTCGAAATTAGACATTTCGTCTATATGAGAAGTCTAGGTTCGCATTCAAATAGACAGCGTGCCCAGCAAAGCGGGCGGATATCAGCTGGTGTATTAATAAAAGGAAACCAAAATCTGAAAGGTTTCAGATTTTAAGGTTGCCCAAAAGGGTTTCTTAAAGTTTTTTACACTCTCGCTGAGCTCGCAGTCTACCAGTCTGCTGTTATACTCACTTCTACTAACCTCCTCTCCCCTTTTTAGCTTATTTTCTTCGCTCTTACGCCATACAAAATTCAACAGCAAAATCGCAAAAATTTTTAAAGCAACATTGAAGCATTGGCTTTGAATTTCCGACGCAGTTGGCATACATTTTTCCCCCAGCCTTTTCTCAGTTCATCATCATATCAATGTTCAGTTTTCCTACTAAAATGGCTCCACTTTTTTTTTCTTTTTATTACTCACGTTTGTGTGCTTATTTATTAAATATAACTTTCTTGGCGCTCATGCCAAATAAAATTGGATCCACCAGCAAAATCACAAAAAATTTAAAAACAGCATATCTTTAGAATTTCCGATAGGCAGTCTCACGCACTGGAGATAAAAGTGTTTTTTTCAATGCAGTATTGCTACTGCTCGCTTTGGAATCGTTGAGTTTGTTAATCAAAAATTCGCTAAAGTTTTACATATTAGGAAACAGATAATAAAACAAATTCGAAGTTCAGAATTCGGGCTTCCAGGTGCTCATGTTTTGATGGAAGACTACGTTATTCAAAATTGGATGGTTCTAGGTACCGCTTGTTTTTTTCCCAATACAAGAAATGTGCGTATATTCATGCAGGTTCTTCATTATTTAATTTATTTAACTATTATTACTTATTTAACTATTAACTTCATTATTTAATTTATTTAATTATTTAATTTATTAATTATTTAATTTATTTAGCTATTATTTTTCTTCTTCATAATACATTCATTGTTTAATTTTTTAAAGCGTAAATATAATGCAGAACAATATTATTTCGTGGCAACAATTTGGAAAGTGATACTCCGTTTATACAGACTCAACGCAAAACGCCGTATCGAGACTAATATCCCATTCGGGCCCTTTTGGGCTCAATAATAGTTCAAATATATACTGGGTGAATATTTAGCTCAAATAATGGGCATATAATGCGAAAAATTCTCATATTTAGCTTACGCTTACTTTATTCTTTTAAAAACCAATGGCCAGTGTAACAAATTTATTTGTGCGTTACACTTTTTTTTATTACTACTGTGCCTGTGACCCTAATATCACGCGCATTTATCCTTCCTTTTACCGTTTTATATGGCATTCATGACACCAACCAATTCATACCCAATTGCTGACGCACGTGGTAAACCCGGATGAACGGCATTGTGGAGTGTTTATTTATAAGCACGAAAGAGTTATTGATTATCGCTGCTAATGCAACACTGGCCATTGTAATACTGCTTTTATATTATAGCTCTCTGAGCGGTCAATTACTTTGCGGAATTGCCCGCCCGAATCCAGAGAGACTTTTTCTACTAGCACTGCTTATTAGTTGAGGTACTTTCATTATATATACTTCCGGGTGAAGACATAAATAATGAAGGCAAGTAACTACAGATGCATTTTACCAGCATCAAAAGACGGATTGGATATTTTCTAAATTTTTGAAAACGTTAAGTACTGGCAAAGAAAAATAATGAAGATTGTAATTAAAAGTCGTTAGAAGTGCAAAACTGGGGGTCAAATAAAAGTTTTTAATGTACGTTGGTTTTATAAACATTTGTGATTCGAAATACAGAACAAATGTATTGCTATTTCTTAAAGAATTTATTGTTTTCTATATTAAAAAAATAAAGATAATGTTGATGTTCAGCCTCCTTAGTAAGATATGGCTTACATGTTTTTTGTCTTTTTATTATTAACGTTTTGTGTAAACTTTATTTACTAAATATCACGTTCTTCGTCCTTACGCTACATAAAATTCAATTCAATGGCAAAATAATAAAATATTTAAAAACAGCCTATCTTTAGAATTTCCGACAGACAGTCTCTGGGCTCGAGATAAAAATATTTTATTCCCTATATTGTTGCCACTGCTCACTTTCAAACAATTACTTTGATAAATCAAAAATTCATTAAAATTTCACAAAATACGAAATAAATAATAAAAAATATATAAAATCATTCTATGAAAATATTGGGTGTTTTTAATTAGATAGATCACGAGTTAAATGCATTTTATTTATTTAAATTAATCCGATTCAGAAGTTAAAAAAGGGGTAATCTTAAGAACTGCATCTCTTTCTTTTAAATAGCTTACTTTGTTAATCCATAACAGACAAAATTAGTCTGAAAGATAAATATCTTACATTTTGTCTTATAAGGTATTTCTCCAGCCTTCTTCGCATGCCTTCGTGGTGTAACGGTAGCACACTCGACGCGTATTCGAGAGGTCCGTGGTTCGAGTCACGGCGAGGGCATCGCTCGTTTTTCACATCTCCTGCTTCCAAATAACCTAATGATTCTACAAGTGGGGCCCGAACAAAAAAGAAGGGGGATGATCATTATCCTCCACCAGGATTTAGCGATTGGGTCTCCTAATTCCAGTCGCCCTTTAAAAGGGAAAATATATAAGATATTTCTTCCGCCTTCTTCGCATGCCTTCGTGGTCAGCCCGCTCGACGCATATTCGAGAGGTCCATGGTTCGAGTCTCGGCGAGGCCGTTGCTCATTTTTCACATCTCCTGCTTCCAAATAACCTAATGACTCTACAGGAGATGCGAATGAAAAACAAACATTACATTTACAATGATTCGACGCAAAATTGCATTTCGAAACTAATAGCCAATTTGGGCCACAACGTATAAAACTGCCTTATTTATATTTTGCTAAGACTTTGAAGTTTATTCTCAAAGGCCTATAGTACTTAATTATTCTTCATTACTTTATTATCACACACCAGCGGCCTAGCAGTAAAGTCACTGAACACTGGTACTTCGGTCCGAGATTCGAATCCTGCGAAAGGGTTGGCGGCATGGGCGGCGTTTTCGTTGTTTTTCCCATGTGTAAGGTGTATACGAGACAGTTTCCTCTAGAGAGGCTTCTTCTTAGGCAGATAGCCCTCGAGACTTTGCAGTAATCTGATAAAACCCAAACCAAACCAAACGTAATACCTGCTGGGCCCACCAACGGCCGAGCAGTAAAATCGCTAAATACTGGCAGCTCCGACTTGGGCTCGATTACAGGCGAACAGGATGGCTGCATGAGAACTTTCGTGATTTTCCTCGTGTAACGTGTATGAGAGCCAGTTTCCTTTAGAAAGTCCTCCATGAAGGCATCCATCTCCTTAGGCAGATAGGCCTAATGTGTTTTATCGTAACTGCTATAAAAGTCTTATTAATTACATTAACGGAATAAATGTTAAGAAACTTGTTGCTATTGGAAATAATTAAAAGGTAGCTTCCACAACAGCAAAATTATTGTGACTTCTGTTAAAATAATGATGATGTAATGCACGTAACTGGTAGAAAAATTACAGTCTTGAGTGAAATTTAAATAGTTTTCAAGAACCGTTAAATGTATGGAATACCACCTTCAATACTGTTTTGTCTGTTTCTCTGCCAAACATTGGCGTTCTAAGCAAGTAATGTACACAGAGTCCTTTGGCGCCTTTTGAGGCTAAATACATTTGTCATTCCTTTCATCATACTGACAAAGGGAGTCTCGGCAATAACTTGAATTATTTTATTGATTTTTGTAGAACTAAATGCAGTCTGAAAGCCGAAAATATTTGAGACCACATTAGTCTAAGACAGCGATTCTCAAACGTTTCTAGCGAGCACCACTTTTATAAATTAAAAATTCTGTAGACCACTTTATTTCTATATCTTTCAAAAGCAAATTATATCAATAACAATCGGTTAACATGGGAATTTTACTTTAATGCGTGTGCTGTGAATTTGTACCTACAACTGGGACAGCCTAACTAGCCATAAGGATACTTGTGGTCAGATGGGCGGACTGCTCCCCGCAAACAAACCCCTCAAAAGTAACTCATTGTGCATATATGGAGAACAACCCATATATTTTTATAACTCATATTATAATCCATTTAGAACCCATACGATACAGTTAACAATTTACCTGTATTCCCAGACTGTTTAAAATCTGGATATTTGGTTACATAAATAAAATCAGTATTAAAAGAAAATGAGAATCAAAAAGCCGGGTTCATATCCCGAAGAAGGCATGTATGTTTATAAATGTATAGTGTCTCTGCGGCATGGGGACACTCTAAATATGCAGCCTAAAGTTCTCTCTAGAGGTTTGCGGTAGGGGAGGAGGGTGGAGGACAGTCGGACCGTCCTTCTGGAGTGCTGTGCTTCAAATCTGAGGGCGGGAATGAGCGAAGTCGCACTGTCACCTGCATGATACTCAAGGCTCTTGCCAACGACGGGCGCAATCTTGCACTCCTTGCCATGATGAATTTCGTGAGCTTGTTCTGATGTTACTGTCAGCCAAGGGAGATAAGTCCCAACAACAATAACAACAAGAAAATGAGCACAGAGTAAATAACGGAAAAATAAATGTCATTAGAAATGAGAAAACTTATTTAAAAATTTCATTAAAGAACAATATTTACTGCAGAATTTGAACAAAGCCAGTGTTTAAATTTGGGAAAGGGGGAAATAGGTTAATATATATATATATAATATATTAATATATTTAAGATATTGTATATAATATATTTAAGAAGATTTATATATAATATATTTAAGATCGCTCATGAACAATTTACTTTTAATGGATGACTTAACAATATTTCCTGTATTCTGGATTACTTTGTAGAGTTTCCGTTGTAACTGGAATCCAAGTCCTGTAGAGCCTTACTAGACTAATACAGTAGGACCTTACTAGACTTTACATTACACTGTAAGCATAATAGACTTTATATTACACTAATAGCGTAAGACCCTGCTAGACTTTATGTTAGACTTAATGTAGACCCTACTAGATTTTACATCAGCGCTTAATGGAATGTCCTGTAGGACCTACTAGACTAACAGCGAGTTATCGCTCCGTCTTAAACAATTCATAAAATGCTAAAGAAGGTTAAAATAGCCTTTTTATTTGGTCTAAAGTTGAACAGAATAGGCACATATCGTGATACAGACAAAACTTCCACTACTTGTGGATATTTAAAGTAACATAACAATAGTTAACTGCGAGCATAGAATAGAATAAATTAGTAAATTCGCATAGAATAAGCTAATTTAAGCTAGCTCAGAATTTTATCTGCGCGTATTTTAAAACATCGACTAGCAACATACTAAAGTTGCAATATAACGTTACTGAGGGTCCGCGAGAATAACTGATAGCAGGATTCGGTTCACAGAAGCTCTAAATATTCAAAACCGTCAGCTTAAATGCACACAAAATGTTTTACAATCCTGTGCATTTTTATTTGCATTCATACAGAAAGGAGAAATTGTATTAAAGACTTTAATCATAATAACTGCTTAGTTAACATACGATACCTTACAAGTTAGAATTATATTATCTACTATTATTGTGGTTAAAATCAACACCTAAATACTGTAACATCATCTACTGTCGCTGCTACCTTATCTACGCATTTTAGTTTTTCTGTTTTATGTTGATGCTTCGTGATAGCAGTTTTTCCCCTATATTCCAGTAAAAGAATTTAATGTCTTTTAGACAGGGTCGGTTAATCCTCAACCAGTTTAATCCGCTCCCCGTTAAGTTGACAGTTTATGTAGGAGGCTACTAAGATGAAAGCCTGAAGTTGCAGTATTCCTGAATGGTAAAAGATAGAAACAGATAATGGTCATTGAGATGAAAGAATGTTTAGGAAGATATTCTCTAGCATCGCTTACGTCAATCACTTCAATAGAAAGTGCTAACTCAATGTGACGGTTTGCCACCCCGTTGCTATGGAGGTGTTTAGAGGAGACCTTCTTACTATCATGTCTGTCGTCTTAGCCTCATCTCAGAAAAGGCACTTTGTTTCTGACGGTTGTCTCCTTTGAAGCGGAGTATCTTTCTGGATAATGGTACACTGCGAAAATAGAGTGGGGGTTGGGGGCAGTTCTATATCTCCCATTCTACTGGGCCGATTAACGAAATTCAAATTGCGTTTTCATGTCTCGAAAGCGCGAATTAGGATACATTTATATTAGATTTATATATAGGATTGTCCTAACATAGGTTTTTTGACACAACATCGGACTTTTTCTGAAATAACATTCCAATTTTTTTCCATATTTCGATTCTACGACTCAAATTATGCTTAGATATTAAATTTTGTAATTTTTGGTGAGAAATTTACAGGAAAATTTAAAAATTTATCTTGGTGTATTTTTTTTTCAGTTTGCGCCAAGAATAATTCAACTTAATAATAACTTAAGTTAAAATGGCGAACTTCTTAATTTATAGCAACCTATTTTCCTTTCCTTTTTTTACTGTCTACGAGCAGAAAAACGTCGTTCATACTTTCAAGTAATTTTAACAGGCTATAGGTTACTCAATTATGGCAAAGCATACGAGGGCTATCTGCCTAAGGGGAGGGATGCCTTCGTGGAGGACTTTCTAAGGGAAACTGGATCGTATACACGTTACACATGGGGAAAACCACGAAAACGCCCATGCAGCCAGCCCGTTCGCGAGATTCTAACCTCGGACCAAACTACCAGTGTGCAGCGTAAACTACCAGCGGCCGAGCGGTTAGCTCGGCCGCTGGTGGGCCTAATTTTAACAGAGTGCCTAAACTACATTTTCGTTATTATCGCTTATAATAAACACGCCACATTTCAAAACGTGCCAATATGTAAATTCACGTATATCCTAGAAAATTTTGAATAAAAAAACTTTAATTTTTTGTAGGTATGTTTAGAAATACATCTACTTTAAGATAGTGGCAAAAATTTTACAGGTTATAATTAAAAAAATTTTCTAAAAATTTATAAAAATTATTTTAAAATACAAATTATAAAAATAAATCATAAAAAATGGGCAAATTTTATTTGGAATGAACATAAATTTCGAAATATGAAAGGAAAAATCAAATAAGTTTAATAAAAGAAGACATATTAATAAATATATGCCAAATTGAATTAACATTCAGGAGCTAAAATTTCGAGAGCTTATATTTTAAAAACTGCTCTTGCGATTTTTACAAAACTTGGCAGTTTGGCATAATTTGAGTCGTAGAATCGAAATATGCAAAACAATTTGCATGCCATTTCAGAAAAAGTCCGATTTTGTATCAAAATGCCTACACTAGAACAATGCTAGATATAAATCCAATACATATCCTACGTCGTCCTTTCGAGACATGAAAAACGCAAGTTGAATTTCCTCAATCGGCCGAGTAGAACGGGAGATATAGAACTGTCCTTTTTTTTTCTTCCCCCTCCCTTCAGTGTACGTGCATTTTTACACATACAGCTTCGCAGTTCACAAAGATATTTTTGTTGGTGAGAGACTTTTGTGGGAAAAGAAGTAAAATTTTAACTTAATGTTAACTTAATTTTAACTTGTGTTAAATTATACATATTTTTACCCTTTGTAGTCGCCAGATTACACCGAGGTGTTTACGTTAATACGTAAGTATCCAAAGGCTCTGTTGTTGTGAATAAATCAACTATTCAACAATAGCAGAATAATTAAAACCCCTAAATACCTTGGTTTGGACCCAGGCGGTTGCTGCATGGTTGATTTTTGCCGTTTTCCCCAAGTGTAGCGAGAATACAAGCCAGTTTCCCTTAGACAGTCCTCCGCGAAACATCTCATCTCTTATACAGATAACCTTCGTGTACTTTGCTAAGCACAGGTAACCTAACTTAATCTGTTACAATAGAGACATCTGCTCAGACATATTTCAAAATTTTATTTGTAGTTCTTTTACCAGAATTTTCCTCCGGTTGGTGGAGTTCAGAAGTAGGTTTACAATTGTAACGTCTCACTCGAAGAAACACTTTAATATAATTTGTGTATTTAATATCGTTTGGCTTCAAGATTTTATTCATATTTATGCCTTTTATTAATTTTTCAAGTTTAATTTCTTAGAATTGTTAGAAGATTGAATTATCAATATTGCAAGGAAAATACTACTTTTTCATTTATTGACTTATTTTTAGATTAATCGTTTTCTTTTTTCTTTTGTTCTTTCTCTGCCCTCCCCCGTTTTTACAGCTAAAAAAGTTTGCTTTGATTTGCTTTATTTAATTATGGCAAAGTACGCAAGGGCTGCCTGCCTAAGGGGAGGGTTGACGTCGTGGAGGACTTTCTAATAAAAACTGGCTCATATACACATTACACATGCGGAAAACTACGAAAACGTCCATGCAGCCACCCCGTTTGCGTGGAATCGATCGCAGTCGGAACTACCAGTGTTCAGCAACTTTACCGCTTGGACGCTAGTAGGCTACAGCTAAAAAAGCCTCTAAATAAGAACTTTTATCTAACGCAATCTTAATTTTAAGTAAATGTCTTAAGTGCCTGCAAACGTAACTCAAATTAGTTATTAATTCAAACTTCCACAGTGATATATACGCTGGAAGTTCTACATTATGTTAATACCATGTTCATACATTATTTCTTCTGCCTTGAAGGGAAACAAACTCCAGACTTTATGGAAAAAAATTCTAAATTATTTAAAACCTTTTTTCGTCTGCATGTAATCAAAAAGACCTTTGATCTGCCAAGTAAAAAGGAAGTTGCCTTGCAATCATAAAACTTGACAATTTAAAAAATACATTAACTTAACATTGGAATTAGAGTGTCTTTTGATAAGGAAAACTTTGAGTGTAAGGAATGTATTCTTCGCAGACGATTTCTTAGGAGCAGGTCAATGACATTAATAGAAAGCAGAACCGACGTATCTGTCGCCATAGTGACGCATTGACTTCTCAAATGGTCAATAAAGTTTGTTAAAAAAAGTATTTTACCGTCCACACCCAAGGGGAAAAAATGCTAAACTTTTTTAACGTATTTATTAAAAGAACTAGACTTGAATAGAAGAAAAAAGGGAAGAGATCATTATTTTCGAAAAAGAATTAGTGGGCTTAGGAAAGCATCTTTTGGCACAAATTTCGTGTTACGTTCATGCATTTGTA
The DNA here is from genome assembly GCA_000611955.2 of Stegodyphus mimosarum. Lineage (NCBI taxonomy): Eukaryota > Metazoa > Arthropoda > Arachnida > Araneae > Eresidae > Stegodyphus > Stegodyphus mimosarum. The sequence goes on along the minus strand of KK120026.1, from coordinate 29,025 downwards.
TTAATGATACATGTAATAAATTTTTTAACTATCTTCTTGCGATTATGTATTTTTTTATTCACACCTTTTCAAATTGTGTTCGCATTCTTTATGAAGCAGTTTTTACAGTTTATTCCCAATTAACCGGGGATGGGTTAACCAGGCTGCGGATCAATCGGGCTCTCATCGGGTGTAGGGGTAGGGAGTTAAGCTCTTTATTGAGAAAGGATGGAGAAGTTATTATCCCTAGCCATCAGCAAAAAAATAAAACTCTCTATTTAAAACACAAAAAAGGAATCTTTTGGAGCATAACAAAGCATGTTAAGGTAATCTGTCTGAAGGGAATGGTACCTTCGTGCTGAGTTTTGTAAAGGAAACTGGCTTGTGTTTACGTTGCATGTTAGAAAAATCACGAAACCTCCTATGCAGCCACCCTGATCTCCGACACTAGAACCTGAGTCGAATTACCAGAGTTCAGAGCTCTTACAGCTCTACGGCTTCTGGACTCAAAAAAGGGAGTGAAAATGCATGGAATAACAAATAATAATGGTAGACAATGTCATGTTATGCAAGGGTTGATTTTATTCCCCAGAACACCCAACTATACTCAATTCGGAATATATAAACTTTGTACCATAAAAAACGAAAAGTGCTAACCGACTTTTTCATCGAGTTTGAACTTAGTGTCATTGTTCAAGCCCCCTTCGGTGTACTGTTCTTTGTAATATTTAAAACTTTGTATGGCATTTACGTATTATCTAAATCTTATAATACGTAATATATAATCTAATATGTAATCTCCTAATACGCATCTAAATCTTTCAATATGTAAATCTTCTAATATGGGAGGATCATAAGGACCAAAAAGAGGAATAGGATTGTGATATTCCGTCATTCGGAGGTGAACCGAAAGTGTTCAAAATTGAGAAAATTGAGGAAAATAACGCTTTGGGAAATAGGTTGTTGGAAGCAGGGATAAATCAGCTAGGAACATTATTAAGACGTTACGCAGGTGTATTCTCTAGCAACCCTGGATTTACCGGCCTAAGTAGGAAATGATCTCGAGTTAACGTCAACGAAACTAGTCAGAGATAGATCTTATACCCCTGGATTTACCCGCCTAGTAGAACATGATGCCGAGTTAACGTTGACGAAACAAGTCAGAGATAGACCATATAGGACATCCCAAACGGGAACAAGATCCAAAAAAAAAAGAAACAGAGAACACGATCAGGCCTAAAGGGATCGAGACAGGAGAATCAGGTTAAGCTTACCAATGATCATAGTAGAGACCCCTGAAAGAGATCCGAGACCATGCATAAATTATGGAAAGCTGAACTTTTATGATTCGGGACAAATTTTTGCCTTTGCTAGACTGAGAAAGAGGTAGAATAGGTAGTCTCTGCCAAGTATGCAACGATGCTAGATCTAGCGAAAGGATACTTGCAAATTCCATATAGCGAAAGAGCTCAAAGAGTAGCTCCGTTTGTGACATCTTTTAAGAGCTACATGCAGATTCGAATGCCTTTGAGCCGAATTGTTGAAGGGATGTCAAAATTAGGCTGTCAAGATTTCGCGACTATTTAATCGAAATGGTAGGAATACTTAAAGCATATGACCGAGATTTTAGCACTCCAAATTCGCTCAGAAAAATGTGCGATGTCTCAGACACAAAGTTCGGGTGGAATTAGATCCTTATCCGATGCTAAGTGAATTGCATCCAGAATTTCTTTACCAACTCTTACAGCCACTTAATGAAAGATTACTCCAAGATAACCACTCCATTAACAAACATCTTATACTGAAAAGCTAAGAAGGGAGAGATTTCCTGAGATGAAACCTGGCAGAGAGTATTCGCAGAATTAAAAGCGAAGTTAATAAGTGCTTCCTGCGCCTGATTTTTAAGAAAGAATTTGTAGTGAAATGTATCGCATTAAACGTGGATCTAGGGTCTGTTCTATGACAGCGTATCAATGGTAAAGAGCAACCTGTGCTTTATCTTAACAAGAAATTCAGTACCGCGGAAAGAAATTACAGGACAATGGAACGAGAATGGGCACCCATATGACATGCTCTAAAACATTGTAGCTTTACCTCTTTGTGATCCAAAGGATTGTCAACCTCTCGCGTGGCTAAATTACCATCCTGGTGCTATTCAGAGGTTGATAAGGTGGTCTCTATGTATCCAAACGTTCGACTGCAAGGTCGAATCTAGACCAAGAACAGCAAATAAAATTGCGGATGCCCTTAGCCGCATAGAGTTAGGGAAAAATGATCAGTGAGCCATTCCTAAGAAGTCAACAAATTAAATTACTTTAATGAATTTTTAAACATTTTTATTGTATTGTTTAAAATGCTTAATGTAATCAGTAAATGATTTAGTACTGAGTTAAGTTCGTAAAGTTATTGCAATATTGGGAAGGGAGTACCTGTTGTAAAATGAGTATTGTCTAAAATTTCGAAAATGCACTGTACACCAGTTGAATTCAGAAATGTGTAAATATTGTTTGAATAAGAGGAAGCAAATTTTGAATTTTTTTTAATTTCTAGGACAGGGTCAATTAAAATTGTTAGTTATCTGGAATTACAGATGTTTATGTTTAAATTCTTGCCTTAAGGTTGTTAAACAAGAGGATTCTAGGGAATTGTATTGTTAAAAAAATTTTTATAAAATCAGTTTCTATTTAAAACGTATAAAATAATTTATGAATTAAAAGAAGAAAAATAATTTAATATATACTGTTGGTCATTAAAATTGTTATACCATGAATGCGGCATGCAAAAAACGTCAAATTTATATGAAAGTACTACATTCTGCAATTTGGAAATAATTTTGCGATATGCATATTCCTACGCATACGCAGAAAATACAGGTATGAATAAATTGTGTAGTAATGGGAAAATTGCACAGCGTATTTCTGATCTAAAAATCGCTTTTCAACATTGGTTGTTTGTATAAATGTTGTGCTATGCCTCGTGTGACAACAAGTCCTATCAGCACGTGTCGGAATTCGACTGCCACAGGATTGTGGCCTATCGGTACTGTGGCTTATCATTCCGCAAAATTGCTGCTCGTGATGCTTGGGATACCATGATGGAATCAATGAGTCCAGGAAGGCCATGCAGGGGCTCAGCGGCCCTGACCACTGAGAGGACAGATATCTGTTGTTCTCGATCAGAGACCAAATGTTTGCGTAGGAGATTTGAATATATTTACTGATGGTTCGGGTTATGACAGTGGAATTGGTGCAGAATATATAGTTTACTTGTTTGATACAGAAATAGACTATAGCAGAATTAGACTTAACCTTACAATTCGGTTTTTCAAGCCGATATGCAGACTCATTATCTGGTTTGGAAGCGCAAACAGAAGCTTATAATCCTAATATTTTGGTGGAATATATAAAAGAACGCCTTGTAAAACTTCAGAAAATACATGAAAGGAAAATGAACTGGATAAAAGCCTATATTGGTCTTATGGGCAACAAGAGGGCAGACATGCTGGATAAAGAGGGTACAATAGGTATGTCGGAGATGCGTTCGATATTCAGATATCAAAAAGAATTGTTATTGATAAAATCAAGGACTTCTATTATGATTGCTGGAAAGAGAAACGGAACTTTTCGGGAAAAGTGGAAAATTATTTGTTGAAGTTTGAAATTTCAAAAAATATGCGAGTGATATGTGAATTTGATTGCAATCAAATAATCACTGGCGCTTACCGGCGTACCTGGAAAGATTCAATTACAAAATAATAGTCTTTATAGTTTTTGTAGTGCTGAAGGCATTATTGCAGCATGCTAGAGAAAAACATGATAACATAAATAAATTCTATTGCAGCTGAAAAAGGTTTAGATTTGTAATTTTTGACAGTAGTGACGAAAGCTTAAAATGGATAATGCAAAAATTGTACACCACCATAAAAAACAGGAAAACTTGCCTGTGCAGCAGAATCAGAACTAGTGGCCGGTTCTGCTGCTGAAGATTTACAGAATTGCAGTAAATTCAAATACAGACTTTTTGTAAATGACCAAAAAAAGGGATAAGTTTTTTCGCTGACAGTGGTGTGGATGCAAGTCTAATTCCAACCACGTGCAATGACAAAGTAAGTCGCAGCTTTAAACTTTATGCTGCAAATGGTACTGAAATCCTGTGTTTCAGACGCAAAATTTTAACTCTTGATTTGCAACTTCGCTGTGATTTTCATTGGCAGTTTAACTTAGACATACTCAGTAAAAGCATTCTGAGTGCAGCTTTTCTTAACCGACTTAATTTATTTATTGATATTAAGGCGCATTCTATATCTAATAATGGAACACCAGTTTATTCAAATTCAAAACAATTAGATCTTAAAAGATTAGAAACAGCCAACCAGAAATCCAACTTTATGCTTGAAAAGGATACTATAAGTCCCGAAAACGACGGCACCCTGAGACCATGTGGACATTATCGTCACTTGAATCATATCACAGTACTAGATCACTGCCTTTTACCCAGAACTGAAGACATCCGTCACATTTTAAAAGGCAAGAAAATATTTGCTGAACTTGATTTATTTAAAGCTTATTACCAAATTTTATAGCAGAAGAAAGATAAGCAAAAAACACCGATAATAACACCATTTGGACTTTTTGAATTTAATGTAATGAGTTCTGGCTTAAGAAGTGCTCCCTCCACTTTTCAAAGATTCATGTTCACATACATTTGTCAGAACGGACCATATCAAAAAAACATTAGAATTCCCTTATGAAGGAGTTTTTCCTGCGATTGCCAGAAATAAAAAGTATTATAGTGTGAGAATTAAAAGAAAGGACATCAGTGTTTCTGTCGATCAATTAAAACAAGCTTATTTGTTAGCCTCAGGTGAAGATGATTTTCGAAACCTAACAAATAAAAAATGCAAAACATCCCATTAAATGAAGATGAAAAATGGAAAGATGGAGGATTCAGAAATTTAAACAGCACTTAGTGGAAGAAGAATTACTTTTCCAGAACATCATCTTGATTATGTGAACATTTAATGTTGTATATTAATTTTAAGTTAATGATTGTAAATATATTGTAAATAGCATTTATGTATCTTATTGCAGTGTAAATATTCAGGTGACATTAGCAACTATTTTGCTCCTTGTATCCCAACTATGTTGCTTAGAAGGGGAGTAGTGCAACGTCTACAAACCATACATAGTCTTTGTTCCGGCATCTTTATGCAGACTGCGAATAACAACGGGCCAAAAATATTATTAGATTAATAATGTTTGAAAGGATCAATGTCTTAAAATAATAAATAATTTTCTTTAAAATATAGTCATGAAAAGTTATTTCTGGAACAGAAAAATATTGTTTTGTGATGTAACAACAGCTAAAAATCCTTTGGGGGATCCTTAAAATCTCAGCCTTTTCAGATTTTTTTTTATTTTGTTATGTTTTATTTATTAATATTAATATTATTATTGTTTTTAAAATGGACCGTTTTCTTTTTATTCTTTTTTACATCGCATAGCTATCATTAGAATTTTAAGACAATAATCGTTAAAAATCCTGCAAGTAAAAGTTAATATTGATTAGTGTATTCTTTGTTACTTTCCTCCAGCCAGTTTTCCAGGTAAGACAATATATGAATAAGAAAAGAATATTGCGTATTTGATACACTGCCAAGAGACTAATAGCAATAATACAGAATTCGAAGAAGCTAATTTATTTTCAGTTTCCACTAAATTCATTTGCAGTGTGATCTACAACAAAAGACTGGGTTTGCGAATTAAAATACAACAGAAAATATTTTCTCATCTACTTTTTGTTTTATTATTTTAATACAAAACTTTGATTTGTTTATTTTCTACAGAAAATACGTTACAACATCTTCAGAAATGAGTCATAAGAAAAGAATGTTCTAATTACCCATACATACACACATATATATAAAGAGGCTTTCAATATTAAGAAATTATTTATTCGATAACTATCCACAGTTAATTAAAATAAATAACTCCGAGTAGATTGTTTATTGATTTAACATTAAGCAATAAAATACGACTTTTCTTTCCTTACTTGAAACCACATATAGTTTATCACTAAATTTCATCATTATAATTTATTAAGCAATTAGTATGAATTTTTCACTCTTCGTTCTATTCTAATACTTTATTATAAAGTGTGAGAAATCTTTCGGAAAATGGCTCATAAGAATGAAAGTTAAAATTTTACTAATATATTTTCATACTTATGTTCACTGTAAAATGTTATCTTTTATAACAGTACAGGAATAAAATGAGTAGATTCTCTCTTCTTATGTTCTAACTGATAAATCTACATTTTGTGTTGATTTTATCTCCACTCTTGCTATTTGAAGCAATAGTAGATGAGATTTGAAGCAAAGAAAAGACACATTTCGGACTGAACTACTTGTTGCAAGAATTGACACATTTACGATGGGCAATTCTTTCGGGAAATTTATTCTAAGCAAGATCTTTATTGAGTGTCAAAGTCTCTTAATCAAGAAAAGGAAAAGCTCGGTAGTTCTATGGATTAACTTTCCAAGAAATCCCAAAGCTATTCTCTCTCGTTAAGAACTTAAAGTGATATAACACTTCTTCAGGTACTTATAGTCACAGACGCCTATTCTAGAATTTGCACAATTTCTTGCATTTAATTTTATGTCAACTAAATCTCTTATATTTTTGTTATGTCTGAAAGTTGCCATTTTAATAAACTTTGAACATATATAAGCATCCAATTAAGTCTGTTTTCTGATGTAAGCTGATGCGTTTAGTAGGTTCATGAATGTTTATGAATATGCTGAATACATGTTCGGAGTATTGCGAAAATTTTATTTTTGTTCCATCTTAAAAATTTTTTGATATACTGTAATCAGAGTGTAGCAGGAAAATAGCTATATCGCCAAATGATATTGCCGAGAAATAATCTAAAATTAAAGACAAATTGTTTCGAATTCGTTTTCACGCAACTCAGTATAAATCAAAAACACCGAATACACAAAAGCTTTAAACTAAAGTAAGTTCTAAAAATTGGCTCTACATTAGGTCCTTCAAATTTTGTAGCATTTTTGTAAATGTTCTGACGATATTCTACAAAAAATATCTATCACTCCGTGCATTGTCATGTCGTTCAACGTAGAAATTTATGGAACACTTTGTTGTAGGCTTGGGACGATTCAGTTTTCTTAATTCAAAAGATCTATAAAATGCATAGCTTTGCTAGGCAAAATAAAAAAGGCACCGGTAATTTTCTTAATTAATGCGTCTTTTTTCTCGTTCACTGAAAAACAAGAATAGAATTTTTTAAGCCCTGAAATTTAAAATAATCAAAAATCCATTTCAAACCAGTAACGGTAGTGAACTCATTTGCAACAAAAATGAAAACTGTCGTTGAAAGTTATTTTATGGTAGGTGGCATTCACTCTTTTAAGCCCATTTACTCACCAATAAAGTAATTGTAGGAAAAGAATGCTACAGGCATCTTCTGAGCAGTGATAAATATTCAGAGAAACAAGAAACTTGACGGGTTTGTTTTTGGCAAACTGGGAACTGATTTTGGCTAACCGTGATGGACTACGTGATTTTGGCTACCGTAACGTGATTTTGGCTAACCGTGATGGATTTTAGGATTTTCGCTTCCATTACCCGTGGCTGATAATAAACGATTAAATATTTAATTTTAGCATATTTAAGTTACAGCATAATTCTGCGAAACTCATTCTTATATATATATATATATATACATATGTAAAGAAACCAGTGTGGGGAATAAGTGAAGGCAAAGATTCTGTGAATTATAGATTTCTGTAATGAAGTGAAGGTACGTGTTCTTTTCCATAAGCAATAGATTTATATAAGTGAAAACAAGGATTCTAATTAATAAGCTCCATATATTTATAGATGAAGGTGATGATGTAAAAAATAAATACCTGTAGACCAATCGCAATACTGTCTTTTAATGTTTAAAATAAAAAGTTATAAATAATATTCTACCTAAAACATGCACCTATTTTGGTGTTTTGCGGTATTTTGCCTTTCCACAATCAAATATCAAAACTCTGCGTCTGAAGCTATGAGCGATAATAAAATTGTAGCACTTTAAAATAAAATAAAATTAAGGAAAATAGTAATTACGTTTTCTCAATTACTTTTTGAAAAAATTAAGAAATAATTAAATATTGTAGTTTTTAATTCTGTTTTTCATGAAGTCCTTTATTTCATGGCTCTATAAATGGATGCGTATACAATATAACAGATATATAAATATTATATGAAGAAAAATAATTTTCTTTTTCCAATAATAAATTCCAATAATAACAACTTTAACTTTTGGTGAAATAAACACAATGAAATGTAGTTCTATTAGCTTATGGTTATTTATTTTGCGGGTTTATAAAAACTCGGAAACCCGGCAGTCATACGAAATGACCGCTATTCTAGATTTTATAAATTGTAATTAAAATGATTTGTGCAAAGGTGTCCACTAATTCAAACTGAATTACCCAGGGAAGGCGGCGAGGAAGCCCCTTTGCTTACTGCCCCAAGGAGTTTTCCCCTTCTATTTGCTTAATTGCTTAAAGTAGAGTGCAATGACGGAAACCACTTTCTTTGCTCAGTGGTTTCTTTTTGTCGAGAAAGCCGTTTTTGTGCAGCTTTAACTCCTTTTCTCTCCTCTTCAATGCTCTATTTACTAGGAGGCATTCTTAAAAGAAATTACGTTAAGACATAGTTTTTATGTAAAACAGATGATTGCCAATGCAAACAAATGTTCACCTGCCCCCTAACACGCTTAGTTTGCGTTCAATCTTAAATTGTTTCAAAAACAGATGATTGCTAATGCAAACAAATATTCTTCTTCCCCCTGACACGTTCAATTTGCGTTCAGCTGAAAATTCAGTTTAGAATACAATGTCGGATAAAAATCGGGCAAAATTTTAAACTCTTTAGGCGAAAGGATATTTAGCATAGGAGTTTGGGTAAACTTACTTGATAAGATATACTACGCACAACTCGTTGTTGGTTTCGTCTCCTTTAATTTCTCAAACTGTGCAAGTTTCTAGGTAATTCATATGTAAATATAGTTAAATACATAATAAGCAACAATTGTATGAATTAAAAATATTTAAATACCATGACAATTTAATTAAAACAATTATAACTATTGTGATAAAATTTATTTTACCATTTGAATGCCGTAGCAACTTCACTCCATTGGCTAGTACAGTTACGCAAGCAACCAATAGACTATCGGCTACAAACAGACACTTAAGCCGCATATATATAGAGATTTACATAGATATATATGATATAATAATTAACGTGGCATTTACAAATGAAATCAAATTAAAGAAAATTTTAATTATGTGTTTCAATTAATTTTTGAAGCAATAAAAGTAATCAAACGCAAGTGCTTTTAATTTTATTAATCTGAATAATTTTATTTTATGATTTCATAAACAGATTCACTCTAAAGACAGAAATAAAACTGAACATTTAAATTCAAGATTTTTGAAACAAAAAAGCTGTCACAAAACCTATATGAATGTTCAGTCGCAAAAATTGTATAAAAATATTCAAAAGCTATATTCAGTCATGAAAATTATATTAAAAAAAACTCTTCTAATCCTTTTATTTTAATTATTTTAATAATAACATAAATTATTATACTTAATAATTGCTTATTAATTTAAAAATCAGTTTTCTGTAAGTTACATGGATTATATTGACAAATGTGATAAATGTAGTATCAAACATACTTCGTAAAATTCTAACTGAAGCATCTCTAACAAAAGTAGAAATTAATTACTTTATTATTAAAAGCAGTAACATTTGATCATTTAAATACTGTTGAAAATTTATTCAACATTTTTGAGTAAGACTAAGACACAAATTATAGATTGGCAAATACAACTTTATTTTCAACTTAAGTAAGTTTAACTTAATTCTCTCGGGTTTAATTTTGTGTTGAAATAAATTTGAATGAAATGTTCCGTGCAAATGAGAAGGTTTCTCTCTTGAGATTCGAGGTTCGAGAAGTTGGTCGCACATAATTAAATTTTATTCCCAGAGAGACGGTCTCGCTTAAAAAGAGATTAGAGTTAGGTAAATATACCTCGATTGCTTTGCCTTCATTAAATAAGCCGCTTGAATTAATTAAGTACTTGATAATTAATTATTTTCTTTAAGAAGATTTAAACGAGGGACAAATAAAAAATATTAATTAATTAAAACATAAATGTTAGTTTTAGATGTAATTTAACTACAGTTTTCAGTTAATAATCTGAAAAAAAAATACTGAATGCGAATAGTCTTAAATAGCCTTATGTCTTAAAAATAGCCTTAGGTTTTAAAAATATTCCGATAGGTCGCAGAACTTATGTGCTACAAATAACGCATATTTATTCGAGAAGTAGAATCATGCATATAAGAAGCACTGAAGCACAGATAATGAAAAATACATTGATTTTTAATAAAAGGAAATATTTTGGATCTTTTTCGCTATAGGACAACACGCGCCAACAGATTTTCTGTAGAAAGATATTTCCGCAAACGTTTACCATTTAGACAACATTAAATTTAAGCGTTGCTCGTTTTCCTCATAGCAGTGTTTTTGTTTTCAAAGTAAGTATCGTAAATAAAAAGTTTTTAAAGTGTTCCATTGTTTATTCATTGTTTTATCATTGTTCGTGTTTTTTGTTTGTTTGTGATTGTGACTTATCCCACCCGATCCACAGTAGCATCAAATCAGATCTCTGACATCTGAGCAAGCCCACGAAATTCATCTTAGCAAGAGATCAAGTTTGCATCTGTCGTTGGAAACAGCTTCGAGCGTCATGTAGGTGCTAGTGCGACTTTGCTCAGTTCCGCTCCCAGTTTTGATAGAGAGTCCCCCGGAGGGACGGATCCGAGGGTCTCCCACCTATTTTTCCCTACCACTAACCTCTGGAGAGGACATTCCGCTCACCGCATATTTAAAGTGCCCCTATGCTGGACAGACACTGTACATTTACAAACATCCATGCATTCTCCGGGATTCGAACCCGGGCCCTAATCACTATTCCGGTTGGGCGGTCCATTTCTGCGTTTATTTAAATAACTAAGAGATATTATTTCTTACACCTCACCTAGAAAACTTTTACTGCACTCGAAATAAGCTGAAGAAGATATTATAATTTTGGGTCTGGAAGTATCAAGTTGGCGCGTGTATCATTTTATAGAAAATTCTTTGGAACGTCAGATATTTCCATGCATGTTCTGTCAATATTTCCAAAGGCATCAATAATGTAATGCCGTATTTCTCTGTTAAACAGCAAACAAGTGAATATGACACTATTTTCTTTATCAGTTTCACGTAGATAGTCCTCATATACTTTGCCATGGTCTGAATAATCCAATCTAATTCCTCACTAGTTTCAAACATCTGATATCAAATTTATCCAGTATTGCAAATATTTATTTATGTCTTCTTTTATCTTCGATAAATGAAATAGGATGTTCCTACTGCAGGGAAAATTTAAACAAAACCAGTAACAAAACCAGTTACAGGTCGTGCATATGTAAGAATGCCAGATGCTTCTCCACTTTCATTTTTGAATTCTTATTTTAATTGTTTGCTTTCTTGTTCTGTTTTCCTTTTGTGACATGACTGAAATTATTAAGCAAACGTTCCTGTGGTGGAATATTGTGAGAAAGGGAAGAAAATATTATAGTCTAGCACTTCGAAAAATTGTTTACATTAAAAAAATTTTAAATTATAAAACATGGTAAAAATATAAAAATTACCTTGCAGAGCTGCATTTAACAAAATTCTTCTCAACTATAGTTGAAAAGCTGAGTAGATTTACGCAGCTATATCAACCGGGATATGTCCTAAAGCGAAATACTGCATTGAAACACGAGAATACTCCTTCACAATCCAGGATATCTCGTCAAAGTTAGATAACATTTTGTTAAACTTAAGAAAATTCTCCATAGGGTAATTGATGTGATTTCTTCTAGTAGTTAAAAAATTACGCTGAAGAGGGAATTACAAGCCTCATGTGCAAACACGTGATCGTCTGAATTGTACCGTTCATAAATTAGACGAAGATGCCAGCATCATTGAAAAGAACTTGCAGTTAGTACTGGTGAAATTCAAATTATAGAATGGAAAATGCTTTTTAAAACCCAAGGAGATAAAATGCGGAAACATTATAGTATAACAGTAATTGTGACATATACTTTTAGATGATTTCAAATCATAGCCCACTGAAACAAACGTAATTAAGAATTACGATGATTACTTAAAACTACAATAATTGTGAATGTGTCAACAGCAAATGCGTTATTCAAATTTGTTACTTCAAATTTGAAAACTAAATCTGCTTCTTCGTGTTTCTTTCAAACTGTTAGTTTCTTTGGAAAGAACAATTCGATTTAATGCAATCAAAAAAACTTGAGATAAATTTTACATTATTTATTTATTATAAAATTTAATGAAATGTATGCTTCTGCAGTGTGAAATTTTAATTTATGTGCTTTAGCATTACAACTTTTACTTCGCTTAAATCGCATTCGAGGCAAAGCACGAAATCGTTGCCAATCCGCACAGGATAAAAGCTTTCATTTACTTCTATATTTATAATAACGCATTACTTTCAGCGCACAACTGTGCCCCATTTAAAAACAATGGGCACATATTAAAACATTTCGATATTATTGGAAGAGAATGAAGCTTTTAATAATATATGCCGTTAAAACCTGCATTCTCGAAATTACATTCGAATTTTCATTTTTGTACATTTTATCACATTCTTTCTTATAATTCACGAGAAAAGACATAAAACTATTCGTTCGATTATAAAAATGAGTTTATAATATAAAAGATATTTCCTGGAATATGTTAAACTACGTCTCTATAGCAACAAAAGCAATTTTACTACAACCTGTGATTAGGTAATTATAGCTTTCACCCAACAGACACATTGTGTTTATTCTGAGCTGCAAAGTAATTTGTGTTATTATATTAAAGAATGAAAATGGTTGCCTCTACGTTATGTTTATTTATTTCGATCAATTTTCCGTCACAGTTTAATAAAGTTTGACCTCTTTTCTTTTTTCCTCTCCCCCTTACATTAAGTCAAATACATGTTGCATACTTTCATCAGTATTTATCATTCAAAAGGCATAAAAAGTAAAACTTTCTCACGTTATGCAGATATAGGAGTGATAGTAACATATACGTGTATGTATATATTTATTGCGTAAAAGAAGTTAATTAGGACTTCGTCAGGCAAAAAGAGATTAAATTAAATAACCTTTTTGGAGAAGTTGAGGCATCGAAAATGATTTATTTTTAAAACAACTTTTTAATTCCTCATAATGTTTAATGGTCATTAAGACTTTCTTACGTAGAAGTTTGGAATAGTTTCTTCTAATCATTTCCAATAAATAATATTATTAACATTGCAGAAGTAGAATTCTATTAATCTTCTAAATATGAATAGTATTTTGAAAATTAGAAAATACCAAGGAGACTTGCCTTTATATTGATTTGTTATCATAAAAGCTTTATTAGATCTTCTTATTAGGCTGAAATGTAAACTTATGCAAATGTAATACATACGTTTAGAGTTTGTTTTAGTTAACACGTTATTTTTACCTTATTTTGTAGAGTAATTAGAAATTTTCGATGTGAGGAAGCTGAAGAAATCCTCAGTGCCCTCAGTGCCGAGATTCGAACTCCTGACTTCTAGAATACGCATCGAGTGTAGTGTGTTTCCAGTTACATCACGAAGGCATGCCGAAATTAAGGAGAAAATACTTTATATACTCTCACTTTTAAGATGAATCTGGTGATTAGAAGGACCCACTAGTCAAATCCAGCTGGTGATGAGTTATCGTCTACCCCACCTTTTTAGTTCCGGCACTACTAGACCTTCCCTTTTTTTAAGATTTTTTTAGAATGTTTAGAAGCCAGGAAACTGACGAAATCCGCAGTATCTTCTCAGGGATTCGAATTCCCGAATACGCGGTGAGTGTGCTTCCAGTTTTACCAGGAAAGTGTACCGAAAGCAGAAAGAAAATACCTTATAACTTCTTTCCTAAATATCTGATTTTTTTAACTGGCTTTCTTCAGAATGCAAATCAAGTTGAATTTAAACGCCGAGCAAATTTCTGGTTTATACAGAAAGCTATGACAACCAGTCAAAAGCTGCTTATTGTGAGACACCAACTTAGCAGACTTTCGTGTGTTGCTGAAGGATTTTTTATTTGTTACGGTGCAGGTTTAGAATCTATACTAGTGGAGCCTAGTCACTGAAAGATTAACATCTATATTGTATATATTCAAATGTTTGAATTACTTCACCTGGAATGCTTACAGCACTTTTTACCATTTGCACACAGGATCGAGCTATTTCCTGGAGCCTGTTTCATGTGACCTGCTCACTTAAGTCATTTGAGTTACTCAAACGCTTAAGTAACGGTGGATAGTATTTGTTAAATTTGAGACGTAGTTTTAATAGGCTTCTAAACTTTTTGTCCCCATTAATGAAGGTGGACTTATATGACGTCCGAAGATGAAAATTCGTCGGGTTAAGAGAAGACTGAACAAGTGTAATTTTAATGTTAGACCCTCGTCCGTTTTCCGTACCATACACAGAATATATTTCTTACTGAATTACTTAACTTTGGAAGTGTGTATTTTTCTGAAGCTTCAAAAACTTGCAAGAATGCAGTTAACTTTCTTTACTAAATCTCTGTTATTAGATCAAAAGCAAAACACTAAGTGATAAAATTTATTTGCATTCATTCGTTGAGAAACTCATTATTAGACATCACAAATTAAAAATAAATTTTGTTTTGTACTTATACACAATTTGCGAAAGCTTGTACATAATTTTCCTTTTCATAAGCGTTTGAATCCAGAGATGTAAAAAGGGTCAAAGTGATAAAGGTCAAATTTTGCAGAAGCAGCGAAAAACTATCCCCCTCCCCGCAAGAATGTCAGAAGTCAGCAACAAAAAATTATGAGATTGATATAACTAAAATCCATGTAATAGAGTGTTATTTAAACAATTCAATTTAGTTGTTCATGGGTCCCCTCTCACACAAAATTTCAAAAGACTTTTCCTTTTTTAGAACATTTTTTTTCTTTTCAGGTGGGCACAAAATAAAAAACAAAAACATTCACTGTTATGAAAAATTTGTTATTGTTTATAAAAAAAAAATGTCATGGTAAGACAATGTAGCTTTAGGAAAACATTGTTAAGAAAATTACGTATCTATCTGTTGTAAAGGTAAAATAATAATAGAAAAAAAGGGAATAGCATTAAAGAATTTAATTTTGTTTTGTGTATAAGCAAGTCTGAAAGTATCGGGAAACTCCTAAAAATATAACAGTAAACAATTAATTCTCCGTCGCCATTTTTTTTCTTTAATTCACTTCTGTTTTTATTGTCGGCCACCACATGATATCATGGTAAAAGTACATATGCTCGGCCTGCATGTATTGAATGCAGTTTTAAACATCCGCAACCTTCTTTTCGCTAACCAACCTGATTCTTTACTAAATGCTGGTTGTTGGCTGAAAAGTTTTTCTTAGAGTAAAAGTATCTTTTCTCAAACCGCGTATGAAGAGAGATGCCTTGACTTTACTGGCTCACAGATGATAAAATGCCGTATGCAAAGGGGTGCAATGATTACTTAAGGTAACTTTACCTTCTTTTCTGATGTGCTTGCCGTAGCTTTCATTTGAAGGCTGATTTGAACTATCAAAACTTTGAACCCAAGAAACGCCAACGAACTTGATGTCTTCGTTTGATGCTTTCCAGATGGAATTAATTTCATGTGCTGAGAAATATTTTATTCTCGAAATTTCGCATAACTCTATTGCCTAGGCTGTTTATTAGTTTATAAGGTATTTCTTCCCCCATTCTTCTCATGCCTTCGTGGTGTAGTGGTTAGCACGCTTTGCGCGTAATCCAGACGTCCGTCGTTCGAGTCCCGGCGAAGGCATTGCTCATTTTTCATGTCTCCTGCTTCGAAATAGACTAATGTCTCTTCCAGTTTTATACAGTGAATGCGTATGTACTCATTTTTATCTCAAAACGATTGCTTGCTGTTTTCCCCTTTTAACGAAGCCGTCAAGTTAGGGCGCCTTTCTTCAAAGTTTCACTATTTTAAAAGGGACCGTGATAGATATGACATTTTATAGAATATAACCGCCATTTCTTAAATTCCTTCATTTAATCAATGCCCACTCGTATCACATCAAGTCATCTTTTTTTCTTCACTTTCTCATCAGTTTACCGTCCGCAAGCGGCCGAGCGGAAAAGTCGTTGAACAATGGTAACTTGGCCCGGGGTTCGAACCTCGGAGAACGAGCTGGTTGCAAGGGCGTTCTCTTGGTTTTCCCCATGTGCAACTTGCATACGAGCCACTTTTCCTTAGAAAGTCCTCCAAGAAGGCAGCCTTCTCCTTAGGCAGATAGTCCTCGAGTGCTTTCTCATAATCCAAATAAATGAAAATCCTTATCAGTTCTTTACATTCTTCTGGCTTGTAGATCCAGTCAGTTCTAATGATGATGCGTTTGATTGTTCTGAAATCTCGATCGCATAGGAGAAACGAATGACCCCTGAATTTCAGTTTTATCCAACTTTTTCAGTTCAACTAGTGACCTGCACTTTCCTAATAAAATGTGGTAAAAAAATTTAAAAAGCCTACTTAGGAGATGTTTAAAATCTGAACCTTTCAGACTTTTTTTAATGTACAATCAATCTAAAATGTGAAAATCTTCTGTTATATTTTGTGTCACCAAAGGTTATTATAATGAAATTCCTGTCATTTGATAGTCCGAAGAGATGTTCATTATCAACACAATTAAAATAATTTTCAGTAATATAATTTTATCTGTATGATATGAAAAAAGAACTTATGTCATGTTTAAGATACGATCACCTAAATGTGAGGCATTTAACCCTTAAAAATGAGAAGATTTAATACTGCAAAATACAAATCATGACAGCTGAGACAAAACGCTGTGTTTCTGATGTATTTGCAACAATTTTGGAGTTCTGCCCCTACACACAAGGTCTGTTAAAAATAGTAACTGCCAGCACCGTTCATGAACTGGTAATACTGCAATGATTCACGTATTAAAAGGCAACATTTAATACTGGAAGACTGCCAGTAGAAGTGACGAAGGCAAAGCGGAAGTGTTAAGCTATATAGTTCAATTACGTATCATAGTGACTTGATGGAGACAATACAACGTACACTTGAACGGTGGTATTCGAGCAAGTTCTGCTTTAAACTGCATGAAAGGGCATCAGAAAGTGACAAGAACATATGGAGCAGCCTAATTTCGAGTCGCATGGGGGAATTTTCTGACGGGCAGGGATATAGGCAAGATGAAACCAATCTTATATGATTGTAAATATCAAAGACGAAAAGAAACGTTAAAAACATTATAACTCATATTCCTGGCATTATCGGTTAATAGTGAGAATAATCAGTGTTGAATTGAAATTGAATGTTTTCATTGTGGCTGAAATTTTGATAAAGTAATTGAACGTTTATGGAATAAGCACCAGGTCGATACGAAGGAACATTACCATTAAACAAAAAGAGCGAAAAGATCAAATTGTCAGGTTCTGAATAACTGGATTACGATCGGCGAGCAGTTTTAACGCAATATAATGCGGTGCCAAATGATGAGTACCTGAGTACAACAGGAAATGAAAAGGTAAAATAAGGAATAATATACCCACTTCATCTCTTGATCAATAAAACAAGAATCTACGAGTCAAAAAATTAGATGCATTGTTTGGCAACGGAAGGATCGTTCACAAAGAATTTTTTCCCTCCAGAGCAGGTAATTAATTCGCGTTGTTACGGATTTCGTATTTATTTAGCTATTTATTTAGAATTGTAATTAAAATTGTTTATTTTCCTGTGCAATGCAGACGATTTTTGAAGGGAAAGCTACGCCGGAAAAGTAAAAATAAAAGAGAGCGTGCATTTAGAAATACCTCGTAATTGCTGTTGCCATCCAGAAAAACCGAGAAAATAGGTTTTACCAGAATGCTTTAGTAAATAATTAAAAAGCTTATAAAAGCCGAATTAAAACACCTCAGCTCAGTTGCTGTTGTTTTAAGCGAACTGTTTGTTTACTTAATACTGTTATTGACTGTAGTGAATTCGCTGTGAGACTGAATTAGTTTCTATGTTTTGAATTGAGTTCTGTTTAACCTTTGAGATATTGTGATATTTTACGAATATCTCTGAGGAAATATTTCATCATCTTGATTTATTTCTTGTGAAAAGAATAAATTTTGTTAACTTTTTAACGATTTGTGCATTCAATCCGTTACGAACCCGTACGCACGCAACCGTATTTTTACTGCGAGATGCTTAGTGATCATTGCAAAAGAATTCACACGTCACATGTCCGATCATATATTACAAACTCGCAGGTGTACTCCACGTTAATACTTCATGTCACAATGCTGTCTATCACTGTGTTTTTTACTCAAAAGAGCATCCCTGTGATTTTGCAATCACTTAGCTGCCTTTGTTCGGTGAATACTTTCTTTTCTCAGAAGACTGAAGTTCATATAGCTTTCAAAGTGGACTATTTCGAAAAAAAGAAAACTGGAATTAGAAAAGTTTTCTGGAGTTCGCTGTTGAAGCCATATTATCATTTCTTTACTAATAGACCTTGTAAGAAACATCTGCAGAACACATTGCTATTAAAATCGCATGTGTTCAAAAGCCATTGAGAAAAGCCACAAGACTAATTTAATATTTAATCAAATTTTGTAAACGCTACTTAAAAAACTGATGCCAAAGCAGCTTTAAGAGTCCTAAATCACGACAAATCTAACAAAAGAAAATGCAGTAATACTATTAAAACCTTGTTTAATTCCTAAAAGAGCTCAAGACCCATACGTGGTAGTTATCCTAAGATCTTGCAGTATTGCGCCAAAGAAAAAGAACCCGTTGGAAGCGCTACCAGTGCACAAGCAAGAAGAAAAGAAAAGCAACTCGAATTAAATATAAGACAAATAAGCTCTCTAGAAAAGTGTATAATAGGAAATGACATGAAGGGATAACTTATGAAAAAGTGTCTCTATAAATTTTCCTTTTAGGTTACAGTACTATATTCTAAAAAACAAAAGCTTCAGCCCCTTTCAGTTCAGCGCAGTAGCAACAGCAGCAGAGGATACGACTAGGAAAACACTAAATATAATAAATAATATACACGGCGAAAAAAAAGGGGGACAGTTCTATATCTTCCCTTCTACTGAGCCGATTGACGAAATTCAACTTACGTTTTTCATGTCTCGAAAATTGGACTTCGGATATGCATTAGATTTATATATATATAGCATTGTTCTAATTTAGGTAATTTGACACAAAATTGGCATGACAGTTTTTTTTTCCATATTTGTATTCTGCTACTCAAATTATGTCAAAGTGCCTAGTTTTGTAAAAATTGCAAGACTAAAAAATTAGCTCTCAAAATTTAAGCTCTGCCATGTTAATTGAATTTGATATATATTTATTGATATCTCCTTTTTTTATTAAACTTATTTAATTCTTCTTACCACATTTCGAAATTTAAGTTCATTCCAAATAAAATTCGCCTATTTTCTATGATTTATTTTTTAAATTTGTATTTTTAGATATACTGCCCTCCAAAAGTTATGGAACCGCAGGGTTTTGCGGTCTAATTTGAGAATGAAGCAACATAGAAACAAAAAATTTAGAGGACATGTTCATTAAACAGTTCTTTAATTAATGCGGCATAGAATTTTTCTAAAGTTTGACACAAACATGAATTATAACAAAAAAAATTTCACTCTTGGCAGAAAACTCCAGTCTTGCAGAAACAATACATCACAATTTTTTTAGGTAAAATAGTGTCTTAACACTACAAAAATGTGTTGTAACAACGAATATGTCCACCCCTAGCTGCAATACGTTGACGGCAACGACGTTCCATGCTGTCAATTAAGTTGTCGGTCATTGAAATGAGAAGCAATAACCGGACACGGATTAATCCTTGTTCAAGCTCATCTAACGACCTTGGAGGAGGACTTAAAGCAGCAACCTGTCTCTCAAGGTAGTCACAACGATGCTCTATCGGATTCAGGTCTGGGGATTGAGCTGGCCATTCCATCCGCTCCATACCGTGACGCTCAAGATATTCTTCAACTCCAGCTCGGTGCGGTCACACATTGTCGTCTATCAGAAGAAATCCAGGACTAATAGCAGCAGCATATGGGCGGATATATTGATCAAGGATCTGGTCTCGATATTTCACACCCGTCGACGTTCCTCCATGGAACAGATGCAGGTCAGTGTGACCACGAGAGAGATCCCAAACGAAACCATTATTCCACCACCTCCGTAACTATGCCTTTCCACAATGTGGGATTGGTTGTATCTGGTTCGTTGTTCCCTCCAGATCAACTAACGACCTGAATCAGTCTCTAATGTGAGCCTGGACTTGTTTGTGAAGAGAACAGACGCCCATTGTTGACTGGTCCAGGAAACATGTTCTCTTTCCCAACATAAAAGGGCACCTCTGTCTCCTCGGATGAAGGAGACACAAACAACTGGTTGTCTTGCATACAAACCTGTGTAGTGTAGGCGTCTGCGCAATGTAATAGCTGAGATTCTTGTTCCTGTTGCCACTAAATGATCTGTCATGAGCTGAGGCATAGTAATGTTACTCCTCCTTCGGGCCGAAAGAGCAAAATAACATTCTTCCTCAGGTGTTATAACTCTAGATGTGCCTGGAATATGTCTTTTAGACACAGAATCCTCGGATTCAAACTGATTCCATGGTCGGTGGACGACACTACGAGAAACATTGAGAAGTCTAACAGCATCAGTTTTTGACATCCCCAATTCCATCCATCCGATTGGGCACGACTTCAAAGAATAGGGCAAATGACTTCTCCTGGACATTGATGGATTATTCTAGATATTGTCGACGAAACTGCTAATAATAGTTGAAGATGAACACTCGTGAACAAAATATGCGATTTTTGCATTTTTCCCCAATTCTAATGTAAGTATTCATTTTTATAAAATAAAATTATACTATATATACTATTTTGCATATATTTTCTTAAACTTTCTTACTATCATGCACATAAAGTGAATTTAAATATTACTAACATTTTTGTAATGACGAGCTTTGAAAACACATGTTGTTCCTTAACTTTTGAAGAGCAGTGTAATTTTTATAAATTTTTCGAAACAAAAAAATTTGAATTATAATCTAGAAAATTTTTAGCATCATCTTAAAGTAGATGCATTTGTACGAATAACTGCAAAGAATACAGTTTTTTTATTCAAAATTTCCGAAGCTATAGGTGAATTTATATATTGGCGCGTTTTGAAATTCGGCATATTTGTTGAAAGCGATAATAACATCAAACGTGATTTAGGCATTCTGTTAAAACTATTTGAAAACAGAAAAGATGTGACTTTTTTCCGCTCCTACACAATATATGAAGAGAAAGGAAAATGGGTTGCTATATGTTATGAAGTTAGCCAAGTGAATTATTCTTGGCTAAAACTGAAAAAATGAGTCAAGATAAATTTTTGAATTCCTCCGTAAATTTCGCACCAAATTTTACAAAATTTAATACTTAGGCATAATTTGAATCGTGGAATCGAAATAGGGAAAAAAATGGTATGTCATTTAAAAAAAGTTCGATTTTGTGTCAAAATACTTATATTAGGACTATGCTATATATAAATGTAATATAAATCCTAAGTCGCGCTTTCGAGACATGAAAAACGTAATTTGAATTTCGTCAATCGGCCCAGTAGAACGAGAGATATAGCATTGTCCTATTATTTTAGTCCAAAGTTTCAATTTGCCCAAAAGGACTGTTAATTTCGTTTTGGCATTTTGCGTTGATTCACAAAAAGCGTTCTTTCACTTTTCAAATTGTTCCAACCAAATATTACCGCCCTGTATTATATTTAAAGAAATTAAATAATAAAGAACCTGTATAAATGTACATATGTTTCTCCCATTGTGATAAAGTAACGGTACCTAGAGCCATCAAATTTTGAATACTGAACGTTTCCACCCGAACATGAGCATCTGGAAAACAAAATTTGAAATTTTTAATCTGTTTTACTATCGATATCATATTTTGTAAAACTTTAACGAATTTGTGATTAACAAACGCAAGAATTTCAAAGGGAGCAATGTCAATTTTGTACAGAAAAAACATCTTTATCTATAGCGTGAGAGACTGTGTATCGGAAATAGACTCATTCTAAAATTATTTTGCGATATTGCTCTTGAATTGAATTTTATGGTTTAAGTGCGAAGAACATAATAATTCACTAATAAAAGTAACACACAAAATGTTAAAAAAACCCCCTTTGGACGTAATTTAAAATCTGAAACCTTTAAGGTTTTTGCCTTTTTTTATTGTCCGTGGCGTTTCTCTCATTGTGATTAAACAACTGTACCTAAAGCCATCAAGTTTTCAATAACGTACGCCTCCACCCGAATATGGGCCTCTGGAAGCCCAAATTTGAAATTTGTTTTATCATCGATTTCATATGTGTAACAGTTCAACGAATTCTTGATTAAGAAACTGAACTATTTCAAAGCGAGCAATGTACACTCCAGCACCGAACGGAAAAAAATAATATCTCCAGCTCGCGAGACTGTATCGGAAATTCTAAAGATATGATCTTTTTAAACTATTTTGCGATATTGCTGTTGAATTTATTTTTATGATTTATTTATTTTTATGGTGCGAATAACATGATTTTTTTTCCCTAATCAAGTTGTGGTGGAAGAAGACAGAATCATTCGGACATATTTAAGTTGCCCAAGCGGAAAGGTAGTAGGTGTTGTTGGCCAATAACAACTGCTGCTACTTTTTACCTAATGGTTTCTTGCTTCATGTAAAACGAAATGTAGAAAAGAAAGAATGTAGATGGCGCTGCTTGGCAGCAGATGTATTCTAAGGTAGAAACGAAAGAGGAAGGAATGTGATCGTTTTGAGTTTTCATGCAGTAAGTTAAGCTGAAGGTTGGTCCACCTAATAATAGGACATCTGTATATATGTGTATACGTGTAGAATAGAGAATAAACGTTAAAGAACCACCTGATGCGTCGAGTCTCTGTACGGGTCGCCTATGTTTAGTGCAGTTTGCTATACGAAAGGCTTCAAAGCTGTCTAAATTGGAGCTGCAAAAAGAACACAACTTAAAATTATTAAACAGAAAAATCTATAAATATTTCAGAGTTTACAGATAAGAATCGTAAGATTTGGGAAGCTGATTTAGAACTCGTTCCAAAATCAAGAAGATTAGGGGGATAAAATTGCTTTTTCTGTATTCTAAACCTCCGGTAAAGTTCCCAAGTAATTTAAGGTGATTATTCTTTTAGTTTACCCCCTCCCCATAAACATACACCAGATTAAAGCGGTTTATAGTTAGCTTGCTGTGTCTCATTCGCTGGCGGACACAAAAGAGAAAAATCTCATTCAGTTCTAAGCGTCAGTGAGCTAAGGTCCGCCCACAAAGGGTAAGTGATTCTTGCTTTTTCTTCCTGTCTTAGGTCAGCAATACATATACTTTCAGCGATAGACTACGGGTACTCAAAAAAGTATCTATTCTATATTCTATTTCTTTAAAATAGGCACTTCAAGGCCGTACTGACCGTCCTTTCATTGGCTATCCTAACAAATGGGCATTCGTAATGAACAAGGTGCAGAGGGAATAAGAGCATTCAATCATCTGCCGCAGAAGAATTACCATGATTACGAGGCAAATTTAGGGGAAAAAATAATGGCTTGGAAATTCTTGTAGTTATGTCCTGACTATTATTTTGCAGTTGCTTCATGTAAAAAGAAGGTTTTAGAGTTACCTACTTAGTCTCAGATTGCAAAGAACATTTAAACCTTGTAATAAGATGCTAAAGAAACTAAAATATATTAGAATGTATAAGAGCTCCAGTTAGGTGTCAAAACCCTTCTTTTTATTGCATTTTCCAAACTTAAATTACAATTTGATTTCAACAACCTTTTCTGCTTTTTTAATAATTAATACACATCTGATAACATTTACGAACTTTTTGCCTTTAAATGCCAGCTAACAATGATCACAGCGTATTCAGTTTTGTAGACTTTTTTTTTAAGTTATTGCTTTTTATTTAACATCTAAGACAAAATGTAAGAGATACGGCAATACAATATTTAAGTTAAGCAGAAATGAAGCCTTAACTTGGCGTAGATGTTGAGTTTTGATTTTGAGAGCGATTCTTCTTCCTCAGAGCGGGGAGGAAAAAAAAACTGAGCTAAACTAAAGTTGCTTTTTTGTCTAATTGTAAATACAGTCCTTTAATTGAAGTTTTAGATATCCACGAGCTCTGTGTTTATGCTAGCCACCTGTTGGTGGGGTGTACCTTCTGAGAAGAAGATATCAAAAGTGACAGTTAGGCTTCGTAACATGAAAACCGAAAGACTCCAGATTTTGTCGAAAATTAGAGCTGAAGGCAGAGTAATAAAAGTGAATCATGTATATGACGTAGAGTCATTCCAGTGGGAAAGTTAAAATGTCGTGAACAACTTCTAGATACGTCAAATGCAGTATGTGCATTAACTGTAATAAAATTTGCCTACTCCCATTTACTACCCTAATACCTATTATTACCTTTGAAGCTAAATAAATACTGACAATGCAATTGATTGATGATCAACAAAACATCGTTTTTAATCGGTTCGAAATTGCGTTGACAAAAAAAAAAAAAAAAAAA
>KK120025.1:0-70781 GCA_000611955.2 Stegodyphus mimosarum | reverse complement strand
CTTCTTTTTATATAGAGATAAGGAGAAAACACTTTAAACGCTAATCTAGCTAATCCATTTGTTGATTTTCTAACCCGAGTAGAATCATTAGTGTTCATGGTCTTATTTGCTAGGCCACTGGTAAAGAAAAGCCTAGAAATTATACAGAATTTTAACATTAAAGTATGGATACATTAGACAGTCAGCTTTCCCGTAGAAAAAACAATGGTTTTAAAATATCTTAAAGATCAACTGCACGCGAAAATATGTAACCGCTTAGAACTATAACTGAAAGTTCAAAGGCACCAACCTTCAAATAATAAAACAAACACCAAATTAAAAAAAATGACTGGGATCGTGCGCAATCTGTATATATTCTAGGATTAATAAAGATGGGTTCCGATTACAAAAATGAAACAAACGTTTTACGACCAGTTTAATAAAACAGTTTGGTCAATAAAAATGTCATCTAATCCATATCAAAACAGAGAGCTCTTAATTATGTTAAAGTAATGCAGATGCTTAAATGCAGGATAAACTAAGCGAGAATGTTCAATCGTTGTTATACATATATATCTGGTAAGATATTTTTCTTATGTATAATATAGTTGCAATGTTAATGAATGCTAAACTTACATCATTTTAGGAAACAAAATGAAGGAAATGATTTGCGTACACATTTACTTAAACAGGAAAAAAACTCTTCCATGTAATTAACTTTGCCTCAAGGGTTCAACAATTCATATCATTGTTCAAAAAGCAGGCATTTTCTCTTACAGCGCAGTTTCCTTCCTTTCCTGGGACAATTCTTCGAATAATACATTTAAAGCTCTCTTTGTCATTTCACCAGACGTTAGTCAGATTAGTTGTTATTAATTTCACCTTAATATTTTCTGAGATGAAACTGAGCTAAATTAAAACACAGAGCAGGGACGAAAAGAACGGCAAACTGTTTTGGAACGAGTGAAGTTAATTATCAACTCTAACGAAAGCAACGTGGATGTAGAAGAGGTAGCAATAGTTTTGTAAATATTACAGAAACATTTTCGGCATGAGTTTTCCTTTAGGAAATGGGTATTTATGGGTTTAAAAACTTTGGCATTATTTTGCGTACATCGTGCATTTTAAAATGATTTAAAAAGATTCGGGTTGAATTTCATAGAAAATGTTTTAAAATTGCAAGGATCAAACGTATGCTATACGACAGTGACCTGGTAATAGTTATCGGTATTAAATAGCTCTGATTATTGTCAAACGTCTGTTGACAAGCTCTGATGTAAACATTGTAAACTTCCTTTTTCCCTGCGTTGAGGTAAAGTTGTTAAATTCATTTGTAGCTTCTTCTAATAGAATGCTTTAATGCAATTTTTCAAGACATAAACTCTCTTTCAGGGATAACCTTGTAATGATTTTAAGTTAAACTAACGTTTATTTTATTTTAAAACTTTACTATCATCACTTATTTTCCACTTCCAGCCAGAGTTAACGCGTGAATATGTGTTTGCAAATTGTACTTGCTAACGCTTAATTATTTAAGTTGTGGCTTTTTGCCAAGAGAGAAATGTTATGTAATACATACTTATCTTAATTCAGTATCAGTAACTGAAGTATACTTATTTTAATTGTAATGATTATCTTAATTGTGTTATCAGTCATAGAAGTTATTAGTTTGATTTTATTAGTTGATCTTAAATTTTGTCTTGTTGAAAAGTAATTGTTGTCAATTTAATTTTGGCAGTTTATGTTAACTCTGAATTTAAGTTGCTTGTGTTATTTTTTTTTCTTTTATCCTTAAGGTTGTTTGGTTAAACATTTAATTTTGTTTGTTTAACGCTTAATCTTAACTTGTTTTTTTTAATGTTTAATTTCTGGTTAGGTTGACCCTTAAAGTCATTTTCACTTCGAATTTTAAAGTTCTTTGTTTTACACAAGTTGGTGTATAAAGTTTAATAAGTTTGTTAACGTACCGCTCTTTCTGGTAAAGTTTGAATCCATATTTTCTGACTCTGGTGGTAAAATCGTTTATCGTGCTGTAGAAACATTATTAAGAAACATGAATTTCGCTGTGTAATTATTATATTTCAACTGTAGAAACATTCTTCTGTATCTAATTTGATTGAATTAATCAAGTGCCAGATTTTGCAATTCATTTTCTTAAATTATTACTTTGTGATGAAAACCAACTTATAGACTTGTTTTCGAAACTCCCTGGAGAAAAGTACCTTCCGATTCTCAGAATGCTTATCTGAGGCAGACAATTGTGTGGGAATTCCTTAGCCAAAGCTCAAATCTGCACCTTGCTTCAAAAGTTTTTTTTTATGCAGTTACGCCACGGCGGGGTTTTGGCACTGGGTGATTTGGAGACGGTTAGACTTTCACCATGCTAAAGTGACACCCTGTGCGAGGCTACCTGCAGGAATGTGTTATTTCTTTCGTAGATAAGGTGGATGACCTGTTGACGACGATTGTAACTCTTGCAGAAATAAGGATTATCAGCCAACATCCGGCTTACCACCCCATATTCTCACCTTACTGCCTTTGATTCTTCTCGTAGGGTTGCCTTGCAACTGGCGACTTTTGGAACTTCAAGCATTGCCAATCGAGGGGCTGGCGAGAAGAAGAAAAAGAGCCTGCAACGGTCTTAGAAGAGGGGGTACTCGGAAGTTTTCGCCCGACAAGAAGCAGTAGCTGAGACCGAGTATTGTCTGTCGAAGGCAAAACTGGAGAAAAATGGTCAGCAAAACTGTCGGAGCGAAGCCGAGGAGAGGGAGACGCCTACTACAGAATAATAATTCGTACTAATTTTGTTTTATTATTTTTTTTACAGATTTTCTACCATTGCAGGGGGAAAATGTGTTCCCTTCAAGGAAGCCTGACAAGGATCCATAATTGAAAATTAATCTGGGTGAAAACTACCCTTAATTTATTAACTTATTGTTAAGGTACGTGATTTCGTTTTCTTTTTGTTTCTACAAACAATGTGCCACCACCTAAAAATATAATATGTTAAAACAAATATTGTTGTTGAGTACGTTCCGGTTATCAAGCCATTGTTCCGGCTTTAGTCACTAGATGGTTTCTTCTGTACACTACTCGAAAAAAATGTTGTAGAAATTTGTTGTTAAATACTAAATAAATGTTAAGATTAGTCTATTTAATCTTGTTTCTTTCAAGCATAATTTAGAACAATGCACCCAATAAATTAAATTAAAACTTGAATGGATTTTGCTAATGCTTAACACAACGCTTTTTAGGTATATTTACACTTGTTATATTGTCGTTATGGTATTTACAACTATATTTGTTGATACTCATTTAACTTACTGATATGTTGTTTTCAATGTTTGTCACACAATTTCTCCCTTCGCAGCATTTTAGTGTTGATATGATTTAAAGTTGGTTTACACGATCATGACACTCATGAGTAATGAATCAAAGAGGTCAAAAGCTAATAATACCGTAACAGAAAAAGAAGGAAAGAGAGCCCTCTTGCTACGAGTCTTCACGAGAACTTGCGATCAGTTATTATCCGCCTTTAAGGCTAGATGTTTAACCCTCTTCAAAAGTTAAAGACGTATTGTAGTTTTCCGCAGTTTGCGTGCTACAGACGTATGGTATTTACAACTGAAAGGCCAGTCTTAGTGCTACAGACGTATGGTATTTTAAAAGGCCAGTCTTAGTGCTAGTCATCTGTGTAAGATATTCAAAGTTAGCTCTTATTTAAATTTTAGTTAGTTAGTAGTCTTATATTCTTTTACGTTCAGGCAACAAGTGGTTGGTCTTTGTATCCCGAAGTTTGGGAACGTATGTAAAGTCAATAAGCAAATAAAGGGTAATTTGAACCCTCCTCATCTTTCTTGTATCTTCTACACAAGCACGACACTAGTTTTTAGTATGCTTCCTGTTCCTATTTAGGACTACAGTTATGTTTTCAAAATCAACTGGAATCTACAGAAGTCCTGATAACATTAACTCTTTCATTTCCTTTTTATTATGTTTTTAATCTGGACGCGAGTCTCAATAAAGTTCACTGTGGTAACTTTTGCGAATGGTCACACGGCATCAAATCCGTAACCTATCTCAAAGACTACAGTTGATGCGATAGTGCCAAGTTAGCAACGATATTCGCGACTAAATGTTTTGCCAGTTTGACAAGAAAGCACCAAAAATCGAGAAGGTTGGTCATCATCCTTAAGAGTCACAACACCTGGCGATCATCTGGTGTCATTTAGTTCTTATCGGACAAAATGTTGCCAAGCGATAACTGTAGTTGCTCCTATTACTATTTAGCGGTAACTGTGTAACTGTAACTTCTTCTGTTTCTACGTAACTGTATCTTCCTATGTAAGCCCTATGAACTCTGTATGCATTCCAAAAATTTCGATAAGTGAAAGGAACTGGAAATTTTTCAGCGGGCGAGAAAAAACTGTTTAAGACTGGACAAAGCATCAGTTTTCGGTTGAGTTCAAAGTATTGACATTTAACAATGCGAGCATCGCTTGTTCAAGGACTGAAAAATGTTATTTTTGATAAAATAAATTTCATCAAGCCATCATTGATTTTGTGTGCATTGAATGCATTACCAACCCGTACGGAATTTTTTGTATCAGAAGTGGGATTAAATGCCGGTGACAAGGGCGCTGGAGGAGGAAATAAGAGAGCGGGGACACCCTTTGCTGTTTTCCAATAAAATTGGTCAAGTCTGTTAAAGAAGAGGTGAAAGCTGTTAAAAAAAGGGAAACGGGCCAAGAAACGATGGAAGGGAGCCAAGAAAAATGGAAGAGTCCGTCATGTTGAAAGGTTTATTCTAATTTTATTAACAGTTATTTTAAGTTATGGAACTTTCTTATCTTTCTAATTTCAGCTTACAATTTCCTACCAGAATGTAATATCAGAAGCACAATGAATGCAAATGAGTAAGAGTACTATTTAAGTCGATGTTTCATCGACTTCAATAGTACTCTCAGAGAGTCTGATTCCCTGACTAGCGCGCGTTTACCTTTTGGCTACGTTCTCTCTCAGATACAACGCTTGGCCATACTTTAAGCCCTCTCATCTCACCTTTTAAAACTGCCCAAAAGAATCGAGAGAACCCCTGTCGTTATGAAACTTCATCGATGGGATCCTGAGGTACCGAAAATGAAAAAACGTCAAGCATCTAATTAAGGTGTACGCTAAGAATTTCGATGACACCCAGGAAATAACTCAGAGAGACCACCCAATCAGAGCTGCTCATATTCAAGAGCGACCGGACCACGTGACTGCTCATCTAGACTCTTTAAACCAGCAAATCAATCCCATGAAGCATTATCTGAGTGGCTAAAAAAGCAACATTAAAGTCATAGAACTGCGATGGTGAAGGTAACGTACAAAGGAGCTACAGCATACCTCAAAACAGAGAAGCGAAGGTTGCTTCTCGGTAAATGGGCACAAAACAAATTAGTCACCATCTTGCGGGCCGAGTCAACAGCTCTTGAGAAGACACGTTTTGAAGCCCTTCAGATTTCTGCAATGAGTTGCGACATGGAGTTCCCTGCAATATGACCATCGATACAAAAGCCGATAGTACCGTCATCCGAAAAGATTTAGCTCAACGTCTGGGAGGTAAGCTTACGTGAACTTCGCCCGTGTTACCCTCGAAACTGTGTCTAAGACAAAATCGATATCGATGGAACGTTGAGCGCTAGCAATCGCATTTGAAACTACCGCATACCATCAAAAGGCATATATGGCAAATATTGAATATTCTTGCATATTTGGATTAGACTTTGTATGGAAATACAATTTTTCCTTGCATTTTAAACATAGTGAACTGCATTCTGCCTCTGAGGACATAACCCTATTCGTAATTAATAATGAATGTCTAAAATCTACCTAACAAATCATACCTCAAGACGATATTACAGTACAGGTAAGAACTGAAATTTTATTACCTGGAGCTATAGCTGAAAGCAGGAATTCCAGACAGGGAATAATGGAATTTCCTAAGAATTGTAGCAGCCAGAAAGGAGTGCTAGTATCCTCGGCACTTGTCGACCTATCGAGGACCGTCGTCTCCATGGGAGTTGGCAACTTAAGTAATAAAGTGCAAATTTATTAGGCAAGGCGCAGTGGTCGCAGGATGAACTTTAGTGATATGCATTAAATGAACCAGTACTTTTCCATTCGCTGTGTCTTCGGAGAACTTAATATCGGAGTAACTGAAGAATGTACAGGTAAAGTAATGTTATCGAGCCTTCGGAAATCCTTGAAACTCTCCCATCGTCCTGATTGGAAAGGAAAAGGTTCAACTAGATTTTCTGTTGCCTATCAACGGTTGTACGACGTCAGGAAGAGAAACAGTTATCCTTCGCCTAAAATTGGCAAAATTCCGGGCACTCTTTTCAGAAGAAAATTGTTTTTGACGCTTGATTGAAAGAGTGGATATCAGCAGATAGTGATACAATCTTACGATCGTCTAAAGACGGTATCTATTATCGCAAAAGGACTTTGGCATTTCAAGGTGATGCCGTATGGATTATTCAGTGCGCTGGTAGCATTCGAACGCCACATGGAGACCTGACAGATGAATTGTACGAGGAATATCTGATATACCTGAACGACATTATCATCGAAGTGAAAAGTTTTGAATAGCATTTAGAAGATATTAGGAAGATGTTTAGCTAATATAAAGTTAAGTTCTGACAAATGTAAGTTGTTCAGACATAAAGTGATCTACCTCTGACATGCCATCTTTGCCGAAGCTCTGTATATGGATCCAGAGAAATGATCTGGATTTAAAGTTTGGAGAACACTCTAGTAATAGGAAATAGCTGATAAATTTTCTTGTGCTTTGAGCCTTCTATAGGAGAGCCTGTACCTTCTATAGGAGAGTTTTGAATGACTTTTCTTCCATCGCAAGACCTCCTTCACAAACTGACACAGAGCAAAAAATTTATTAACAAAATACTGGTGGGCAAAAGCCTAGCGAGCGGCAAGACAACAAAAAAGCAACAGCCCTCAGAAGACGTATGAAAACACGCACCACAGATGAACAGCGTAAAACAGCATGGATTGAGTAAATAAACAACGGGCAGTATACAAGAAAATGATAATTACAGCTAAATTACAATCATGGAGCAATTACTGCACTTCCAATCAAGACACTTACGGCACTTTCTATAAAATGGCCCCATAAAAATATTCAAACCTACGCAAATACATGCCACCCTTCCAATCCAACAACATAACAATGCAGATACCACGCTGGACACCCTCAATGCAATAATGGATGACGTCTTCCTTAAAGATGACAGCAATCAAGGTACTCCTGAGCAAACACAAATGAGAGCTAACAACAATCTCCCCTCCACCCCTGACGACTTGCCATTTACTAAATATGAATTGACCCAACATGTCAAATCTTTAAACGATAAGAAAGCCCCTGGCCTTGATGGGCATACCGAACAAAATTCTCAAAAATCATATGCAAGGAAACTCCAGATCTTCTACTCACCCTCTACAACAAGTGCCTGGAACACAAATGTTTTCCAGACTGCTTCAAGATCGGTCAAATAGTCTTTTTTTCCAAGAAGAACAGAAACGCAGAGGTGCTCATACCGTCCGATCTGTCTACTACCAGCAATGGGCAAATTACTAGGGCGACTGACAATTACAAGAGTCATCACCTCTATAAAAATAACAAAATCAGCAAGTTGCAATTCGGATTTAAACCTCATAGCTCCACTGTCCACGCAATTGACTCAGCACTCACAGAGATCTCGAATAATAAACAGTACCAAATGCATTCTGCACTTCTATGGCTTTTCCTCCAAAATGCTTTCGACTCGCTCTGGTAACCAGCCATAAACAGGCCCTCATAGAGAGACTGCCCCAAAAATCTTTACCAATTAATAATTTCCTACCTCAACAATAGAAAAAGCACAGTCATTTAAAACTCAACCATCTACAGAAATCAATCTAGAGGATGCCCACAAGGATCGT
The DNA here is from genome assembly GCA_000611955.2 of Stegodyphus mimosarum. NCBI lineage: Eukaryota > Metazoa > Arthropoda > Arachnida > Araneae > Eresidae > Stegodyphus > Stegodyphus mimosarum. The sequence goes on along the minus strand of KK120025.1, from coordinate 62,819 downwards.
GTATAAGTGCGGACCTCTGGAATATCACCTTCAATCACATTATTGACCACAACTGGCCGGATCACACCTAAATCGTCGCCTTTGCTGATGACGTCAAAGATTCCACTCGCGACTATCTCCAAGAAAATTGCAACGTTACGCTGGACATCTTCAGCATGCTATACCACAAGATTAAACTCAAAGTCTCCCACTCTAAAAGCCAACCCTGATTATTCACAAGCTTGGACGCTCCATCACCAGAAACCCAATTCTGAAAATAGGCAACTACAAAATCAAGTTTATTAAATACCTTGGCTTAATTATCGACCATAAGTTCAACTGGGTCGAACACTTTCAACAGAAGAAACCCACCACCGACAGAATTGCTCAATCGCTAAAGACTATGAGAGGTTACTCCTGGGGTCTCAACAGCAAAATCATGAAAATATCACTCAAAACAGTAATCAACAAAACCATCACATACGCGGCAGCAATATGGGCATTTCCAATGACAGAGCGCAAAAGAAGATTATTAAATTCATTTCAGCGACCATTCCTACTGAACATAACAAGAGCATACGTCACAACCTCAACAAACGTCCTGCAATAACTCGCCGGAGTTATTCCCCTACCAATAGAAACTCAAGCAATCTCGACAATAGTATTACAGTTAAGAAGATGAGCAGGATTCGCAGATACTATTTGTCACCCTGATGAATATGAAGAAAACCCCCCCAAAATACCAGATACATCCAGCCTTCAAACTCCATAACCTCCATTGCAATTCAAACCAACCTCCTACTAACACCAACATAACAGCTTTTACAGATGGATCCAAAATTGGCAATAAAGTGGGTTGCGCAGCAAAAATCCAAATCATTACCAGTCTCAGCACTAGCACAGCTCAGTCAGCCCCACCACAAGTTCACTCTGAATGGCAGGGACACCTGAGTTCAAATAACAGCGTCTACCAAGCCGAATTAACCGCTATTCGTCTGGCCATCAACCACCTGCTACGAGATCCAACAGACACCATTCATATCCTGACAGTCAGTCATTTATACAAGCTATTCAAAGCTTCTACACCAACTCACCAATAACACAGGACATCCAGAAGACCATAAGAAGAAGTAATAAGCAGTTCGTTCTCCCATGGACCAGAGGCCATAACAATTGCGAAGGTAATGATAGGGCAGACTTCCTTGCGAAACAGGCAGCACTCGAGCAACTCGGCGACGGTATAGACATCCCCTGGCCACAATCGGCATTAAAATCAAAGCTCAAACAACTTGTAACTGAGACATGGCAGCAAGATTGGGAGAATTTTACAACAGGACGACGAACCTACAGCTTAATACCGAAGATAGACAATACACGCACAGTATCCAACTACTTCTTGACACAATATATCTCAGATCACGGCCTCCCTACATATTTCTTCGAAAGAAATTTTACATCTACTGATTTGTGTGTATGTGGGAAAAGAGGCGACTCTGATCAATATGTCTTTCATTGCCCACTTACCGCCAACGTACGCGTCTAACACCCTACTCAAGTGGGAATGGAATTCAAAAGATTCCTAATTAACCATCAACACACCTGCCAAAGCATCAAACTAATCATATACAAGCTACAACAACAAGTTAGAGAACTATGCCACTCATAAATGACTAAACTGACGCAATGTTGAATACCTAGCAATCTAAGTGCCACCACACAGCTATCCAAAGATTCAAGAGTGCTTGGTAACCTCCACTGAAGAACGATTCCCAATTTACTGTTTCACCATTTAACTATCCATGGAGACAATCTAAAGTATTCACTTGCTTCAAATATGGTATTCAACAGGGAGTGCTTCTATCCTCAGTCGTCACTATTTAAGTCAGTACCATACTGCTTGCACATTGAACTCTATGCACAATGAACTCTGTGCACTCTGTACAAAATTAACTCTGTAAAATCTGTGTACATTCACGCAATGCACGCAATTCACCAACATAAAAATAACAAGATTATAACTCCCATCACATCCAACTTCCCAACTGTTAAATTCCTCCAAGCATACGACCAAAACGCAAACTGCAACACCTAAGTATTTGTAACATTATATTTGTACCTCATATACCTGTACCCCATTTAATCTGTATGTGTGTTCTGTATATGTAAATAACTTGTTAAATCAATGTAATTTTCTATGTCAACTAAATGCCAGAAAAGGTTAGTGCAGTGGGGCAATACCATTTTTGTCTATGACGATGTTGTTTTGCCCTCTGCACTTTTTCCTGTCCTGTCCTGTAAACAAAATAACGCAAGAATATTTTACAAACTGAATGAGGTTTTAATAAGTGAGCAGTCTTGACGTATTCTTAACGCATGATGAAGAAGTCAGGAAGGACCAGTTGCAACTGGCCAACAATTAACCCAATTGATTTAATGGGTTCTTCAAATAGGAAACCTACCTAGGAGGGCATTTTGATCTATCGTTCTACGACACAACAATATTGCGATCGCTGGTACTCACTCCGTATTCGAAACTACGTCTTGTACCGCAAGTTGAAATCGAATGATCAAAAGACATTCTGGTGGCAGTTGATATTTCAAGATCTCATAATCCAAACTTCCTTAAAGAGCTACATCGCAGACCTACAGAAGGCTACTTTAGAATAATTACGACTTTGGATAGAGAGAACGTTTCTACTTGAGTAATTCTGAAGGGCTGAAGTGCGAAATTTAGGTGAATCATGCAATGCTTGTGCTACTTGAAGTGACGAAAGAGGTGCAGTCAGGGGAAGAGCTGCAACGTTACAATGTGGAAGCGTTTTTTGAACGCATCACGTTTGACATCCTGGGAGCACTGCAAAGATCTGCTGATGGCAACAAATGCATTCTAGTTGTCATTGATTACCTTAAACATTAAGCTGGCATTTGTCCTATATCTCATTCAGAGGCTGCCGCGATAGCAGAAGTAATGATCAAGCACTGGATTTATAAGTTTGAAGTGCCTCATCAGTTACATTCTGATGAACGAAGGAGTTTTACCTCGGCTGAAATAAAAGAACTCTGCAAGTTACTCGGCTTATGCAAAACCCAAAGAAAACCTTTACATCCACATTCAAGCGTCATGGTAGAGCGGTTTAATTGAACCATCCTTGCAAATCTCTCGCTGATGGTTTCCCGAAACCAATAGGACTGGGATCAGAAGTTACCTCTGTTCTTACCGGCGTATCGCAGTGCTGTCCATGAGAATACCTGCTACTTCCCATTCCAGATACTTTTCAGGTGTGACCTTCGTCTGCCTTGTAATATGTGTTAGGTCACCCTCAGGATGCGCCATCATCACCAGGGAAGTACACTGAAGATCTTCAGATATGACTTTAAGAAATATGTAATTTTGCATGAGAGCGAGTCAGCTTGGCGACGGAGAAGTTGAAGATGTGATGCGACATAGGAGCTGAAGGATATTGATTCAACGAAAGTGACAAGGTGTGATTATGAAATCCGATTCAACGGAAGGCACTTTCTTCTAAATTGCAGTCATCCTGGGAGACTCTCTATACACTCCTAAACAGGCTGAACAATGTCGTAATTCGGATCCGTAAGGCATCAAATTCAAAGTCGATAATCGCTCATTACGATACAGGCCTTATTATGGCCATAGTGCGTAGTCCCTATAGTGTAAATAATGTAAATAGTTTTACTAAGACAATGGTCCTATGTGAATGTACTTTTGTAAATTCATGCCTTTATTTACTGATCTAGCATTTGATTTGTTGTATGCTATTAATTGAATTTTTTTAATATTCCGCTGATTTTCTTTAGAAATAAGAGTGGCTTTCTGTCCAGGGATAATACTGCCTGGGATGTGAAGTGCTTAAGTACTTCACTACCCGGGCACTTGTTACGAATTTTGTATATATGTAAATAGTTTTAATGCAATTATATTAAATTGGATTATCTTTTGTATAATATAACATGAAAAGACTCAGAATAAGAAACGTCCAAAAAATAGGATTGCAGTTGTAAGAGCGTTTAACATTGAGATAATTGGCTACCTGACCTAGTCGGCGGAATAGTCTTGCTAGTGATTGCTGCCTCCAAGTTGGCCATTGTTCTAGTGACTAACTGTTATCACCAAATTGGTGAGAATTCACGGAACATCCGCACGGTTGGCGACACTTTGGCTCGCTCTGTATCTATACCTGATCTGATCTCTGAGTAGCTGTAAATGTATCCAGCCCTATCTAACTGCACCTGTGCATGCCTTGCATCAATTTCGAGACATCGAAGTTACTAGAAATTTCCCATTGCACCCGGGGAAACTATGTGCGACAGGAGTGAGCATCAGTTTTCAGTAACCAGCCTGTATTCAAGTATCAGAGTATCACTTTTCAGTTGAATTCAGCTCAATGAAAGATGGCTGTACGAGCTTCTCTTTCCTCGTCTTGTATTCAACGTTTTTAGCAGTTGGAAGAAGTAACTACTGACTACGCGTTGCCATATCGAGAACGGCTCTGTGCCTACTTTTCTGTGAAAAGGTGCAGCACTGTAAAGTGCTATTTTTGGAAGAAATAAATGTCATCAAGCTATCATCGGTTCTGTGTGCATTCAGTTAATTACGAAACCGTACGCAAGTAACAATATTGTTATAATTAGTACTAATTACACATATGTACACAAAATACGACGTTAATCATAATGGTGTAATAAATGCAGTTTTTTTTCTTTCGAATGCAGTTCCTCTGCAATCAAAGCCAAGCGATCCGTTTAGTGTCACCACGCGTTTCACAGTCCGTGAGTTTTAGATCAGCGCCTCTATTAGGTCAGTTCGCAGTACATAAAGTCTAATACATGAAATCTATCAGTTTTGTTTTGGCTTTCGTTTTTAAAAGAGCGATTATATTTTTGCTTCATTATACTTTTTACTGACACGGTACTGCTTACTTCTGTTTCGCAATGTAGACATATGCCATTTGTTTGCGTATGTTAATTCTACATTACCCTTCTCTGTATCTTTTGAATCATATCATAATGTTTTGTCCATGTACTGAATTTTTTACTACATAATGCTGACCATTTTTGCATCTAATTTCTGTAAGAAGTATGATAAATGTATTGAAATAAAAATCATATAAATATTTATAGTTATTTCAATTTTCTATACATTATATGAAATTTTACATTATATGAATGATACAAATGTGTGGTTAACTCGCGCAATAACTGTGACTTGCTGCTGCTTGTAAACGCTTACTGATAACTGACATAGTTAACAAAAAACTTCTAGTTTTTTTAATACGTTTATGTCATTTTAAGCAAATCCCTACATGTGTCCAAATGTAAGTAAATTTATTATTAGGATGGTTAGAAAGTAACTGGTGTAAAAATACCTGAATAAATTTGCTATAGCGTTCTATTCTTGAGATCATAGATGCAATTTTTTACTTCAGAATGCTTGCACAAACGCCTTAGCAGAGTGGCGTCTAAATGGCGTTATGTGACAAAAGCAATAATTAATAGTTTGCTCCATCTGTTGGAGAAAGAGAAAAGAAGCATAATTCGTAAGATACAGTAATCTAAGACTAATTAAGATTAGACCTGGACGCATTAATTTAAATTCAAACTTTGGAGAATGTGGAATGTTTTAAGGAAATTTAATTCACTAAATCTAGAGATTGACTAAATAACTTTAACAGAATAAAATTAAGAAAATATTTAGGAATTCATTAACAATTTATGATGAAACACTTGGAAACTTCGTATTTTTAAATAAGAGCTGCAGGTATTGCTTCATCTCAAGGTGTTTAGGCACTAAAATTCAAAATAGTAATTACTGCTTTAAGTCATTTTGACTTAACAGAATATGCACGGCTTGTGAAGGATGGTAATGGGATCTCATTAAACTCAATTTCAATTTGTTGATATTTACTTCAAAATATAATATATTCTGTCACTCAATAAACAAGATTTTAAAATCAGTCATTAACCAGTTCACCGTTTGCCCCGAGAGAGATACGTTCAGAAAAAATTCATCGTCATCCGTTAGTAACGGCAGACTCTCGTCGGGCTGAAATTTGGGCTAGACCGTAACCCCCGAGACACATACGTCGCAGCGTCTTTTTCCAGCCCCCTAGAATGAGTCGAAAATGAAAAGGGGTGATTGACGGGTTATTTAGTCACACTTATCTTCTCAGCGGTGCTGCAGTAGGATCGCAGCGGGGTTGTTTCAGTAAAGTAAAGGATGGGGGATCACTTTCGTCGAATGGATACCCCCTCAACAGGTCTTATGAGATCCACAACAGCTTTCTCCCTTCTATTAACGAACAAAGGGATTTAAAAGTTTTAAATGCTCTTTTCAATTCCTAACGATTCCCCGAGGATATGATCTGTATATTATTCTCTGAACTTTAAATAGCATTGAAATGTTATACCTAATATATGCGTTTTGCTTTATCACTTTACCTACACAGATGGAAATATTACTTGCTTTAAATTTCATTATGACTATGTTGCGCCGATTGTGGATGACATTGTTGAACTGAAATTTTCGAAGTTACATCTCTTTTTTCAAAACTTGTACTATTAATGTTTATTTCACTTTTTAATCGATACCTTTCTATTTTTTTAAATCTTATTAATTGAGAAAGCTATAGCATTAAAAGTTCGGGAATTTTAAAAGAAACAACAGTAATGTATGAAATTTAGATTCCTATATTGTTTCTTTTAGTTCTTTCCTAAATGTGTAACTATATTTTGCACAAAACATTTTCGATAATATGTACTTTTTTGGTTCGAGAATAGTCGTTTGCCATTTCCTACAGGAGAAAGATTTGTATACTGCTAAAGTGAAGAATTAAGGAATGTTAAATTTTGCTTAGAAGAGTTAGAAATGGCCGGTAAGATTGTTGTAGACTGGAATAATTACATGCCGGAGATATATGGAATAAGTTTTTCCGAGTATGTCTTCATTTGCAAAAAATACTGATACAGAATTTTATAATATTTTTATCTACATAGCAGAAATCTTCAAAATAATTAGCAATCACATTTCATAAACAAACCTCATAATATATCTGTACCTCATAAATGATTATTTGGCAAATGCAATTTTAATTTCTTTAAGTAGAACTAGGTATGCCTTCATTGTAAAGTCGTAGAGAAATACGTAAATAAGAATAAAGTTCTGGTATTTTATAATTTGTAATTCGTTATACGTTTTCTCGGTGTTTACTTAACACTTACACTAACAGAAACAAAACAAAGTGAAAAACTCGATTTTATGCATAATTATATCATTTAAAATGTATAAGGTATAATGTGAGTGTTTCATATTTTTGACCTACCTATATGAAAACCTTAAGAAATAAGTTTAGATAAGTATTTTAGTTCACCTAATCAAACTTTAAGGAGACTGAAAGGTTTTTATGACGGCAGTCTTATCAAATTAATAATAATTCTTGACTATATATATTCCATCTATTCTTGAATATATATATTCTTGGATATAATAAGGAAAAGGGAGTATTAATGGAATTATAAAGATAGTTGCAACGATTATAATTTTAAAAATTAAAAATGATAAAAAATGTGTTCCTTAACATTGTTGAATTTTTAGTCCATTAATTAAAAGAATGGTCACTCCTCTAGCAGTCTATTCAACAAGAACCGCTAAAAACAGTTGCTACTTTCTTACTCTTTGAAATAAACGCTTCACATAATCAAAACTTTCTTTGCTGTAGAAAAAGTACAATAAACTGAAAACAAAAGCCCTCTAAATTAAAAAATTGCAATTTTTAAAAAGAACCTTAAATATCATCTAAGCTAAAGAAAAAATTTTTTTTCACATAAAGGAATTAAATCTTTTAATTAAATATATAAAAATATACGGATCACAATTTTTACTACAGTGCATCAAGAAAATAATAAAACACAATTCAAGCATATTTCAAATAGGCACTACTAGCTAATACACTTATTTTCGCTTTAAATAAAGATGTTACTTGACAATTGTAAAATCAGTACATTCTAACAGATTGCAATAGATTTGGGTTTGGGTGTAGGAAGTGAGGCAAAGGGGAAAATATCTGATCTAAGGAATGCACTGTTTAATGGTCCTCGTTAGGGGGTCGTTATTCAGCGTCCTTCAGTGTGACAGGTACGCGGTTCAATCTGATTTGAATAGAACTTCTAAATAGGTTTTCACAGCTGGTGAAAGGGGGAAAGAAATATTCTGAGGCCAGTTTTAGACACAAAAATTTCAACTTTGTGAGAAGAAAAATGGCAGGAAATGTTTGCGATTTTCAGAACGGTGAACTGGTTAAAATATAAACATGATTTCAGTTTTGTGTTATTTCCCCTTTTTAATCCTATAACGCTCCAGTAAAATTAACATTACAAATCATTTCGACCTTTATGCTATATTTATGTCATTTGCTTAATCCAATAAGAACATTCTGTGTCAAATAGTCATCCGATAATATTTAGCAAGGACATTTATAACTCAGAGAAACATTACTATGTATATGGTTCTACAACTTGCTCTTAAATTTCTAAAATATTGTTATGAAGCTCTTAATTGTGCCATTCAAATTAATTGTCTAACATGGCTAACAATCTTCTGTTTATAAAAGTGCTTATATTTATTTGCGTGCTGAATAATATACAATGCGTGTTGAAAATTCCAAGCATATAATAGGCGAAGTCAGTGAACTCCGCGTTAATGTCATTATTTATAATTTGTGTATTTTAAAGCTCCGTATGCATTGAGATAGGTTCCCTTCCTGTTCAGAGTAGATTTATATTAATGCACGTCTTTTACCGCAAGTACTTTGCTACTGTGACAGTCGCATATGTGGTATTTGTAACATATCTCTTGGATTTAAGTAATTTAAGTTCATCATGTGTCACAAATTAGTAGTAGATTATGAGTTTTAAGTTAAGGAATATTTGATGCGGCACGTTTGGCCTAATGGCCCACACAATTAAATGTTATGGCTAGTGTTTTGTCTGCACTAGATAAAATGAAATTGCAAAATAACCAGGTATAATTGAAACTAAAATTTCATTAATATCATAGTTTCGGGCTCAGTTTAAAAGTAATGCACAGAAGTGAAGTGTGTCTACTTTAAATAAATTCATGACAGCTGTCTTTAAGAATTCATAAAGCTTTGCCTTTAAAATTGCACTCTAGCAGACTTTGATCTACGGAAGCATTTCTTAAATATACATAATACTAAAATAACGTAATAGTACATTATATCATTTTTGGTGGAACAAGTACAATATTTAAATGAATATTCAAATGAATGCAAAACGGCGCCCCTTTGTGTACATATATTGAAACATACAGCTTTGATCCTTATTTCCGTATACAAAATTTAAAACCTTTGAAAACCTCTGATCTACAGTGACACAAAGGTACAGATGAATATAATTTGAATACTTTATAGTAGACATTTGCAATGAACTTGTTTAATTCTTTGTATTCAAACGTAACATGAACATTCATTAACCCCGAAAGGATTTCAAGGCCCGTACTGGTAAAAGGTATCTATTAACTTCATTTCAATGACGAGTTTTTCCACTAAGTGGCAGCAGTTTTCGTTGATTCAACAGACTCACACGCTTTCAAAGCTGAGACTCTCATTAGCTTCTTGATAAGTATATTACTGTAATGTGTGCCGTGAAAAACAAAGACCGTGTGGTTCTTAAAATTTTGAAATTCGAGTAACTGTCTTTAAAATACATAATTCTAGCTAACAAAACGTATGGAATTAGTTATATTGCAGCAGACGACACTTCAAAGGAATGTAATATTCAGATACAGGTATCACAGCTTTCCTCATCAAAATATATTCAAGCTCAAATTAGCGTAAATGACTCGTAACTCCCACAGTGTGTTTTAGTAAATTTGAGACTCTTATTTATTTTCGATTTACATAGTCTTATCCATATAAAGCAAAGTAGTAAAAGGACTAATAATATAAGCTTTAGGAAAGCATTCGGGGTTCTTGCTTGAGGGAAAGGAAGCCTTCGCTGAACAATTTTTCGGTGAAACTGGCTTATATTCACGTTACTCAATCCTTGAAACCTCCCCTGCAGCGAAGCCCTTCATTCACCAGAATGAATAATAATAATAATAATAATAATAGTAAATAAAGAAGGAAAATATGATAAGTAGATATTTTTAAAATAATTTTGAAAAATTTCTCTCAATCAAATCAATATTCGCTTTGGTCTTCCATAAAAATACTTTGAAACATTAAGCACATACAGCGCAAAATGTTAGAATTTTATACTGGCTCACTTCACTTTGTACATAAACATCAAGATATGATCCATTCAAATAAATTAACCTGATATGAGAAACACGAGCATTGCATATGTGATGTTTGTTTCGCGCGCAGTCTTCATGTGGTCAAAAGGTTCAATCAGTGCTTTTCTACGTGTAACTTAAAAACTTTAAGCTAAAAATGTACCTTCTGTATCCATGCAAATTTATATTCAGTTAAAAATATATATGATCATATTACAGTAGAATACCGCGCATTTATATGTGAAGTCATCTTGCCCGCCTTTAATTCAAACAGCACTGTCTTAAAATTCGAGCTGGAGATGCAGTAAACAAATTCGATTTATTACTTTAAATCAGATGTACAATGATAATGGAAATGAGGTACTTATTCTTGAGAGTTTGCTCTGAATATTAATGATACGAAAGATGTCATAAATTTTATTATACAGAAGAGGAATAATTTGCCCCAAATCGCGTGATTTCACTATTTTCTACTAGGGTAAATCAATTTTCCCTTCTTCCTAAAGCGTGTTCATCACTTACAAATCAACCTGTTTTATAAGGAATGAAATAAATAAAATACAATTTTTTTCTCTCAGTTTCATTTACATTATATGTACCTCTTCTCATACATAATGTAAATTAAATCTAGGTGAATATAAATCTAGGTAGGAAAGTTCCGAAAGGGGTGATAAAATACTAAAACTTCTAACAAACGAGACATAAATTACATTTCAATTGTTTAGTTAAAAAAGAGAACATTTTTTATACATTAAACTTTTCATTTCTGCGTCTTAATGAAATCAAGAAATTCAAAGATAGAAAAAGGAAAACTTAAAATAGCTATTAAAATAAAAGTACACATGCACAGGCATACTAATTTTTTTTCGGTGTCTTAAAACGAGTAATAAATAATTTAAAAGGAGTAAATATTTAGAAACCAAATTACATTCTGCTTCAGTTAGGAAGGATAAACTGTTATTTTATTATACTTTATACTTTGCATTTATTCGAATAAGGTAATTTCTCTTTTACTTCGACATCTTTACTTCTCATTTAATTTAATTATATTAAATTTAAATGCCATTTACTCAAAATTTTAGCTTCACATTCTTTATCTCTCATTTTTTATATATTTTATAATACGAAATATATATTTTAATTTCATTTATATTTTCGCAATTAATATTTTAATTCCATTTCCTAATTTTGGATTTTCAAACTGTTACGGAACTCAAAATACGATTAAAAAACTGTGAGTATTATGATTAATATGTTTATTTAGGGAACTCTAAGTATAATTCAGTTGTAAATAGAACCATATCAGAAATAGCTGATATATGTAAATTTAGTTCATTCTTCTTTATACTCAACAGACTAAAGCTTTTCAAATTCTACCCAAAATCTGATTTTATTCCAAAAGTTCTGTTATTTATAAATTAAATTCCAAAGTTTTGTCACAAGAATAGTACTGAAAACTAGCAAGTACTGCATTCATCATCATTGCAAATAAGCCTTTTCCATCAGTAATCAGGTTTTTGCTACTGTTCTTACAAAACACCGTATTTTTAGAGTACTTTTCACATGCCAAATATGCTGAATATTTTATCCCTAAAAAAATACTACGTTCAGAGAAACAAATATTATATGATGGATTTGGTCCTTGAAGTGAAAGAAGTAGTAGCTGCAAACTCAATTTTCTACTCCACGCTTCATAAGAAAATATGTAGTGTTTTATGACGAATAATAAGGATACTTTTTCATTGGCTATAAATAGCAGTTGTTTTGAAATATTTAACTTAGTACACTTAAAATTTAGAATTTAGATCGCCAGATCTGAAAATGCGTAATTGATACATCTTTTTCCTCTCTTTAAATATACAAGTTAACAATTTTCGTATGATCTCTACTTTTATTTATTGGAGCATTCCCGGCACAAACAATTATCGTTTACTATTGGAGCTTTCTTACGACACCCATGTTTCATCGCCTGTAATTATCCTACCTTAGAAAGGGTTAGGCAGACGCGGAGAACAAATATGACAATAAACCTGCTGGTCTTCAAATAAAAACATGAAAAACATGTTTTAGCATTGTTTCAACGTCTTTTTGTTTTAAGTGATCAAACACTATTATTGTTTAACTGTTACTGATAATAAAATTTATATTCTAGTGATACCATACAATGTTTATCGCGGAATAGCTTCAAATGCAGCTTGCTGATGCACTTGCAAGTTGCATTTTCATCAACCTGCGTAAGGTTCAATCTAATTCACTATTAAAATTAAACCTTTGCTCAAGTTTTCTGCACAGAAGATAAATTCTCTAATGCCTCAATGGAATCCTTCCAAAACCAATTAGATGATTACAAAAATAAACTGCTTCCCGGTATTTTGCCAAAGTTCTATCTTTAAATTATTTATTTAAAGTTCACCTATTTTGTATACTGGTGAAAGCTGGCAGAAGTAATGGAAGTCACAGAAAAGAATTAGCAAAGAAAGAATAAGAATGATGTAACTGAAGCACGTATGTAGTGATAGTAAATACATAATGGCAGTAGTAAATATATAATGGTACTAGTAATCTGTAGTATATATATAAAGGATTTCTGAATCTTAGAATTTCTAGCATAATGTCATTGCCCCTTCGAGATTTCAGAAACCTCTTTTGATATATTCTCGTGTTCATTGTTTTAGGATATGTTTATATTCACTTTACGTTGTATGCTGATATATGTTCTCCGCTTGGCAACCCTTGAGATTTTCAAAACACCAATCACAAAGTTAAGAGTTTATTATAACAAAGACATACATCTAAGAAAAGGACACATAAGTGATGATAACTGCTGGTTATTTAAATTAAATGTTCTTAAATTTCTAATCTAGTTTCTAGTTTTAATTTTCTTAAAAAATTCAGGAAATAGCAGAACGTTTGTAATGATCTTTCAGTATTTAAGGAAACGAACTCCAAAATGGATCAAATTAAAATTTTTCTCTTGTAATCCTTGTTTTTGGGATATAATTAGAAGAATATCATAAGCATAAAAAGTGCATTTAAAACAGTAATTATATTTTAATATTTGGAAATAAGTGTCATTTTTGTGCACTTAATTTTTCATTCGCATTAAATTCACGTTCCGTGTGAACAGAAAAATGCTGACATTACGCCTAGCATATGATTATGATTATTCAGTTAGTTTAGAAAATGAATAATGTAGCATAATGTGAACAGTAAAATTAAGCGTTTGTGACTCGATGTGGGAAATATAATCTGTAAGTGACAGGTATCAAAGAAAAGCTCAGTTAATCTTATTAAGAATAAAGATTTTTGATTATTAAAAGAATTAATTTAAGCTATTTTATTAACTCGCACACTTTACTGTATAAAAAGGATTTGTAAGACTTTTGTAAACTTTTAATGACGTAAAACAGAATAATTTAATTATTGTTTATTGTTTTTGCTAGTAAAGACTTCAAAAATTCAATTAAATAGTCACAATAAAATAAACTATATCTTTTCATTTCAGATATTCAAAATTGTTTAGCATAGAAATGCATGATAATAGCAGTATAATTTTATTTTCTGCTTATGTTATTATTTAATGGTTCTTAGCTCTATTTTTATTATCTGAATATTCAGCGTTCTGAAAGTTTTATTAAATGCGCAAATTTTTAACCCAAAGGAGCGTTAACCCAGAAGGGCTATTAACCTTTAAATAACGGCATCTTGTGCCGTACCACATTTTAAATTTTTGTCACCATATACTGTCACCCTGTATTATATTTAAAGAAATTAAATAGTGAAGAATATGCATGAATATATGTATGTTTCTCGCATTGTAAAAACCCGAAGGTACCTAGAGCCTTCAAATTTTGAATAATGAAATTTTCACCCGAACAAGGGCACCTGGACGCCTAAATTTCGAATTTGTTTTATTACTTATTTCATATTTTGTAAAACTTTAACTACTGCTTGCCGGTAAATTTTGATTACCAACTCAACGATTTCAAAGCGAGCAATGGCAAAACTTTACGAAAAAAAACATTTTTATCTCCAGCGCGTGAGACTGCATATCGGAAATTCTAAAGGTATGCTAAGTTTTTTTTTTAAAGATTTTACTAAATTATTTTATTAATACGTTTATGTCCACTTTTTTTAATACGAAATTTGAATCCGAAATATCAGGCTTCAAGATTATTTAAAAAATATATTTAGAAAAAATTATATCATTAATCCGACGTTTCTAGTTTTGTCTGATTAGTATTATTCCATCTTCGTAAGCGCTGAGCTAATTTTTCATAAAATTACGTTGGGCGTCAAAACGTAATACATTACATTTCTAAATATAAAAAACATAGGTAATCCTCCTAATTTGTTTCTAAACAGCATGGTTTAATTCCCAAAATATCGCTGTCTCCACTTTCCTAGAAATTAAATGCATAATTTAGAACAGGAAAATTCATCATTCATTTCTTTTCATCTCATTTTCATTTTAAATGAAGCTGTTGTGATTACAATACTTGTCCTAAATACTACGGTCATTTGCTGTTGTTTGAAGACTTTATAGTCAAAAATAAAGACTACTGATTGCATGCATTTCCTTCTTTCAATTTAATAGCTAAGCTTTGGTAAAAATTGCTATTAACAAGATTCCTCAACATTTGGGGGTTTAAAAAATATTGAAATAAATATTTTTAGATCCTGAATAAAATCCGGTGGTTCACTTTTTTGTATAAACGAATCATTTTTCAGAAGTTGTTTTTGTGGATAAAATTGTATATTAGTATTTATTTCCGCGGTACTGAATTCACGTAGGATTTTTGAAATGCTTAGGAAGTGTTCGAGGTATTCTAGAATTTATTTTCTTAGTATACAGAAAAAAAAATTAAGGACCTGAAAGAGGAAAATAGGAATCATATTCTTGAGAATACATTGTACAAACAACTGGACATTCAATCTTTTAGAAGTCATATGATTTTGGCATGCCAGTTAACAGACTTTTGAGAGAAAATTCAAGTCTAGTAAGTTTTGTTTTCCTTTAGATGTGGACAAGCTTTTAATGTTACATATTATACTTTTGGATTTGATAAATGTTTGTTCGTTCATAATTTTGCAAGACAATTCAGATCACTATATTTTTCTAAATGTCTTCAGTCTTCGAAGAAAAAAATATGGTTAAACTAAAAATGTCTTTAATGTTTTTTGTTTCTCTTTTTTCCCTACTTTTGCGATAGACCACTTTTGCATTACGCTACATTTTTCTACGTTGTATTACCTACTCTATCTTCTGTACATCACTAGCTGCATCTATAAGCATGTATATAAAATGACAGATACGTGTGGGTACTATTTATCCCAAAAGTGTGACGCTCGTATGACAAAAACTGATCGAGATATTTAATTTCAAAATTTGAATTTTTGATGCCATTTTCAACTTGCCAAGAGATATCAGTTAATTAAGTTTGAGTAATTAAATTAAAATTAAGAGTAGCAAAACGTGCGTGGCATTTAATAAGCCAAAACAGTGTATCAGGATTTGTGGTGATTCTAGTTGATTTTGCAAACATAACTGTCGTCCTGAGTAGGAACAGGGAGCTTACTAAAAGCTATGTTCGTGGCTGTGTAGTAGCTACAACAAAGATAAGGAGAGTTCAAGTTACCCTTTATTTACTTATCGATTTTACATACGTTCCCGAATTTCGGAATAGAAAGACCAACCACTTGTGGTCTAGTAACTTGTGAACGTAAAAGAATATAAGACTACTAACTAACTACAATTTAAATAAGATCTTTTTTTAATATTTACACAGATGACTAGCACAAAGACTGGCCTTTTAAATTACTGCGTTTGTAGTACGCGAAGTGCGAAAAACTACAATACGTCTTTAACTTTCAAGAGGGTTAAACTCTGGCCTTAAAGGCGGATAGTAACTGATAGCAAGCTCGCGTGAAGACTCGTAGCAAGAAACGTTTTCCTTCCTCCTACTCTCTTGGCAAAAAGCCACAACTTAAATACTTAAGCGTTAGCAAGTACAATTTGCATAAACATACTCACGCGTTAATTCTGGTCGGCAGTGGAAAATAAGAGATAATAACAGTTAGTGAACTTAAAATCCTTACAAGTGAAGGAAGTGAACTTTCCATAAGTAGGCCAAAACAATGAAGGAAGCCATGTTGTGTCCAAGTAACGTAATCGCTGATGTGTAAGAATGTAATAATCAAGTGATTGACGAACATTGAGGTTGTGTTGATATTAACATACAAAACCTCAGAAGTTTCAGCTACTATGTAGTTTATTACATCCAAACAGATTTTTTCTTAATATAGAATATTTTGCTTTACAAATTTTTCGGATGCTAAAGGTGCGCATAATATGTTTCTATAACTTTCGAATTATAAACTTTTTCTGTTTTTCAAGTGCAATTTATTCTAAAGAGAGATGAATACCTTTCTTCTGAGAATCTGTTAGAATTTCAGTGTTAAATAATTTCAATAGATTTTTATTATTTTTTGAATTATTAGTGACAGACGGTAAAAGATAGAATAATGATTAAATATGACTTAATAATTGAATATAATAAACCGGAATAACAATCCTTTGCGTCTGTGTAATAAACGAATACTATTGATAATTTAAGAATTACTTTTCTTAACCAAAAGACAGAAAAAAGAACAATATTTTTAACTGTTCTAACCAGCGCATAGTGCCATGAAGAAAATGAACTGCATTTCACATGTGAACTTTTATTTTATTGCAGCAACTTAATATATACATGTATGTAAAATATAAAAAAATTACGATGACTTTGCTCTACGCGAAGAGGCAACCTCTAATTAACTTCCCGCAATTTCAAGATCTTCCCCCTAGACCAGTACTTTCCAGAACTCCCTGACCTGTTATGTAACCGCTACTATAAATAGCTCTATGCGCCATTTTTCTTCAGATTCTTTCGACCGCGTCTGGTATAAAGGGGCTAATATACAAATTAAAACAACTTGATTTTAATAGAGAAATTATAAGGATTATATACTCATTTATCAAGGACAGAAATTTTTATGTTTCAATTGGTTCAGACAGCTCGGATTGTATGAGACTGGGTGCAGGGGTCCCCCAGGGATCAATTCTGGGCCCGGTTCTCTATACATTCTACGTTTCGGATTTT
Organism: Stegodyphus mimosarum; assembly: GCA_000611955.2. Classification (NCBI taxonomy): domain Eukaryota; kingdom Metazoa; phylum Arthropoda; class Arachnida; order Araneae; family Eresidae; genus Stegodyphus; species Stegodyphus mimosarum. The sequence goes on along the minus strand of KK120025.1, from coordinate 45,386 downwards.
CCCAGGGATAGATTCACGAGACAACAATATCTGGGATGTTACGCGGATGATACCGCCATTGCTACCAGATCACTTAAGGCCGACCTTGCGATACGTGCCCTGCAGAATTACATGCCTGATATTGAAAATTGGTGTACGCGTTGGCGTATATCGATAAATGCGGCAAAATCCGAACTATTAGTTATTAGAAGAAAACAAAGATGTAGAAGACTTAATGAAAAGATTAAATTATTTGGCACTGAGGTACCGTTGGTATCTAAGGCTACATACTTAGGAGTGACACTCAATAATAAGCTAACTTGGAAAGACCATATTAACCGTGTCAGAAGCAAAGCATTAAGTGTAATTACTTGCCTACTCCCACTTATTGGAAGAAATTCAAGCTTAAGCTTAGTAAAGAAAAGGCATTTATATATTGCTGTCATAAGGCCCATTTTCTCTTATGCTTCGCCGGCCTGGGCGGCTTACTCTAAAAAAGATGTTGAAAAACTTCAGATTACGCAAAACAAAGTCTTAAGACTTATCACAAATGCCCATTTCTACGTATCTAATGAGACCTTACACAGAGACCTGAGGATTGAATATGTAAATCATTATTTACATAGAATGAATGCCAACTTCTTTAAATCTGCCTTATTATGTAAACATCTTCAACATTTCCATGTTCTAGACTACATAGCCTTAGATGAGGATTACAACATCAGGCCATATGCGGCTCACTTACTAAGGGATCTGAATTTCCCAACTTAGTAGTTGTTAGAGCATTGCTTCAACTTGTACATATGTAAATAGGCTTTTGTTATTTATCCTAGTTATCATATTTAATCAAGAATTTCAATTTTTATTATAATTTTTATGTTATATTTCATGTATTAATTCAGTATTTGTATTGTATTGTATAAGTAAAGTTTAATAAATTGTGTTACTTTCATGTGCACTGGTTAGGACGCAGACATGTACTAACGCGGCTCTGCCGCAGTCAGGATTTTAGATAGGACTTCTCTCTACATTGCAGGACTTTGGTTTACTGCAACCTTGCGATGCAAACGGCATCTCTTTCATACCGCATATTTGGTTTTATTTAATTTAAGGAAATTGCACGTCAGGGGCTCTATGCAATTCCTCAGTGAGCTGGATAAGTTGCCCATAATTGGCAATATCCCAGCAATAGTTGTCCAGACTAGACTAGACTTTCTTCAAATTGCTCTCTGCCATTCCGTGCTACACAAACGCTTTGCTCTGTCTCTTCGTCTTTCCTTTGTTAAAAAATATCTATGACGCCGAGGTTCCAAATTTAGTAATATTACTATTAAAAATGCTTATTGAATACGGGATCTTCGTTTAAAGAAAAATGAGCTGTCATTTAATTGAATAAAGATGTGGAGTTTTTAAAGTGAAATTCTTCTGTCTTCAGTCCTGCTGCCTTCCACTCGCAACGAATACATCCGGACTCTGATTGGCTAAGCTGCATCATTTCCAATATCTATCGACTGCAAAATATCACACACACACACACACATATATGTATATATATAAATTATTATGGTGTATAAAAGCTATCGATAAATCATGAACATCCTAAACAGTTCCTCATGGTTCTGTAACACAGATTCGTAAGATGAAATGAGACTACCTTAGTTAAAAAACACAATCATTATTAATACCAGCTCTTGAAGCCGATATATACCAAAATAAATTTATCTTAGTGAAATTGCCAGTGGTTATTTTAACTACAGTATGAAACACTTCTAGCCAAGAAAAGAACGCGAAAACGTTATAGCTGCATAATATTTCAAATCGCATAGAAAGCGTTTTCCTTAGAGTAAGTTGAAAGGGTATCTGGAGAAATTATTTTACTTATCGTTTCTTTTTAGAGGCATTTCTTTACATCCTTCCACAGAAAAATATTATGCTTGAAGGAAATTTTGGTGGATCATAAAAATAAGAAAAATAATTCTGAACTTAGCAATAGTATTCGTTTATTGCACAGACGCAAAGGATTATTATTCTATTTAATTATTAAGTCACATTCAATCATTATTCTATCTTTTACCACCTGGAATTAAAAATGCAAAAAATAATAAAAATCAATTGAAATTATTTAATACTGAAATTCTAACAGATTCATTAAAACTAATCCTAGCATTTTCCAGTAACCTAATATGAAAAGATTACAGCTGCTTATGAGCTAAAATTAATTTTTAATCTCTACCTGTGTTACAGAAACTTTATAGACAAGCAATTTTGTAAATAAGCAAATCGTATCTTCACATTGACAAGAAAGGCTAAGTTTGCTGCTTCGTAATATGATTTTGATAATACAGCAATCTTGCATCTTTTCTGTTACTAGGCATCTATAACATAATTATAAAAATTGTAATCGTTAAATGTTAGAATATAAACGTCACAAGGTCAACTTATCTGCAAAAGAAGGATGTAATTTTCTAGTTAAATTAGAAGTCCTTGCGAGTTAGAATATTCAAGAACTGTGTAGTAACTATTCGCTGAGTTCTTGGAAGTCCAAAAAAGGGTTAAATTTACTCTTTATTCCAACAGAAATAAGTCAACAAATGGCCCCTTCTCGGGCTTATAATAAGCTTCCACTTGGGCTTTAAATTAAGAATGAAAATAAGAAACTAATCGAATACTAACTAAATCAAGCCAGCCGAAGCTGTACAGAGTTAACAAACAGATTTGGATCTTATTTAAGATCACCGGCGTATACCAGCAGGTATGTAACGACATGGTCGAAATTATTCTGGAACTTCTGAAGAACACGGTTGCACCTGTTTAGAGTATATGGAGAGGCATATCTTAATTATAAGTCTGATTTCTAAGATATAAATATGCTTATTTTTATTAAGATCTAATTTCGAGTTATTACACAGTACAGGCGTAAGCTTGAAAGTTACACCATATGTTTTAGCAATAACTGAAGTACTGCTGCCAGGAGAAGTCGTTTATAAACGTTGCCTGTCCTGTCAGAGGCACTTTTGTTTTGCCAAAATCTTGCCTTTGATAAGATCTTGCTGTGATATATCCACTTGTATTTAGAAATGAAGAGCAGTTTTGACTTTTCTATCTTAGTTGCTAATCTTCCACTTCTCACACCACGCTTCCCACTCAGATATTATATATTATTCAATATGTTCTATATTCTTTCTGTGACTTGACTGGGTCCTTAAAATAAGATTATGCTGTTGTCCCCATATTAATCTATACACCCCATATAATAATTTATATTCTCTTGAGATTCAGAAAGAGACAACATTTTCCCTCGATTCTAACTAAAGTTTCACATTCGCTTAGAAACAACAGGGTGAAATTTTATAACAGCCCTTAAATTAGAATTGATTATAATATTGATTAGATGAGAGCGGTTTGAGAGAGGAAACGTAATTTCATTGCTATTAATAGAATCCTTGCATTCGAATAGATTAGATTACTGATTAGGTAAAGCATATTGAGGAAGAGATTACACAATTTAAGGATATGCCATTGTCTCATAGTCAAAATTTATCAAGCGGTTATATCTCCTTCCATGCTAAGAGACAAATAATCCTTTACCTGCCAAAATTTATCCACAGGCAATGGAAGGATCCGAGGGGCACTTGTTACGTCCCGTTGCAGATTTAAGTTTAAAAATGTATCGAAATGGTAACAAAGTAAAATCCAAAGACAAACATGTTTAAAGATGTTTGTCGTTGGATTTTTCCTCTTTTGATGTCTCTAATCTCTATAATACAATTCCAAATGTATTAAAGAGTTAAAAGTTTATGTACACCATGGCGCATAAATTTTAACTCAATAAATTAGTTGCTAATAGTTTTAAATTCCAAACATACTTGGGGAAACATTTAAGGCAGAATCCTTTTCCAGAATAGCCTAGTTGTTAATGGCTTGCAATAACCCACTCAGGTCCACAAGAGGAATTTGAAGGGCAAATAGATTACTTTTATCATCCTAAAGAGATTTAATTTTAACGTTTAAGTAATTAAATTAATTGGCAAAATTTTTAGAATTTTGAATTAATTAATTAATTACATTACCCAGTTTGAATCTAAAGTAATTAATCGAAACAAAACTCGTCAGAAATCTAGAACAAAATTATTCTACAGGCAACACATTTCAGATTTCTTTCAGTAACCTAATATTGATATTTCAAAAGAGTGAAATTTCTTAAAGTTATGGTATAACATGATTCTTCTTCTGTATCTGGATGAAAGATAAATTCTTGACATGCGTATAAATTCTGTATGCACTAAAGAGTTTTCACTCATATTACTTACTCATATTACTCATATTATTATTATTGTGTATACTAAGTATAAACAACAGTTCGGGAGAGAAAAATACATTTCATTTTTATCAATACAACGGTTATATACAAATTGATTAAAAAACTGATTAGATACAATGTGGTTAGTGAGAAGTTATGAAAATTCGAGATACATTGTTGCCATATAAATTCAGTCAAAACAAATTATCAAGCGAATTTGTTGTGTGGCACGGCGGAGTTTTAACAGTGGCTCGCGAAGACTTGTTAAAAAATTAAAAGATCTGAAAAAATAATAATATAGTCTGTATCAACTTCGTTGACAGGTACATACATAAACACATTAGAATAAATATAATAATTCAGTTTCTCACCAAGACGTTAATTGTTATCCAAACCAAAGGTATCGATCGACCTACAGCAGCATACTACACTGAAAATCAAATATAAGGAATTTATTTCAATTGAAAGTGATCGAAATACATTGAATTTTGGAAATTTGTAAGAACAAGCAATTTTCCAAATTTACACGATTGGGTTGTCAGAAATTATTGTAGATTTGGACCAACGTATCAGTGAACAAATGTTTTATATGAAAACAAAAAAATCAAAATATTATCTAATCTTAATCTAGATGACTTGGTAAAAAACTAACATATTCAAAAACCTCATTAATTAATTACTGACAGTTTAATAGTTACTTAGAAATAAATATTTCAAATTATTGATGTTTTTATGCATAACCTAGTTGATTGAACGTTTAAAAATATTTATTAACAGTAAAACTCTAGTTTGTACTTTTTTTCTAATTTATTATGCAAATTTTTAAATGTCCACTAATCAGGCTTACATAAGACAATGTGCTATTTGCTTAAAACTCCCATTATCAGCCTATAAATAACACTTTTTTCAACCATTTTTATATTTTTAGTATGTTGGAAAAGCGGGTACGCATAACGCATAACGCATAAACTGGCACGCATAACGTTTTTTCAGATAGTGGCACTCTTCAAAAAAACGTTGGCCACCCCTAGGTTACACTAAAATGCAAATTAGCAAAGAATAAAGGCAGAAGCGAATTTTTTTTGATTAAAAATGCAGTAGAGATTAATAAGTTATATGGATGAGTAATTAAGATAATTTTTTATTTTGGAAACGTTACGTGTTATCCAGATGATGCCAGAAGAGTTTCACTGCATTTATCTCATACAGCAGAAAGAGGAAAAAATATCTCGCTTATGTTTGCGTAAAGTGACATCTAAATACAAGCAATGCCGCTTAAAAAATCTCAATTAATCTTCCTTTCTGTCAATAAACACAAAAGGGAAATATTGAAATTTTGATTACGTTTCATCAGCCGTTAATTCGCACTTTAAGGAAATAAAGAAATTTTGAAAACCATTAAAAGTGTCTGCAACTGTCCGATATCTTAATTTCTTTTCCCTTTTTTGCATAGCTGTCAAGCACGTGAGTGGGTTTGATAAATTAGTCGGAGAACTAGTCCAGCTGAAAATGATGAATGATCATAAGAAAAACTTCCGACTTCATCTGGAACGCAAGAAAATAGTCTATCAGATATAGACAAGACGTACAGATCCGCTAATGCGCCACCAGAGCGTTCGATATAGGTGTATTTCTTCTAATGATCGCTTAGGTTAATATCTTATGAATTAATATAAAATATTTTGGGTATCATCAAAAGGTATTTAAGTTTTGCATTGTCCTTACGAATGAAAGCGTTTTCGTTATTGAAATTCAGAGAAGATTTATTTAAATTACGTTTAGGTTATGATAATTTTAAGTAAAAGCGAAACATGCTGAAGAAAAATTTTAAATTTTGCAAAAGAACAGCCTCCGATTGGCCTAATTTATTTAAAACCTCTATCGGTCAACAGCAACATACGCTCTTCTTTCTCAAGTACACAAAATCTTTTTAGAAGTATGTACACGTACATACCTACATTGTCACATGTGTACTGATGCATTCCGTTTTGAAATAAACTCCTCATGGTTCTCATATGATTATATATATACCTCATGGGACGATGCGATCCTCGTGGGACACCGGGAGGGCTTTGTTCTGGGCAGTTGCGGGATTCTGACAATACCCGAAGAGTCTTTGTAAACCTCCCGGATGTCCGGATCCTGCTCTCACCTGTACCTAAGCGTAGTTGCGTGATCCGGACGATACCTGAATAGTCAGTGAACGCCCATCGGGTGTGCGGATCATGCTTTCACCTGTTACCCGTACGTAGGCGTAAGCACTGTCCTTGGCGTCTATTTTAGAATATGCGAAATAACTCGTCTACGGGCAAATAATTTTAATCAACTAACCAGGACAGCCACATTTGGAGTGATAGTAACGGAGGAAGAAAAAGGAAAGACTGTTGCTACGTTATCATACGTTCACATGAAGGTACAATATTGTAGCTTGCAGAATAAATAGCAGCTTTGGGAAACTATAGAACTATGTAATGAAAATGCGCATATTAGATTTTATACATGAGCTAAGGTTTCAGTGTTCTTCTGTGTAATTTCAATTCTCGATGTAGGAGATATCCCATAACGTCATTAGCGGACCTTAGGAGTAAAGGTAAAATATCTGGACCTCAAAGTATAATAAATCTCTAAAATTTCATAGTTTATGTATTTAGAAAATTTGGCAATGTTGGAGATGATTGCACTACGCAAGAAATTTGAATGACATTTCTGCAAATATTCATTTACACGCTGCGTAGTTACATTGAAAAAAATGTAACTACAAATAAACTCTTTGGGTTGTAGCTTATTGGTGAAATTTCATTTTGAAGCTTCAGAAAACGCTTGATATTGTTGCTAGAAAGCGTGAACCATGCCGCATCAAGTTACGTAAACCCAAGACGAATCTCAAATATAATCTTATTTCTCTCGGAATATCCTGGGCAGACGGATGATTTAGGAAAGGAAGAAGCTATTCTATGGATTTGTTATATGTTATTGCATAAAGGTGAACAGTTTGAACCTTGAAAGGGGAAATGAGGTGAACATAAATAAAAGGTCTAAGAAGGCAGCATTTACATTTTCCAGCCAACAGGATTTCATGGTTAGAAGGAATCACCTATTCTCACATGTAAAGCTCTTTAACTGAAGAGAAAGTAAAGGATCTTGATGAGATTAAACGAAAATTTTTATCTAATCATTTGGAAGAAGTGTCACTTAGCCAGAGGTGATTAAAAACTGAAGGAAAATACAAAATAGCGGCAAACTAATTTATTTAGAAATCAATAGGCGGATTAAGCAAAAATCAGCCTAATGTCATCTCTCAAGGAACGACAGTAGTTAAAAATGAAAGTTTTAATGTTTGAAAGCGTTGGGATAAACTTAATGTCATTAAAGTGACTAAAGTTTGCTCTTAATGTTTTTAAAACTCTAAATCCTACTTTCGCACTTTTTATGTATGTTTCACCGCTTATGCATGTTTTTATATGGGTTATCAGATGATGATGTATTCGATTTGCTTTGCTCCGGCTATTGATTTCCATATAAATACTGTAGTAAATGCTTTCTCTTACGGAAAAAAAATTGTTTCTGAGGAAGAGGGTCCTATATCAGATCACCTTAAACTTCATACTAATGTAAGGTTGATTTTTTGTCTAATATCATAATTATTTATATACTGCAGTATTTATTAGTGCAGTGTAACTGCAAATAGCATGATAATTTGAAAACATGCTTGTCTAAATAACCTAAGCAACCAAATTATAGTCGTATTTTATTTCAACATTACATCTTGCAGAATTATTTTATGCTTCTGTAACCCAAAATGTGAAACATAATTCTTAGACCTGCCCTTCCGCCCATTTTGCTTTAATCTACTGTGAAGGAAGAGTGAGAAATGCACCTAAAGTTTAATGAAAAGCAACTGACATACGCAACTGCATATTTTAAAAGGAAGTCTGCTTGTAGAAGGAATAAACACACTTTCCTCACGTTGTTTAATCCAGTTTCAGAAAGAAAGCACATGTTACAATTATGAAAAGACGCACGAAATAAACAAAAATGGGTTGATCTTTACGCAGAGTATTATTGCTTTAAATTAACATTTATAGGTTACATATAAATAACCACTGTAAGTCAAACCGCATGCAATACTCTTGAATTCAGTTAGTTTTAAAGCTTTTCATTTCATTACAATAATTTTCATATTATTTAATTCAATAAAAAATTAAAAATAGGTAAAAATATTTATCTCAAATATGTTCTCAACATTTCTTTTAGCAATACCGTAGGTAAAATTTAAAAGGAAAGTAAGCAATTTGGACTATTCGTCTGGATAATATGCAATAAGCTAAAAATATCAATAACATATATATAACCAAAGATAATCAAATATGTATGTATAACAAAAGATTATTTTTTAAAAAAAAATAGAAGATAACATCCTAAAAATTTTGGAAAACATTTAATTTGATATTATTCAATTTTAGAACAAAGTAATGAGCAAATTAATTAGTAAAATTATACTGAAAAAGTTTTCTAAATTAGACTTAAACAAAACGTCTTTTGTAAGAATTCTTTTGGTCATATGAAATGTAATAAAATTATAAATTAAAGACACTAATACATCACAAAAAAGCGTCATTGAATAGCATTTGAGGGGGAAAATTAACCTCGAATTATTTCAATTTATTTAGTAACCTACCCCTCAATGCAAACTGGATATGACATCAAAACTAGCAGTTTTTGCAATTACATATCTAATTATGCGATTAAATTTACAGAACTCAAACGGTAATTTATGCAGTTAAATATAAGGCAGTAAGAGCGTTTGTGTTGTATTTTTGTTATGAGTACAAATTTTTCTAAATGTATTTATAGGGTCTAGAGGAACATACAAAACTAAGGTTGCTTAATTTTTAAAAATTGGCTATTTTGTGACTTTAATTTCCTTATATGCTTAAAAATACCAAAATATGGATCCTTATGGCATTTAAACCACTTTTGTAATTGAAAGTATATGTCTACAACTAACGGTTGCAAAAACAAAGGTCGAGTAGGAAATTTTGCGAACATTGCGCATGTGAATCGGGAGTTTATTTTTCATTTAAATATATTTTTTTTTAACTTTTATTGCCTCATTATGCGAATAAATTCGGAAACGACAATGTCACAGGTGCTGAACAAATGTACCTGAAGCACGCCCCTTTTGGTTTTAAAATGGGGTTAGCCCTAGTAGGCGCGGGTTTAAAATAAAAATTTACTATGCAATTTGGAAACATATAACATGTAGTTTTCAAATAGCAGAAACCGAGGCTACTGCACAGATTTTTTACCTGATTCTAAATTTATATGTTAATATTATATGCATTTTATGATTTATGCATGCAAAAATTGCCAAACATTTTGATTACTTCAATACATTTTCGTGATTCTTTTATATAACAAATATTTATATCATATGAAACAAGCTTCTTAATTTTTTTATAAACTTGATTATGATTGTCTTCATATGATTATTAAATAAAATAATTTTTAGATTTGTAAACAATGTATTCTAAATGCTTTAATATTATTCTCGTTATATTTTAGCTAATTAATATAATTCATAAACAGGCCCAGACGCATTTTTTTACAATTACAAAGTTTTACAATTTCATCGCACGGAACATAAAGATGATATTTAGTTGGCATCGCAAATCTAAATTGATTTTTACGTTTTTTGTTGCCACAGATGATTTAATCTTCCCTCGTGTATGAGAACAATTGTTCAGATTTCCAACGGCAGTTTCTCCGAAAGTCTTTTAAACTCAAAATGCAGTACTAACTAGGTTTATTTTCCATTTTTCTTTCATCAAGTATATGCTCCAGAATTCTACGGTTCCTTTAACAATTTAATTACTGAATAGTTTCCTAGTACTGGTTGGTGTGAATAATTCATGAAACAATGCTAAAATTATTCAGAGACTTTGTCCCAGTTCGCGCAAAAATCGTTTATATTTGCATCTGTATTGTGGTAATTTTCTTTATTCATTATAACGGTCGGTAATAATAGAGATCTTAATTTAATATTCATTTCCTTTATATAAGCAAAATACTCCTTAATTGAAGAAAGGAAATTCATCCAACACAGCTGTTTATTTTAGTCAGAAGGTAACTTAATTGCATTTATTGAGCCCAACTGACTAATTTTATGGAAAGAAATTGAACCTTTTAAAATAGGTAGCTATATTTATACAGTTAACTCCCAAGTAACTGAGGGAGTATTAACTAGGCCTTATCTAAAAAATATTAAGTTGTTTTACTGAATAAAGATGGAAAATTTACTGTCACAGACTATCAAAATAAAGCAAAATTTCTTCGGATAAGTAAATGAATCGAACAAGAGGAAGGACAGTACAGAGTGTAATTATTAAGATCAGTTTTATCCACAACAGCATATACACTGAAGAGCCATTATATTACGACCACTACCCATTTCTAACAATAGGCTCGACTAGGAACAAAACCATTGCTCGTGTGTGGCTGATGTTGGAGTATATAAAGCGGCTATGCAATTCCAAAGCCGGATTTGGCTAATAGAAATGGAAACGATCTTGTGGATAGGTCTAATAATGACAACAAAGAAATGATGACTTCAGAATTAAACGCAGCTCAAGATTCTAACCAAATAGAGACTACTAATGATGATGAATTGAAGGAGGATACTGTTAATACTTCCTATTAACGATATGAAAAAGAAACTTGACAAAATACCACCTATCATTATTAAAGATGGAACCTACAAATGGAAGCAGATTAACAAGTTCATATAGCAAGAAGGTATTCAGAACTTTTATGGCCGAAACATCCACGGCGGCTTCAAAATCATTACCAACTCTGCTACATCATATAAAATGATAACTAAACTAATACTTAACATGAATATTGAATTCAACTGTTTTCTTCTGCCGGAAGATAAAAAACTAAAAGCTGTTATTAGAAGCCTAACTATTGACACAATTACTGATGATATAATTAAAGATTTTAGAACTAAAAATTATGAAGTCCGAAATGTCCAACAAATGTCCCGCAGAAAAGAGAAGCATAAAATCATGCTACCACTTTTCCTCGTTACCTTAACGAAGACAGAACACTTCGAGAAGATATTTCATGAACGTTTTATCTGCAACTTTAGAATTAAGGTTGAAGAATATAAATGTCGGTGTATGTCACCACGACTTTAAATGCGTCCGATGTGGCCAGAATCATGCTTCTATTGACCGTCCAGATAAGAACAATAAGGAGAAACCTTCTTGTTGTGCAAATTGCAATCAGCCTTACACCTCGAACTTTCGAGGTTGGGAAATGTTTCCAAAACCCCAAAAAGATAAATAAAAACCTATCCCGAAAGAGTTAAAACAAGTAAAAGTTACGCGCAAGCGTTCAGCACTGGCATAAGCTTTGACATTACTACCGAAGCACGCGAAGTGTATATTAAACTTGCTGAGCAAGTAAAAGCCATTAAGGAAACCAATCTGACTCTTATTATCCAACAACCTTCAGAGAATACTCAAACTCAAGACGAACTTTCCACCATTTCTAGTAATGGGTAAAATTATCAAAAAAGCGCCCATCACTTTAACTATTTGGAACTCTTGTAGTCTGCATAATAAACTTTCTGAACTTCAACGTTTTCTTCTAGAATATGACGTGGGTATTATTTTTATTACCGAAACCTTTGCATCACCTGTCAGTGGTTCAAAAATTGCAAATTATCGACAATATATATGTGACCAACTTACCCATAGACGCAGAGTTGTCGCCATCTATGTTCGAAATTCTCTTCAGTCTTGCCTTATTGAAGAAGATCGACGTTACAACTGTGAACTAGTTACTGTTACACTTCCGTACTACGGAAATATTTATTTCAAGGCTTTATATAATCCGCCGAACAAGTATCGAAACGATGAAATCCTGTCGGAACTTCTTCCACAAGATAAACCTGTTATTTAGCATGGGATTTAAATTCTAAGCACAAACACTGGGGCGCAAATTATATTAGATGTAAATTATAATAAATATGAACTTAGTAAATATTTCCAAAGCTTTAGAGGTTAAATATTTAATGACAAAAGCTATTTTTTCCTTAATAAAACTCTTAAACCTCAGTCTAAGCAACTTTGTTTTTGCAGCTGCTGCTTAAATTTATTCTTGAAAGTGTTGAATTATGTTAGTAAAGGAAAGGGTGAAATTGTTTTACTTAAGCAAGAGATAGATTGTGATAGGCATAGAGAGAAGCTTGAAGTCAATAAATCATTTTTCAGACATCTTTGAAAATTCTGTACTCGAAGGTATCTTATAAATTTACCTTCGAATACATTTGAGCTAAATTCTGAATACCTTACTCGATACACCTTATTAGATCGACGGACGAATCTTCGTCCCTTTTTTCCCTAAAAACTTATAACAGAGACTGATAACAAAAAACATATAAAAGTAAATAAAATATTTATTAAAATTAAAGCTTGCTGTTAATCACTAAGGACAAAAAACAAAATGTCTACTCTTTGGGTCCTCAGAATAAAATTACAATTCTATACTTACAATTTAGAATAATTATAAACGACTAAGTTCTTGGTTTCTATATAGGCCCACCAGCGGCCGAGAGGTAAAATCGCTGAAAAATAGTAGTTCGGTCCAAGATTCAAATCCCGCAAATGGACTGGCTGCATAGTCGCTTTCGTGGTTTTCCCCATGTGTAGCGTGTATACGAGCCAGTTTTCCTTAGAAAATCCTCCAAGAAGGCATCACTTCCCTTAGGCACATAGCCCTCGAGGCTTTGCCATAATCACACAAACCAAAGCTTGGCTTCTATGCCTACTCGCCTTCTTACAAACCTACGAGTGAAAAACTAATTCACCATCAATGAACATTTCTGCGGCAAAACACACTCTATAAACTTAGGGTATTTGCAACGTAATTGAAACTTGCTTAACGCGTTTCCTTTTCTTTGTCAAAGGAGTAAATGAAACAATGGAAATTAAAGAAGCATTCAACATAAGTAACATGCTAATTAAAATAAACCTTGAAATGAAGCGTTTAATTTTGAAACATAATGAATAATAAAACAAATCTGGGATTTTTGCAGTCCGGGGACAACAAAAAAAGTTAAATTTTACTTTTGTAGAGCCTTTCACACAATTTAGAATTAATTAGTGTTTAAAATAATTTCATAAAATACTCTATCTTTCTTAATAAATTTGCAATGGAAGTATAATACAGTTCAAATTATCCGAAATATAATAACAATTCATTCAATTAACGATTATATCTTAATGAAATATATTTTTTTTTACTGTAATGCAAATGAGAGTTAGGTTAGATCAGTGATTTTCAACCTTTTCCTGTCGCGGCACACATTTAACGATTTCAAAATTTGGCGGCACAGAAAGAAAAATATAAGTTTAAAAGTTGTTTACTTACCTGTAATACACTGTGTAAAATAGTCTATGATAATAATTTTGAATGTAAAATAAAATAATATGTACTACAAATATAGCAATACGTTTATTAAGGGATTAATTACAAGTTAATAATACGAATACTTTTAATGAGAAATTTGAGCTTGATATTTTTTGACAATTTCATTTATATTTCGTCGTAAAAATGACAATGCAACTCTCATATCGCCTTCTACATTTAAACAGTCTCGGTCATTTATTCGTTTTTGGTTGATACTGAAAATCCGATTTCACACAAATAAGATGCAGAAAATTGTAATAATATTTTTAAAGATTTTTTGGTCATCATGGGATAATCGCATCTAATGTTAAACCAAAATGAATTAATTGATTCTTCCGAATACTTTTAAATTAAATTTTGTTTAATAGAAAGCGAAATTAGTTCTCCATCTTCATTCAAAGTTAATTCAAATACAGAAGTATTCGTTATCACACATGGATTACGAACCCCATCAACTTCTTTTATATCTAAATTTGGGAAATTATGAATAATTCCCTCCCTAATTCTAATAATTCCCTCTCCTCAAATGATCAATAACAATTTTATGAATACTTTTATTAAAATATTTTGGGACTGACTCAAACCTTTCCAAATTGCCTTCTTGAGCTTTATTCTTCCATAAAGTTATTTGATTTTGGAATCCCAACAGTTTATCTGTTGAGTTTAATATATTTGCCTTTGGCCCTTGCATACTTGAATTTATTATATTAAAAATAACAAAAATATCTGATTAGTAAGCTAATCTTTCATGTGCACCAATCAGATTTTCTCGATTTAAATTATATACTCAACATGCGCGAAAAGGCTCCGAATTGCGCTCTCTTTCAGAGCACCAAAATCAGCGCAATTTTGGATACCACAATCGGGGCGCTTAATTATGTCTTAAAACCGAACTTTGCCAATTCTCATTTGTATCGTATACTAGGATTAAACCCATTGTAATTATTATGCACATTTCTAAAATTTCGCGGCACACTTTAAGAACTTGGCGACACAGTGGTTAAGAATCACTGGGTTAGATTATCTAAATATTACATATCCACAAGGGCTATCTCGCCTAAATGAATGGACGTCTTCGGGAAAGATTTCCTAAAGGAAGCTTCAAGTATTCACATAACTACTGTGTTCATGTAGTCATATAACTTCACATACTGACATACTCACGTGTTTCGTATTCCCGTAACACATGAAAAAAACTCAGAAAGCCAACCATGCAGGCAGCCCGTTCGTCTGGGAAAGAATCCAAGCCAGGTCGAATTATCAGTATTTATCGGTCTTAACTACTCAGTCACTATTGCAGTACAAATGAGGGAAATGTATTTTTTATTGGATTTTTTCAATAAATATTTGAATAATTTCAATAAAAAAATATAAATAAATAAAAATAAATTTCAATAAAAATTAAAATCTTTTATCCTCATAAAGAAAAGACAACAAAAGGAAATTTTCGGGGAAAGAAAACTAAGTAAACTAAGTAATGACATTATTTTTATAACACATAAAAATTTCTAGTTCCTTTATGAATTCCTTAAATACACGCAGTTAATTTTGCTTATTTTAAGACAATTAATGGCATCTCTTAAATATAAAAGACATTTATAATTATAAGTGTAATAAAATAATAGGTTTAAGTTTTTATCTACACTCACGTTTGTGAAAATTGCAACACCAAGAAGGAATCGTCATAATTGAATGCAATTTAATACACAGTTGAGTGGTAGTGGTACAAATAAATGATTAAATGTTCAAAGCAAACAAACAAGAACAAGAGATCAGAATCAGTATTTTGTGTGGCCACCACGCGCCGCAATAAGTGCTGCTACACGACGTGGCATGGAGTCAAACAAAGTTTGAATGTCTGACTGAGGAAGAGCATTCCATATCGTTTGTACGCGTACCCAAAGTTCGTCTGCAGACGCAACAGGACGAGGATCACGAGCAAGACGCCGACCAATGACATCCCACACATGTTCAATTGGCGACATATCCGGGGAACACGCAGGCCAAGGAAGAAGCTGTACCTGCTGCGCTGCAAAGAAGGATTTAACAATCCGAGCAGTATGAGGGCGGGCATTGTCCTGTTGAAATACAGCGCCTGGCAAGCTTTGAAGGAAGGGAACAGCTTCGGGCTGTAGAACTTCACGGATATACCGGTTGCTGTTCAGATTGCCCACAATTCGTAGCAATTGAGATCGTCTATGATATGCTATGGCGCCCCAGACCATAACTCCGGGTGTTCGTCCACTGTGGCGTTCGATAATGCACTCCGGAAGGTGGCGTTCACCGGCATAGCGTCTGACACGAATGCGGCCATCATGGTACCACAAATTAAAGCGGGATTCGTCAGAAAACACGACATGCTGCCAATCAGCACGCCAGTCTCTATGCTGATTGGCCCATTGTAGCCGCAGGCGGCGATGGTCGTGCGTTAGGGGGATCCTGTATAAAGGAGTCCGTGCGCGCAGTCCACACTGCAGCAGACGTCTACGAATTGATGAAGCACACAATGAAACACCTGTAGCTATTGACCACAGTGCTGCCAATTGTCTAGAGGAAGCTGTACGGTCCGTCCGCGCCATGCGGACCAGGTGTCTATCATCGCGAGCTGACGTCACATTTCGGGGTCCACTCCCGGATTTCCGAGTTGTCCGACACTCGTCCGTCCACTGCTTCCAAACGCGCATCACTGTGCTGCTGTTACGCTGCACACGAGAGGCTACTGCACGATACGACAATCCAGCTTCACGAAGGCCGATGATTCTCCCTCGTTCAAACTCTGTAAGTTGTTCAAATCTCGCTCTCTTTCGTCGACGAGGCATAAGTACAGATTGAGTTAACGTTTACCACTAGCAGATAACCACCGATAACCATACACGCCTCGCTACAGCCGTCTATTTATTCGGATCCATCAGCCGTTCAGAGGGCGCTGCTCAGCATACGCATGCGCTACGGATTTGCAATTCTAATCATTTGCATATCATGCGCTACTTTGCATTTCCTGAAAATTTCAGCTCACTCGCGTAAGTCCTTCATGGTGTTGCAATTTTCACAAACGTGAGTGTATGTGGATTCATATACTAAACAAAGGAAGAAGAAATTATGTTTATTTGAGTAAAACATTTCTATAACTCGAATTTGCCTAGTTAACTAACTAAACCGATTCTTTAGACATTGGTAAAGAAATCCTTTTAGCTGTGTTAATAAAATATTGAAACCAGGTAATTAAACTAAAATGCTTAATTTTTGCTGCATAGAAAGAACATCAAACTATCCTCATAACTAGATTTCTAAATGGATTCCGGATATTTGGAGATCTATTATATATATCTAAGTAAATAATGCCTTGAATATATGCAAAAAAACTTCAAAGATCCAGAATAGAGCTAAAAAAGCGAAATTAAAAAAAAATAAAATCATATTTCTTCAAACACTTTGCATGAATTATTATTACATATTCAAAATTGTGAGATTTAATACAGTACAAATTTTCTAGAATTAGGATTGGAAGGAATGATTAGGTAACTTAAAAAAATTTATTCATTTGACGTTGCTGCAAAATTCCATAAATTAAATAAAATAAATTTCTCTCTTCTTTAAAAATTTCTAATTATTAGAATATAATTCATTGGAATCTTTTCTTATGCACCACAGCGAAAAAAAAAGAGTGATGTAAAGCGAAATTACGATGAAATAGTTAAATATTCAACTCTGTCGGTTCATAAAAATCAGAATTTTAAAATTAGTTTAGAGAAGTTCCGCTTGTTTCAAAAAGCAAGATTTTAGTCGCATTCAGTCTTTTTTTCCCAACTAGCTGCTACGTAAGGGGTGTAAATTTGTTGTAGTAGGCATTTTTTATGAACATTTTCTGTAATTAACTTAAACACAACTCATAGCTAATTTGGTGCAACAAGTTCTATTTATATGCTGCAGCGCTATTCTGTGCCGCAGTTCAATTAAAGCAGTATATTTGAGCAGCCTGTATATGATATTTTGTTGACCACCTGCTTATAAATATGACAAGGGATAATGTCTTCAGGCTTGAAAAATGAAGGTTATTGCAGTCATCTTACGCACTTCGACAGCTACACTAATGAAGTACAATTACGGTAATTATAAAACTCCATATTTTTTAATGACACCTTATATTCTTAAACACGTCTTTCTCTGAGCTTCAACTTAAATCCCTATTTATGATATAATTTACTAAAAGTGTTTTCTTTATGTACTTAATTTCTTAGCTTATTTCATTTTGGCCAAAGAAAATGAAGTTTAAAGTCCCAGCTCAACTGTTCAAATAAACTTTAAGAACAAACAACATTATTTAAATGTTTTGATGGAGTTTCCTTGCCTTAGTACATAATTTCATTCTCTTGTGCCCAGTAGTCTAATGAGATCATTTTGCTTCCTTTTTCATTTTGGAAAAATCTGTGTCTCGCACTCAGTATTTTCAAAGGTTAAATTCAGTGGCAGACCTTCTCAATGAGAAAATAAGGATTCCCTAATATTCACTCAGTATTTGTTATTTTTAATTTAAAAAGCAGTAACCTGAATAAAATTTAAGGCAGGACACGTGACTTTGGTTATCTCCATTATTTATTTAAATTAGGAAGTAGACAAAAACGTCAGAAACTTTTATGAACTTTTAAACAGTAAGCGAAAGAAAAGTGAGACAAAAGCATCCATTCCTTTCCGTGTTCAAAAATAGCGTACTTGTTTGCTTAAAATATTAGACATGTGTTAACTATCGAGAAAATTGGTTCCTCGGTCTGTCTGGTGATGGGATTAGAAAGGAATGACCATCTTTTAATATTCTTTAGAATCCAATCAGAGGATTTTATTTTCATACAGATTATAAAATGCATTGCTTAATTGATGTCGATGGGCATAAAGCAAATCAACTTCGACAAGCACTGTGAGACTCTGAGTATGAGTGCAGCGGCAAATTTACTAGTGTCCAAAAATAAAGTCACAAACATAGCTTATTTTTAATAATTCAAATACAGCTATTACTAACATTTTAAAAAGCGAGTCATCGAAAAAACATGAAGTAAGCTGAAACTGCGAAAGTAACTGCGAAACGTTAAGTACAGCTGCCATCATGTTAAATAATACCCGCTAATAGTTCACGCTTGTTGTATATAAAAAAACTGAACGGCAAGAAAGCAACTGATTTTGCAACACAAGCTAAAATAGAACACGTATATACATAGAAAACATAGACAGGATATCTTTGCTGCTAAGCTGTTGCAAATAATTTGCAGTAAAAATAACAAATAAATTATTGTTGCAATTTAATTTACAAAGCATTGGGTCAAGTTCTATGATTTGTTTAAGGTAAAGGCCTGTCTGGTTTCACTTATGAAGTGGAATAAATATCACTGTTTATCAGCTGGTTACAACAGAATGTTTAGCGTGGAATGTGGTTTGACCATCCCAAAAAAACTTAGTGAATGGCATAATATTATCATATACAATGAATGATAAAAAATAATTAGAGAAAGATACGCAGAGTGTAGCTGAGAAAAAAAGAGTACCATTATAATCTCAACATTAAAAAGTAGTTAATAAATGTCAGGTATGCATTTTGGGGATTTTTTCTTATTTGAAAGCACGTAAAACAAATGAACAGTTAAAAAAGATAGATACATATATTTCCTTCCATGTGCAAGCTCTAGTCTTTTATAGGAATCGGCACTACTATGGCCGGAAGCGGTGGTCTCTTTATTATGGAAGCACCTAAAAATTGCGCCAACCACCCTTGCCTCCTATGAAGGGACAGAGAAATTAATCCATGCCTTCTCTGCAATTCGAAATGAGCCCTTCTGTGCAACAGTCAGAGTCAATAAGCACGTTTCCGTCTGGGCAGCAAAAAAGAAAAAAAAATGTATCTAAATAAGTGATTTTGTTAATTCCAGAATCTACTTCTGGGTACAATATACCAATTATTTCCCAACGTACGAATTTACCAATTATTAAGTTACACGTTCAGTGAAGAAACATAGAGTGAGCTGCTTGCTTTTGAAATTAGAGACTAAAATTTTTCTAATAATGTTGAGACTAGATTCGATAATAATAAAAAGCATTGATAGCTGCATGAAGACACTTTAAAAGTGATTCAATTTTCAAATCAAAAGGTTTTAAAAACTTCCATAAAATAAAAAAAGGAAAATGACGACGAGGTGATATAAAAAAATAACAAGGAAAAATTTGTATAAAAAAGGATGAAGTTAAAAATATAAACACATTTTAATAAAAAATTCAAATGCTTAAAATAATATAAATTATTTAAGTTCTGAAAACATTTTTATTCTCTTAAGAAAATTCAGAAGTTTAAAATATTTTTTTTTCATCAATCTAACCTTTTTCGATTATCTTTCCATTTCATAAAAACTTTGTTTCCTTTTCTTTTTATTACTTTTTCAATTTTATCGGTTTCGTCTTTTTTTTATCAAATATAACAAATTCCTTTTTATAGAAAGTTTCTTCAATTTCTTCGTTAATCTTTCAGTCTATAAGTGGGAGGACCTATGTTTGAAACTTCAGAAATAATAAAAATCTCTTCTGTAAATGCAAATTCATACCCGCTAATGAAAATTTGAATTAGGAAATTGAAAGGGTATCGCAGATTTTTAATTTTGGCTTTTAAATTTCTGTAAGCGTATGTAAATGCTTATAAAATACAGCTCCATTAGTTTTAACAAATGTTTCTACAGGTGTCATTTTTATAGATAGATGATCAGAATTATTATGATTTTAATTAACTTATCTAACATGTCTGTCTATATTTTAGTTCTATATGCATTCAAATAGTTCCTAATCTTATTTAATATATCGACTATAGCATATTTAATATCTATATTTTCTGTGGTAAACCAATGAATGACGTTTAAGCTATTGCTGAGTATTTTTATTGATGAACACTGTACCTTTGTCGGTCTGAATCTGATGGGAATTCACATTTTAGAAATTTTTAAAGGTATTTAGGATTTTACTTGCTTTCTTATTTACGGGAATAATCCATTCATAATAACTAAAACAATCAATTACAGTTAACAAATATTTTTTTCCTTCCTTATATTTACTAAACGGCTTAAAAATAATAAACCTGCTTGCCAATGATAGTCAGTGCTAGGAACAAATATTTTTTTCCTTCGGAAATTGTCTGCTTAATGGTTTATATTTGAATAAATATACTTGCTATAAAAAGGTTTCAGTTTCCGTTTGAGGCATTTCCGTTTACTTCGGCCGTTCTTTCACACTACAGTATCCTGTTTCGGGATTATAATATACATCTTTCAAGATTTTTTCTTTTGACAAGCCGTTTAAGCTAAAAATGTACTTTTTCTAAAGACGTAAACATCTCGAATACCATTCAGTACAGATTTGTTTTTTTAGAACCTGTTTCACGCGAATTTTTAGTTTTCTTTTTTCTTTGTATATCAGATAATTTCCCATTCCAAATGTCTATTTTTTGCTTGTATATTACGTGCATGTTTATTATATTTATGTGTGGTTTTTTAAGGTTTTCTCATTGTATTATTTTGCCGTCTGTTTGCCATATGCAATTCCAGTAACCTCTGAAAGCTTTTAATCACTGATTAATCATTGCCCTCTTTGCTTAGGACATCATCTCTGGATTTAGCCAAATCGTTAATGTTCCTCAATTATTCGAATCTGAAACAAATTCTTATTGAAATTAACTTGTTTCAGCATATCGTTATGTCCGACTGTATATTATAGTTGTTCAGATGCTTCTCAGCAAATACCATTTTTCCATGCACTGCGAACTACAAGCTGTTAACTAAGTGTATCGAAGAGTTTACGCGATATAATTAGAGAAACTGCTTCTCAACACAAAGAAATTTGAACGAACCTCAGCTAAAGATTTATGACGTACATATAATGTAAAAATATATAGTGATTTGTACGTGTATACGCTCTCTTATGTTTTCAGTCCCGAACTCTACGATTCTTGCCACGCGCGAAGTATTACATTATGATATCAACGAAAAACATATAATGTAACAAAAGGTGGATTTTTAGGTGAGACATTAGTTAACACCATGCACTTAAATAATGGATAATTTCTGTAAGTTCGTTAAACTTTTATGATCATCTTTGCTTTTCCAATTAAAATATTAAATTTTAAAGAGAAATTTTACGTCCGAGATAATGGAAGTTTTGTGGACATAAAATTCTTTAATATAAAAATGTATCCTTTCTAAACTTTCATTAAATCCCAAGAAAAGAATTTACAAGAGTTTTTATGCTACTTTTAATAAAAAATTCATTTCGGGATTTTACCTCGAAGACCTTGAATAAGTAAGTGACTCTCAGAAACGCTCTAAAAGGAGCGCCGTAAACCTGAGTGAATCATTCTTTACTGACTTTACTCCGCACTTAAGAGTTACGAGATACTTTAATGCTCTTGATTTATGAATCGACCTTGCCATAATTTTATCTGAATCTCGTGCTGTAGGGATACGTGCTTCAGTAATGATGATGAAGTGGTGCACGCTCTTTGCTTCAAGTCTGGAAGAAGGTGAAAATGATTATTACCCTAAGCGTGAAATGTGTATTCCATGAGAATAGGAAATTCGAGCAAGAAAGGAAAAGAATGTTAACTGAAATTATCTACATTTTGACTGCATTAAATCCAAATTTGTAAATTAACATTTTATTAAGTAATTTGTTTTGCACAAAAATGTAATATTTCACTTTTATCTTTTTCTCGGATCTGGTTAAAAATTGCCAAAAATAAATAATTCTTTAAATTTATTCAAAACAAGAAATATTTTCTGCTAATCAAAAATTTAACTTTTTATTGACTGGCATAATTTACACTCATTACATTTTAAT
The DNA here is from genome assembly GCA_000611955.2 of Stegodyphus mimosarum. Lineage (NCBI taxonomy): Eukaryota > Metazoa > Arthropoda > Arachnida > Araneae > Eresidae > Stegodyphus > Stegodyphus mimosarum. Next base: position 22,771 of record KK120025.1, on the reverse strand, counting down.
ATTTAGTTTATTTTGATGCGTTCAAATATTTAAATGGAACTATGTTGACAATACTTTTTTTTATCTAAGTGAATATTCACTCACATTACTTTCAATAAATATACATTATTTTGTGTGTAAGTAAATCACTTTTTCAATTCTTTTTCTCTCTACTTTCTTCTTCAATCTTTTCTTTCCTGTAAAATCATTTAGTTGTACTAAAAAATATTTTATCCGAATACATTTATTTCTCTAATTCTGATATTGCAAAATATATTTATTATTCAGTAATGACACATTTTAAATTAAAATTATATGAAGAAGTACAGATTCAAAATCTCTGAAAAAGAAAGTTTCGTTTTCAAAGCATATACTAAAATTTCTAAGCCAACATTCAAGAGAAATCTCATACAAACTTGCCGAGCAGCGGCCAAGCGGTAAAGACGCTGAACTCTGGTAGTTCGGTCCGAGGTTCGAATCCCGCAAACGGGCTGGCTGCATGCGTTTTCGCGGTTTTCCCCATGTGTAACGTGTTTATGAGCCAGTTTCTCCTAGAAAGTCCTCCACGAAGGCATCCCTCCCCTTAGGTAGATAGCCCCCGTGTACTTTGCCATAATTGAATAACCTAACCTCATAAGAACTTTCTTTATGTTCAATTTATCGAATTTTCTACGATTAACAGTATAAGTACAGGAGCACTATCTTTGAGGTACTTTTTAAGGAATAATTTACTGTTCTCTAAATAACTCCTAAATTTTACCCGTCTTTCATTCTATTATGATAACTTCTTTAGAGATGGCTTCCGCTTCTCGTATCGTTCCCATCACACTCTATACTGTGTCTTCTAGATTAAATATTTCATGTTTACGTCTTTCAGAATCATTGCCGCAACCTCGAAATTTTCTGCGATGCTTTCTGAACTCGCTAAATCTCCTTATGAGAAAAACTTCAGATTTTAGTTTCAGCTTGAGTTTTATCTGTTATAGCTAGTAAACAGATGAACAGATTTAAACCCAGTTTCAGTAACCCAGTGCAGTAAACCTGCACTCATAATTAACTTTCCTTGGCTACAGTAGTGATACAGTAGGAGTATCACCTTCAGTCCGAAACACTAATTTAACACAACAAGAATCAGACTGAGATAAATGTTTATTGGTACTATAGTTTGTAGGTTGCAATTAAAAAGACAACAATCTAAAGTTTCAGGAAAACCAGCAATTATTACACGAGAACGGAACAACCAGAGAACAGCGTAGTTGTTAAAAGTTGCCAAACTCCTTTCCCAACTTATATTTGTAGAGTCATTAGGTTGTTTTAAGTCAGGAGATGTGAAAAATATTCAGTGCCCTCGCCGAGACTTTCGTAAACGCGCCGAGTGTTCTACCGTTACACTAGGAACGCATGCTGGCAGGAGGAAGAAAATACCTTGTATGTTCTTGCTAGCTATTTAAACACGCCTAATTCAAATTTCTGGTTGAGTGATGAAAGAACGTAGGGTAAAACAAGTCGGATGGATGCAACATAAAAAAATCATGAAGAATGGGTTAAATAAAATAATCCTTATAAATGTAGAGTCAGAATTAAAACTTATTTGAGGATTAATTTAGCCAAACTTTGAAAATACCCTGGAAGAATATTTATTAGAAATCTACAGAAACAGAGCTAAGAAAGTAATAAACTATAATACTAGCATAAGAATAATCATTTCTTTAAAAATACGGATGTGCGCTTTAACAAACTCCACTTAGCAAAGGCATTTTTAGAGACGCAGGAACTTCGTTTTCTTAAATCAGTCGCTTTAAACCCACAAACTCACGAGAAAGTAAATTGCACGCTCACAGTAACGCAATTAAAAAAGAAGCGAACCTAGATCAAATAAATACATTTAAATATTTCTTTGTTTGACCTTAAATTAATTAAGGAAATATGATTGATTGACTAGTAAAGGAACGCAGCTATTTTTTCCTCTAATGGATAGTTATAAGAATGTTTAGATGCAAGGGGTGTATGTCAACGTGATTATTGATACCTGTCAAATTTATCTTTTGATTTCAAATTAATTTGAAATAAATTTCTAATTTTATCAGCGTTTCATTTAGGAAATCAATGCGAAGTGATATTAACTTTTGCCATTTATTACCACTATACCCATTTTTTATAATGACAGCAGTTTCATGTTTCATATCAGAAAATAATATGAGAGTGTTCAAATGACATCTTACGTTATCTCAGTTGAAGACAGTTACTGCTATTTTTGCCAATACTTCAAATCACCAAACAAATGCAAACTATCTGTATATAAAAATTTATCATTGTACCTTTCTCTATTGGAATTGATTGGAAACTGGTTTATTTACAACATGCATGTTTAATGCATGCCGACGTATCACACGTTACAAATTATTTTATACTGGAATGATTAATTACACATTCATGGTTCCACATAAAATAAGCTTTCAGATAGCACTAAAGAGTCCCGGTGGCGCAGTAGCCAGCCCGTCGCTTAGCAGCACCACAGATTTACAGAGAGGGTTTGATCCTCGGGCTGGGCAAGGTTACTCATGCTTTCAGTCAATTGAGTGGGTAGATAAAATGAGTACCAAGTTGATAGAAGGCTAAATACCGGGCGTCCTGAGACAAACCGATCACTTGTCCGGGGTACATGCTCATGCACCCCGGGATTCACAGTCAGGAAAGTAAATATGGGGGCACTGCAGACCGTGGGTCATTAAGGGCCGTTGAGCCACTGAGTGTAGTTTAGACTACACTAATTTCCCTGAGATGACACGATTTAGTAAAACAACAAGATACTTAAATTTTTAGTACAAAATCAATAGAAATCCAAATGTCATTGACAGAAACAGTTAGGGTTTAGAGAGATGTATAGCGAGAGAAATAGTTTTTTTACATCCTAATAAATCACAAAAAATACAATATATATTCGAAATTGATGGAAAGTTCATTAATTATTTTTCGTTGTTTCCAGGTATTCTAAAATGAGTCAAATGTTTAGAATTGTTGCTATTTAAATACTTACTTATATCAGTTCTGAATCTCTCTAACCATGAACCATGGCAGAATGATCAGTTATGCTGGAAAGACTTATAGAAAGTTTTCAAAACACACTGTATTATTTAATGCACGTTTTATCGCTGAACATAAATTTTTAGAATACTATCTGTAACTCAAATGCTGATAAACATAAATAAAAGAAACCTGATGACCAGAATCATGATTTCGCTTAGTATAATATATATATATTATTACAATAATATATATATTGTCTTCAACATTTATTATTTTTTAGAATCCATTTAAAGTATTCATGACCAAGTAACAAAAATGTAGATTTGTGTTTAGTCTTTAGTTTAGGTGCGTGATGTCTACAATTTTTTAAGCGTTACTTCATCCTTTCTCAAATACTTCATTTCTTATTTAGCCAAATAGCATTGTCATCGTGCAGGAAATGATCGCGTTTCTCTGTACAGGCTCTCGTTATATAAATGGTAGCAAATCCGGCTAGGAGTTGGAAGATAAGTAGTTCTAATCACGGGGAGAGCGTAGATGATTTTTACGTTCTTGTTCAGAAAACCTGATAGTCTCCTCAATGATTAATAAACTAATATGAGGTGAAAGATAATTAGTCACCATCCGAATCTGATCGACTAAGGATCATCCTCTCTCGTTTGTAACTGGTAGCACATCCAGCTGATAACAGAAATTTCCATGGCTTGAATCCCATTGAGAGCATATCTGAATTTTATCTTTACTGCTCCCGAAAAAGTTCTAATATCTGTACAGAGAAGCAGAAATAAGACTGCTCAACTTCAAGACAATAATCACTTTCTCATAGACTCGGAATGGGAGACACAATTTTGTTCTGGATTGTAAATTTTAAAGCGTTCGTAATTAATGTTATTTTGTAGTCAGTTCAAAAAACCGTCACATTTTGATATCAAGAAACAGGACCAAACCAGATACCTTTTCATTCCCTTTAATTCTTCATTTAGTAACAAATATTTTAAACTGTGTGAATTGAAATGTTTGGGAATTAAATAAGGGGCAAGTGTTAAACAAGGATTCTCAGTTATAGCAAATTCAGAAGTACTCTTTATGCATGTTTTTATTTGCATATTGTCTAAGGAAAGCCACAACTAACGCGCAGTGATTAACTGAGTTAACTGAAATGTTTGGAAATCAAACAAAGAAGCAGGAATTATAGAAGCTTTCCCAGCTATAGCAAATTCAGAAGTATTGTTTATGCATGCTTCTATTTGAATATTATGTAAAGATTACACTAACGCACAACGTTTAGTTATTAAATCCTATGATTTCTGTAGGTTTATAAAGAGTTTCTTCATTTGAGTCAATTTATTCTCTATCAATAAAAGATAGTAAATAGAATCTGCACCACCAACTAGTAAAAGTCACCCAAATTCTCTCCAGGTTAAAATAATTTCATCTGGACGTATTTATTAAATTGCTCGTTGCGTTCAACAGACTCATATTCTGACATATCTTGGGTGCGGTTCCAATTCCAAGAGAAAAATTAATTAAAAGTTATTGCATGGCAGATGCTGCTAGCGGTCAATTTCCTGATTAAAGATCAAGCGTTCTAAAACAGTTAATTAGAAGCTTTAGCTGTCGCTGAAGGTAACAGAAAGAAAAGTTTTATGCTTGCCTTATTGGATTCAGGTGCAGGCTCTTACTAGGAAAGTTTCAGGTAAAGTTTGTTGCCTCTGTGTCGTTAAATAGCGTTGTATTATATCTGCTGGGCACGTTTCGCTCCTGGTAATGTTGTTGTATGACGTGAACAATGTTAGCATTAAAGCCGTCTCTTATGCTTAGAAAATCAGTTCAACAATCACGTATTTATGTAATCGAACATTGTAATTAAGCGCTGCTGTCCATGTAACAGGCGATTCTAATAATCTTATAATAAACTGAATAAACTTTTCAAAGAAAGTTGCAACTGAATAAAGTCAAACTTCTATGTTTTCTTACAGTCAGCTGCAAGGGAGCATATAATAACATAATATTTCTAACATATCATCAAGGAAGTATCCAAGAAATTTTGGTATTATTTACGAGTGTTTAGTATTATTAATAATATATCATTATTTATTTATATTTTTATGTGAAACCAAATAAAAGTTTCTTTAGCTCCAGATTACGCACTCACTGAAAATGCAGTCTATTTTAATTTGCGGTTATGTTTGTTATGGTTATTATTTATTAGATTGTAATCCAAAATTCTAAGTGAAGAGCAGCGCGTTCGCTGTAATAATACAAAATTATTTAGAGTAAAATAAACTAATGAAAGTGATATCAAAATGAGGGAAAATAATTTAGCTTAGAAGTGACCCATTCAGTTTTTAATGCAGTTACTATAAATTTTCCCAAACACGTATGCATTTCTTTCGATAAATGAAGAAAGTGTAGATTGCTTTCGATTGATTTGACCACAACAATGTCAATATCGGATTAAAATAGGTCTTTCAGCTTTTTTCAATCTTTAGGGAAACCAATCACTGTACGGTTTCAAACAAGGTTTGTAACGAAGATTCCTCATACACATAAACGTATTTGATTTTATCACTGAAATGAAAACGTCGACTGTTTACTAGAGTCACTGAGTGGTTGTTCTCTCATTACTAATCAAACATCCTCAACTCATTTTTACTTCGTCTTTCGATGATGTTCACCGAAACCATCGTGGTATCCCATCGTTGTAATATTCATTTATCTTCTGAAAATGAGTGATTTAGTGTCTACGATCATCTAAGGTTGCTTCTGTGTAATATAAACTTTTTATATTCAGAATGTTACTCTTTCGGTTATGTCTTCAACGATTAAATAAAAATGCTAAAGAAAGTTTCAAAATGCTAAGGACAATTTTTAAATAAACATTCTCTCTCTTATTTTTTAATTCAACTATGTGACTTAGACAACATTTGTGTAATTCTCTCCTATCAGTGGAATACATATTTTTAAACAAAACCAGATGATAATTGTGTTTGTACAAAACATTTCTATCAGTTATGTTTATAAAAGCTATTAATAGCTAAGATTTTGATAAAATCCTTTAAAAAATATCGATTTTTTAAACTTCAAACCAAAATGATTTTAATCTAAAATTTGAAAAGTTATTTTTTCTTTAAATTTCATTTTGATGTTATCATTTAAAGATGTGTTTAAAATGATCTAGCTGCATTTGACATGTCTATGTTTTTTTTTATTTCTAGGTAAAAAGCTACAAAGGACCCAAATTTTATAAAGAGTTTACAAACAATAGAACTAAGAACAAAAAGACCGAAGTCATTGTCTAAAGAGCATTCTTGCCTCCCAGCATCCCGACTCTTCAGTAAAATCACGAAGAGCCTCACATTGCAGTAGGTGTTTCCTGTCCATTTCTTCACCAGAATCACAAAGTCGGCAAATGGGATGACTTGAAATGTCTATGCGGTACATATCTCTTAAAGAAATTTAAACGAATTTCTTAATTTTGAGTTTTCTTTATATAATTAAAATTATTAAAATAGAAAATGACCTTAGGAAAAGTGTTAATAGTTAACTAAAAATTGGCAACACAAAATGTTCTGAATAGAAATTAAATCTAAACCTATACCATAAAATATTAATTAGCAACAAAATAAGATACTGAAAAAATTATTTATTTATTAGAACAAAAACAAAATTTACATCAGTTATCAATTAAAAGCTTTTTGTTAAAATTTAAATTTAAATAAAGGTATTAAGAAGACAAGTATTTCTTCACTATATTTTTTAGACTTTAATTTGAAATATAAATGATTATTTTTAAGAAGTATTCCATTAAAAGATATGGCATTAGAAATACCTTTTATTAATTACAATCCTGTATTTGTAATTATGAATGAGATATATTAAAATATGTTAAATGTGTATTGAATTATATCGAAATGATATATTAGAAATGAAAAAGGTTTTAAATTTTCGAGAGGCACAATTATTGCTTTTAAATTGCTCAGAGTTTTTTTTTCACTTTGATGCCCTTTGAGTTGTTCTCTCAATTTCACCCCAACTATGGTGCGCATTTAAATTAAAACAATGTTTTGTTATTAATTATGGAAATAATTTCGTTTTAGATATTTATTCATAATTAGATAACATCAAGCATTATCAGAATTTAATTAGTGTTTTACACAGTCTGCTGTAACTGAATCCCAGACAGCGTAAAATCTATTTTGATCATTTGTTAACTATTTCATCATTTTGATAAAATAATAATGATCTAGCACTAGTAAAAACTATTGATAGAAAATAAAAATGTATAGTTAGTAAACATATGAAAATATCTACTTTGTATTTATTCTTACTACTTAAGACATAAAGAGAGAGATCTATTATTTAAGATACAAAAAATAAGATATATAGTAAAAATGATCAAATAGTAAAAATTGCTCTATCACTTCGATCATTTTAATTATTTTTAAACGATAATTATAGCTCTGTAGTACTATTTTGATAATTTGCTTCGCTATAGCCACCTCTCATCAGTTAGCGCCCAACAGCTTTGAATTTCACTCGAAAGATGTACTGTCTGCGTTGCGAAAACATGCTTTATATATGAAGTAATTATCTACAATAATATGGTTTACAGAATTTTCTGAAGCTCGCAGATTTCCTTGACTTTCTGATGACTTTATAAGTACTTTCTCCCTCCTTTCCACGTGGTACTGTGGTATAACTGAAAGCGCATTCAACTTGTATTCAGAAGGTCAAACCCCGGCGACAACACTGCGGATTTCTTCGATTTCCGCTCACTGGATCCGTATTCGAATGGTCCGGAGTTCGAAGTTCGGCGAAGGCAATGTACATTTTTCACGTTCCTGCGTGGACATAACCTAATAATTCTACAACCTTCTTCTTTCATTTACGCCCTAAGCACATGCTTATTTTGCTTAATGGTTAATCCAGCTTTCCAGCTCTGATATAACGTATTGGTTGGTATGTTCTAAAAACTGAATGTATAACGAATATGCTAAAACATATAGGCACTGAAAATAAGAAACATAAGTCGTAAATAAATATTACAAACAAATTTAATATTTTGCAGGTACCTAGATATGCATTACATTTTCTTTTTTGTCTGAAAATCTATCAATTATGGACCGCAGAAACAGCATTCTGAAATACTGAAAATCCTAAATTAACAATGCATCACAGAATATCATTATGTCGAAATTTTTAATTGACTATGAACATTCGGAAAGTGATATTTTTAAACACTATGTATTCTAAATTCGAAACTTATATGTGTTTTTAGAAACAAGGCGTTTGAAACCTTTTTTATAAGGAGTAAATCACATCATAAATCAAAGGTTTGCTAATGCCTGATTATGAAGAACATTATACAGATGTTACGTAAGCTAACTCTTTGTAACTTCTTCTAAATGGCAAATGGACCAAATTTTGTAATACTGAAGCTTCTTTTTATAATAAATATGGTTAGAAGACAGTGTTCCTAGTTCCGGAAAGCTGAAGACATGCTGTTCAATGATATCAGTGTGACGAAGGACATAATAGTTCTGTACTTTAGCATTAACTACGTAACCTAATAACGTTACTCCCTTGAATCAATCGCGTTTGCATTCGATATAGGTAATATTATCAACACAGACTCGTACATTTGAATACTCCTCTATATGAACTCATGTGTCAATGAGATTTTCACGGATATATTTTACATTGATCATATACATAAAAAAGCACGGTGCCAAAATGTCAAATAGAAATCCTTATTTAATAGATATTATGTTGCTGTCAATTTGTCGATAAATAGTTTCTATGAATGCGAAATTTATCTCCACCACGGTTACAGGTTAGGTTAGGTTATTCAGTTATGGCAAAGCACACGAGGGCTATCTGCCTAAAGGGAGGGATGCCTTCGTGGAGGACTTTCTAAGGGGAACTGGCTCGTATACACGTTACACACGGGGAAAACCACGAAAACGCCCATGCAGCCAGCCCGTTCGCGGGATTCGAACCTCGGACCGAACTACCAGTGTTCAGCGTCTTTACCGCTCGGCCGCTGGTGGGCCCACGGTTACAGAAAATATATTGATACTGATACTCCATTACTTTCAATATAATGTTGCGTTACATACTAATAGTAATACAATTGTATATGATATTGCGTTATTGTCAATTTTCCAATAAATATGAATGCAATATACGTCTCTAGCACGGTTTCAGCAAATAAACATCTGTAGAGAAAATGATTATTTAACAAAAATCAGTTACGTCAAATTTGCTAGCCTAGGTACATTTTCTCTCGGTTTAACTCTCAAACTTCAACGTGAATTAAGTTACAACTCGGCCAAATGAGAATAATAATTTATGGAAGAGAATTGATGATAATGCTGCTTCCTAACACAGCTGTCATATGAAATTCGACAGTCGCGTTTCGGAAATGTCCTAATATTAATATAGAGGCGGTACTTACTTCAAAATTATTGCATCAGCTCTTTATATGCCGGATTTTTGACGGCATCATTTGCAAAAGGAATTATAGCAGCATATTGAACACTGTGTTATCGACAAACACGGAAATACTGATATTCATTCCCATCAAGAATAATTAATATGTGCATTTAACTATATATTCAAGCTCCCATTAATAGTTTCTAAACGGGATGTAATGAAAACAGATATTCTTCAGTATGCTTAAAGCTGTTTATTAGTTTTGGAATTGCTATAATTTTTCTCATTACAGGAGAGAGAAAAATATGCAACAGTTATTTAACAAAATTTTTGAAAATTTGTGAAAATATTAATAATTCATGGAAGGCAAATGTAATCTGCGGAAATAATACAAATTATGAGATATAGTACTTTACTAAAGAATCTACCTTCAATGAAAGAACAATCAGTCAGAGAATAAGTATTATTACCTGAAATACGCAATTTTCGCATTAGAAAATGAAATTCCGGGAGGAGAAATAAAATTTTCGCATTTATTTGGGCGTAGGCAGCGAATGGAAATCCATCATACTGTAATCAAAACAATTTACTGCAATAACAGAACGTTATCATCACTGTAGATAAAATAAACTCTTCCTTGAGTCTTTACCCGTAACTAAGATGCTACAAATACTAAAATATCTCTTAGTATCCCCAGTCTTTTGAAGTTATGTAACTTTATAAAGTTTTTGTGATAGAATATTCTTGCTTTAAATACCAGTATGACATCAACATCAATATCAATATCAATATCAATTAACTGACAACTGTAAGAAAGTGATTGTACCCATCAATTAGCTTATCTTTCGAAATGCCTCCGAGGAATTTGCTCGTTTTGCTCGAAAACTGATGCAGCATACGCCTATAAATGGACGAATTAATTGGCAAATATATAATCTTATAATTGATTTGTTACGATGGACAGTAGGTGTAAAGTCAATTTACTTCAACATTTCTCTTCTAATCTCATCGAATCCATCTTGTGTTCCTGATCAACTTCAGCTTTTCCAATTGCTAAATACGTTCTTTCTTTTCCCGAGACTAACCACTATTTTGGCTCTCAAGAGAAGACTTAATCATCTAATTAGATCCATCCTGTGGAGCTAATCAGACATCATCTAATTAGCTCCACAAGATGTGAGGGAATGTATAGTATAATCTTCTGAAGCTCTAAATCCGTTTCATAATTTTGGGACTGAAAGCCATATGCAGTCATATTTTACGAGATCGGACAACATTTTCCAGAAATGTTTTTACGAAATTAGAATTTGAGTTGACATTCGCATATGCACTGAGGAAAACAAACGTATTCTTGCATATTCACTAAAGTAACCAACTCCGAAACAAACAAATCTTAAAAAAGGCAGTTTTCATTTAAGCATTCATAAACCGTATTTTACATTTATTCGCTAATATTAGTAAATTTTGCATTTATTCGAATCTGATTCGTGAATACGAAAATTACGAATCCTAATTATTGTAGATTGTTATATATACATACAATGTTGTGTAGAATTGACGTATGAGATGATAAGGACATGGCCGCCTTTTTAAACTTTAGAATACAAGGTTATTTTAAGAGTCTTTGTTTTTGCAAATTCTTGGTTATTCTTTTCAATTTTAATAATCGTTCGATTTTATAAACACGCGAATCAATTTATTCAGAAATTCAGATGCGATATTTATTGAGCAATTCAGTGGCATTTCCTGAACGCCATTTCACAAACACAAACACAATTTTCAACGTGCCATAGCAGTCCAAAGAGAAAACTGATGATAGATGTAGAACCACGAGATGCTGAAGTGTCATATTGTTTTTGCACTGTATAGAGTATTCAAAGAAATCACAACAATATTTCAACTGCTTCATGTTTTGGCTATATGCCTTCTATAATTGAAACGTTTGAGTGAAAAATAGGATGTGAACTAAATTTAGATCCTGGTGAATCATGAGAAGAACTTAATATTGAGAGAGAAAATTTTATTTCTGTTACTGCTAAGATGAAGTAAAGGCACAGAAAATGGTCAGTCTGAACTTTTGCAGTTTTGACGTACTGACTGTAGAACGTAGCTTAAATATTTTAAAATTATTGCATATTCTCCACACATTTGCTTCGAGTCTTACTAATTGCGAGCTACGTTTTTCTAAATTAAAATAGATTAAAGAACACTTAAGACATCCAAACGAGTGCTTTCTATTTACGAAATTTTACAGTGCCCATAACAGGAACTGGATTAATCATCGATATAATGCACTATAGAACTCCATCCATTTCTTTGTTCGTAGCCGGAGTAATGAAATAGACTTTTACAGTCGAAGAATTTTGCTGTAAAAAAATAACGTTTTAGAATAATGGAATTTAAGTTTTACTTTCAAAATAACATAGTGCTTTAATTTATTAACGAATATGTCATTTTGATATTTTTAGCATCTTTACATGCTTTATGCATGTAAAAATAGCGATAAATTCAATTTATGTATTGCTAAACAGCAAGAAAAAGCTAAATGTAAATCGAAAGCACATCGATCCCGTTTTAATCTATAGGGAGACTTTCGTGATAGAGAAGGGATCCAACAGCATTAGTCGGTTTGAATTTTAAAGTAAGCAAAGAACTTTATTTCTGGCAGTTACATAAATTCGATCCTCATTATCCTTAGATAAGTATTATATAACAGATATTAACTTGGGAATGAATCATTTTCAAATTTTGATTATAATCATGTTATTGTTTTATGGATAAGAAAAGAAAATTATCAAATGGGTAAGAAGGCTTTCAGAAGTTATTACATTCACGGCAAATCCTCATGGTCATAAACGGTTAGTTCCCTGAGCAGTTAACCATTTTAGAAAAGATGAATTCTCAGTTATACTGATTTACTTCATGAATTTATCCTATTCAAGATTGTTTGTGTATATTAAAGAAAAATGCTAAAGAATATATTCAGTATATTAGTCAAGTAATGTTATTATATTATTACTTACATATAGCAAATAGTGCACCAGAAATAAAATTAGAAAACATATAGTCCATAAATTTTTAAATTGTATGTAAATAACATTTTTGAGATATGAAAACAAAATTGTATATCTAAATCAATAAAAACCATAATGTAAGCCTTCAAATATTAATTACGTTTAATATTTTCAAAAATGGTGACTATCATTAAAATATTCATCCAATGGAATCTAATAGCTATTTGATTTTTTTTGGGGAGTGTTGACGCTAAACATTTCTTTACCGTGAACAGTTTGAACTTCATAAGATAAATAATCCTCTTTTTACTACCTTTTTATCTATCATGTTATCAACGTATTCCTCCTTCCCACGTGTGACCACGCACTGTCGTGTAAGTAGAGAACATCCTTGCGATTAATTAACTCTGGCGTTTTCTGCTGCAGTGCCTATTTCACTCGCTGCAGATGTTGAGAGAACAAATCCCCAGTAATGGTGTAGCCAAGCGGCAATAGTTTTCAACGTACCACTTGACAACTATTCCCCCAGGCACATACCATAATCTTGAATAATTACAGAAGTATTCTTGAAATGTGAGGCACAGGATCACGTTGTGACAATCATTGTTAACTATGCTTCGGAATATATTACTGGATCAATGTTTCCTTACTCGTGAACACTTGATCAAATGTGGGTGTGTAGCGGCGCCAAAACAAGAAACGGCAAACAGGCTTTCATTCGTTTTACTTTGTTGGCTGCCAACAATGTGGGAGGTACCCATCTCTTCACGTCGCATTACTTACCCTATGTGGTGCAGAAGAAGTCTGACTATTTCCCCAGAAAAATGAAGGTGTTCGGCAAGTTCATAACACATTTCATTGCTTTCTGTTTCATTGCCTTTAGGATCTCGTCATTCAACACCTGTGATCGTCCATTGCAAACTAAATCATAAAGATGTGTGGTTGGCCACTCCAAGTTTAATGATCGCCTCACCTATACTTCTAGATCCAATGCTTGGACATGCGTTCACTCACGGCATCCTCCCCAATCGCGTGAAATATTCGGCAACTTTTATGCGATAAGTCCAACTTAAGCAAACAACCGACCAAACTGATTCAATACTTCAATATTTCTCTTTGACGCTGGGGGAGTTATGTTTGTTGTGTATACACCTCGTGCGTACATTAGGGCAGGCGAATGGCTAGAGTAACTCTTCATTGCTTTTTCGAAACGCTTACCACGTCTTTTCCTTGACCGCTTTGTCAATGAAACGAGAGAAACATTTTTGGTTAACGTCTCTTTAGACACAAACGTCAGCGATATGATTTATAAAAAAGAGAAAGAAAGTCACTTTGCACCACTAGAAAATTGATTTTTTACGTGATCACATTTGCGCATATGGGAAAGGAACGAATATATGAACCTGTTTAGAAAAATGATACTAAAAAAAATGTTGTATCAAAGTAGACCAATTAAACTCGTGCGATTTATTACATAATATTGAGAAAAGAAAATTAACAACACAGAAATGATTACTGCTAATTCTTATAACAACTAGTATATTGCTGTAGTTGTAAGAATGTTAAACTTCACACCTTGGTTTCATTAGTGTATGCAATATATAGTTTGATAACGAAGTAAGACATTTTTATATTCGCCTTACTAGCTTTCAATTGCCTTGGATGAGTTAAGAATGATCATAACAAGAATGATCATAATGATATCAAGAATGATAGAATGATCATAATAAATATAACAAGATTCTCTAAGAAGAGAATCTTGTTATATTTATCAACTCCGTTGTTTATTTATATTCTTCGAGTTACGTATCTTTGTCAGAGGTGGTCGTCATAAGAAGATGATTACTACGAGCGAGTTTGCTAGGTAGCTGTGTAAGTGTGCCTGTAAAAATATATTTTCTATTGTAATTGAACTCCCTTTTACGATTTCAAATATCCGGAATTCAAATCATCCGAATAGCGTTCAAGTAAAATTAGATTGTTGATACATTAATTTATTTCTGAGTTTTGTATTTTAGCGTTGATTAATAGGGTAGTTTATGTTAAATGAAAAAACTTAATATAAAACTTTCGATGAAAAGAAAAATAAGCATTGAAATTTTTATTTTCTTATTTCAAAAGTTTGGGAAATATAATTTAATTTAATGTAGCGGAACAGAAGTTTCAAAGCGACTTCTTATAGCTAAAACTGAAAATTTATTAAGTTGCTAGAAATGAATGAATAAACATATATATTATTTCAAAATAATATATATATTCATTCATATATATGAAATTTTACGGTTTTGTACCGTGTTGATAAAAAGCTATGTAAATTATTTGAAAGGATTAAATACGGATATTTCAGTTATTAGACTTTTGAGAATAGTATCTAAAATAAATTCCAACTGTCTTAAACTTGTTATAATCCAAAATCACTATAGAATTCTATTCTCAGCCGTTATGACCAACTTTTCGCATTTCCTGCTTAATTTTGGACATTACTCTCTCCATATATCCCGTTAGGCACCCATAACAACAACTGCAGTTTCATAACTCTTCCGACTTTTGAGTCACATTTGGATTACGAAATTGTTCACTTTCGTCCCTTTGCAGTTTATGATAAAAGAAGTTATCGCTACGCTCTCAGAAATTTACGATTGAGATGGCGCGGTGTTTAGGTCTTACTTTTAAACATTTAAACTTGGAAGAGAAATGACCAACAAGTTACATAAATTTACATATTAAAGCTCTTTATTAAATGCAGTTCATTTATATTCTTAAAGGCTTCCTGCTAGCTTCTAATTTCAGAAACTGAATAAATTACCTAAAAACATCTGAAAAGTATGCCCGGTTTTCATAATTTATAATACTGTATCTTATACATACCGATAAAATACCAAATTTTAATATATTTCCCAATAGTAATTACTATGGTTGTATTCGGTAGGCCCGTTTTATTCGCAGTTTATACAATTTTATGAAATGCAATTACACATATGAATATATATTTTAATTACCATAATTGTTGCCCAGTATACGTAAAATCGAATGCTTCGAATGTAATTAATCTATGTACATCAAAATGAGTGAAAAAGTAAATTTAATTTCAATGTTCAGATAATCTCTTAAGTATTTTTTAATTTTTTTTAAATACCTTCTAATTTACTCAGCTTTTTAATGAAGAAAAATGTGTATTGAATTAGCTACACATATCGTATTTACTAGAATGTATGATCCTCTTTATAATTTAGGATCAATTTAAAGAAATAAAAGTGTAGGTAAATATTTAATGAGAGCATTAATATTCCCTTATGATTCAGATTAGAAGTTATTTGTTTCTGTAGAATGAAAGACAAGCTGCCTAACTGAATGCAGTACGTTATTAATGTACAGAAGAAAATTAGAAAAATAATGATATAATGTTACCTATTTTATTCCCGTTATATCAGTAATCATTCCAATGGATACAGACCTAAATTAAAATCGCTCAACTTGAAGGCGTTTTTAGCGGATGATTACCGAGTGCATAATTTATAAGATATTATAGTTGTAATATATATGGTAATGTATGGAAATTATACTGGTATATGCGTTATTATCGTATATACGGTAATAATATGTGTAGTTCATTTAGTATTTAAACAGTGTAGCTAATTCTAGTATATTAACAGTGCAATCTTTATCTTTTTTTACATTTTGCAGTTTCATTTAAGTTATACGAGCTAACGAAATTTTAAAACGAAAATTTAGAGAAAATATGAGGAGCCTCATTTTTATATAACTGAGGCATATATTATTCCGATGCAGTTTTACACTATTAAATTGCAGTACCGTTTCTCTCCAACTGTTTCTCGATGTCTAAATCAGTAGTTTCAAACTCTGATTGCAAGCAGGCCGAATGCACTATCCTAAAACAACTGACGCACCTCAGTTTTTTTGGCTAAAATGAAAAGGTTTATTTAACAAAGCAAATGTTTTTTAATAAAACGAAATTTAAATTTGTAAAGTTTTAGTTAAACTAACAAAGTTTTATTTTAATTTATACTTTTCTATCTGTTCTCATTTCAACTTCCCGTTAGAAGAAGTGCGCGTTTCAGCTTTATGCTAATTTGAAGTGGAACCAAGTTATATTTAAGCGAGAGGTAGGAACCTCTCAGTGAGAGAGAGCTTTTAGTCTCAGACCACGGTCACTCTGTTCAACGTTCGCCTGACTAGCTAGTATTTGAATTCTAAGCCGTAGCGCTTTTACGTGACTGCTTATTGAAGTTGCGTCAGTATTACGAGTAGTTAAATCTTGCCACGCACCATTTAGTTTAGAGGCCAACCTCGCGTTATAGCTCTGTGAGCAACGACTATTTAATTTCTATTTAGCTTTAGTTTAAATTTATTTGATTGTTCATTTTAGACCCCAGTGCGGTCTCTACTTTCTGTATTCCTCCCGAGTTGGGAAGTGGTTGTAAATAATTGTGATTTAATAAAAGAGGATTTTAAATCCCTTTCAAGTGCAGTTATTCTCTAACTTAATCACAGTATTCTACCACAGAACATAGCTGCATTCAGCTCCCTGTTCAAGATCAGCACTTTAAGCTGTCACGAAGATGTTTTCCAGGAATATGCATCGAACACTCAGCCCTGACAAATTCTTTTCACTAAATATTCATGAAAACATAAAAAAACAGTAATTATAATGATGCAAAGGTAGAAATTCTAATTTATATTTATTTTCTGTGGGAAATCTAATGTTTGGGATCTGCCAGAAATTTTTGGTGGTTACGCTTTTTCGTTTAAACATATTGTCAGCTAAATACTAAATTTTTGATACTGATGTTTATTTGAAATCCTTCTGATGTGTTAAAAAACCTCTAATAACTTACTTTTGAACTAAACTAAAAGTAAACAAATTACGTAAGCTATTCAAGTGGAACAAAGCTTGAAAATGAATAATGACAAGCTATTCTCTTTTTATTTTAGTATTCAATAAAATTTTCTCTCTCGCATGTAGAGAAAATACCATATATTTGTTTGTAAATAATTATAAACTTTGCTATTTCTTGCTACAACATCTCATACGGCGTTTCGAATTTGATAATAGTTGTAACCGTAACACGTTTTAGAAAAGAAAAGAGGGCAAGAGCGAGAGAAGAAAAAGGGGAAAGAAAAGAGAAAAATTTACATATATTTTGATGCATTTTAAGATAATATTTTTTGATAACATCTGCTAAATCTCAACTAATAATAACAATGTATTCACTCGTGTAACTGCAAGCAGATTTCTTTTAAAGCAGATAAATCTAAACTAATGTCAGAAAATTGCTTCTAATTCATTGCATGGCATTTTGATGAAAATTTATATCTAGAATTGTTAAGCTTATTAAAAGTAATTGTAAGGATAAATGAGAAATGAAATAATTCTGTAATAATAATTCTTGCAGCTGTATTAATACTGACCATTGTTAAACAGAGATTAATTGAAAGGATTTATTCTGAAACAATTACATAAGTAGTGTCATTGTTAGGGACTGTTGGTAGTTTCATTGCTAGACATTGTTAGGAAAGAAAATTTGGTACCAATATTTAAGCCACGTACGGATTTTATTTTTTATTACTATCAAGATAAATATCTGCTTCCAATAACAAGTTTAGAAATGCCTAAAAATTATTGATTGAAATTTATTTATTTTCCGTAAAATGAAGAGTGCGTTTATATTTTCTAAACTAAAATTTAATTAATTTTTTTCTGCAACTAAGTCAAAGTGAATATGAAGATGAGAGAAGAAAGATGTGTCTTGCGCTGCGTATTACTGCAATAAAAACGGGATTATTTAAGCCATGAGAAAGAATCACTTTGCTTTCTCAAATTTCTGTTTCTTTCTTTCTTGATTAGCGTGAGACGACTGTGAAAACAGAATAATTCGTGCAGACTCGATTAGATTATACCACAAAGCATTTAAGGATTCTTTTCCTTAAAAGGAATACCATTGTGAAGAACTGTATAAGGAGCACTGGCCCTACAGTATCGATGGATCTGTACACTGTATAAGACAAATCATAAAACTCCTGCAAGCATCCCACTAAACCCTAGTGCTGAATAACTGTAATTTTACCCACTGAACAGTTTGAGGGTGAATAAAATGTGAATGGTTAGTAACAAATGGATAGAATAAAAGTACACTAAGGCTATATGTCTTAAGTGAAATGCCTCGGGGAAGATATTCTTGGAGGAGCTAACTCGTAGTTACATAAGATATAGATAAAACTCTGTGCAGATAGCCTATTTTCGGAAAACCGACTGTGCTACCATTCAGCGGTCTTATTTGTTCAATCACTGACTTACGAATCAAACTCTCGAATGCTGGATGTTTTTCGCTCCTTAAAACTACTTACTTACCTTAGAAATCGAACTAGAGATAAGTAAAACTGTATATAAAATTCTAATGTTTACTTAATTTTATGTTTATAGTATTTAAGTCTATTGATGGTCCACAGAAATTCATGGTTTGTATAAAATAAATACTCCTTGAAACGGATAAACATTTAAATATCTACTTTTTTTAGTTCCTAATTATTGTCATGACATTGGGCAGCAGTAAAATTAATCAATGTATATTATAAAAGTAAGCGAACAATGTGCGTGCCGTTAAAACTCAAAAGCGAGTCTGGGTACTATCAAGGTGGCGTGGTAACCCTCTAAGCCCCATTCCATGAAGAAGGTTCCCATTTTTACCTTAAGGGCATGCTTTTGAAGATATAAGGGCTGGAAATTTCGTTCCCAAAAAAATTAGAACAGTCCAGAACATTCGAGAACATTCTGCAACATTCCAGAACATCCCCAACACTCTGGACTGTAGTGGAATGTTCATGAATAGCCTGGAACGTTCGAAATCATTCCAGATCATTGTGGAAATTGTGGAACATTCCAGAACACTTTGGAATATTGTGGAATGTTCTAAAACATTATTGATCATTTGAAGCCTTTTTTTGTATGGGTGAGGCTACCCACTGGTAGAGGTATATAAAGCAAGATCTGGCGTGTGTTCGAACGTCAGTTTTTCATCAGTGAAGTGCAGTGAATGAATATAAAGAAACAGTGGAGTTGAGGTTTCGAAGTGATACAGTGACTGAATATAAATCCAAAATAAAGTGTTTAAAGTGTAAGAGAGAATATGCAAATCGATTGACACCACGGTAAACATTGGAGAAAGTGATAACTTCCCTACAGAAATTTTTAACTCTTTGCAAGAACCAGGAATGCCATTACACTGCCTTTGCACTACCTTCGAGTGAAAACTGGATCTCCGATGATACTACTCAGAAATCTTAACTCACCAAAACTATATAATGGAATAAGAATGGTCGTCAAGCAGCTATCGAATAACATCATCGAAGTCGATATTTTGATTTGACAGGACAAAGGACACACAGTGTTTATCCCCAGAATATCACTGATATCTACTTGCAATTCCAATTTAAAAGATTGCAATTTCCAATCGAATTATCCTAGCGGTTTACAGTTAACAAAGCGCAAGGACATACTTGAAAACGTTGTGGTATCAACCTCAAAGACTCCTTTTTTCTCACCGTCTGCTATGCGTAGTTTGCTCTCGAGTAGGAAATTCAAAAATTTTGTTATGCGGGGTTATGTTATTGATAAACAAGTGTTGTAAATAGTTAGAATATGTTTTCAGTAAAAAAATTTCATCGCTTATATTTTAAAGTTTATCCTTTTATTCCAACTACCACATATTCTCATATCACCTCCCTAAGCGAAGCAGGGTATTCCAGCTAGTTTTTAATAACTCATAAAATGGAATGACGTAATGCGCTATATTGTAGTATTTAGCGAATAATTATGATTAGTCAAAAATCGAATAAATTACTGTTTATTTTATTCTGTCTCTTCTCTGATATGAAAAACTGTTTTCAATTGCTTGCTGGAATTTTATTTGAATTTTGTCTGTGAATATATTTTATGATACAATACATCATATAAGCGTATAATTTAGTTTTAAAGATAACTGTCTTCAAACAATTTCTAAATTAATTTGGTGTTTATCAACACTTCCAAACTATTACGAATAAGGCACTAAAAAGCTTTTGCATATCTATAAAAGCTGTAACACTTTTGTTTTATTGTGGGTTTAAGTACTAGCTTGATTTCAACTTAAATATATTTTGCATCTCCTTTCTCATAAAAAGGATTTCAAGAAGTGCAAAGAATAATATTCAGAAACATCTTAACGTTTCAGTTAATTGCATACTGAACAATTGTTTCATTATAAAAGCTTATGCATTTACAATTTATTTTCATTTACTCACCTCCTTGCATTAGCATTTGCCCAATTAGAGATTTTAATGAAGTTAATTTTCGATAACTGGGATCTTAACATGCGGTAAATTTCACTAATTTATTATGCAGAGGTAATTTAGAAATAGGTACTTTGAATAGGGCTATAGATACTGTAGCATATGTATTCAGCTTGATGAACAAATTCACTTTCGTAAACCCTTCTTCTGCAAGCATATTTAACATTTATTCTTTTGAAAATTTTGTATCTGTTGAAATATTTTACTCTGGTTTGATATGCAGGGTGTTTATAAAGTTCCGGACCCATTTTGATGTTTAATAACTCATAAAATAATGAAGATATAAACAAACTTATGGCATTTATTGATAGAATAACTTACATATTGTCCTTTTGAGGTTTGAATATATTTACCTTTGTAAATATCGTCTGTGCGTGTGGTTAATTTCAGATAATTTCATTTTCCAGTCTAAATATTTGTACTTTTGTGTAATGTTCTCCGACGAAGCATCCTTTCATCTTTCTGGCATTGTTAATCACCATAATGTGCGCATATGGGGATCTAAAAACCCCCATGAATACCTTGAGGCACAAAGGGATTCCCCAAAGGTTAATGTGTGGTGTGGACTAATGCACGACCGAGTCATTGGGCACAGAAAAGACGGTCTCATCAGTTGTATTCTTAGGGACATGTAGGAAAACGTCGTATTTCCACAACTTGAAGAGCTTCAGCCACATGTCTTTTTTGCAACAAGATGGTGCACTACCTCATTGGGGTACCATCGTTCGTAGTTCTTTGAATCATCATTTTACAAGAAGATGGATTGTTCGAAGTGGTCCAATTCCTTCCAGAACACCTGATTTAACGCCGTTGGACTTTTTCCTTTGGGGATTTGTAAAGGACAACGTTTACAGGAGGAGAGTGTCGAACATTGATGACCTAAAAGCCAGAATTACAACCGCAATAGCCTCTGTGGATGACGACATGCTTGCTGGTACCTGGCGTGAAATTGAATATCGACTTGATATTCTCCGTGCGACGAAGGGGGCACACGTGGAAGTTCATTGACAAGGGCCATGAAACTTTTTGAGTCTATCCTACCCTTTATGGCATTACTTTTAATCTATCTTTATTATTTTATGAGTAATTAAACATCAAAATGGGTTCGGGACTTTATAAACACCCTGTATTTTAGAGCATTTACCTTTCTTTTTCATTCCTTTGATACTAGGGAATTTACCCACATTTTACTATTCAGTAGGTATTATCAGGCCGTTTATTTTAATACTTGAATGTTACTCTGCAAAGAAAATCATTTTGTGATCCGAGCCATGATATCTATAAATAACAGATTTGTTTATAGCTATCATGGCTCATGGACTTCAGCTTTTGCATTATAAATAGTTATACATGGACTATAGAATCGATCTGTAAGAAGTATTATTAATTACAAAACATGTGTTTGAAAACAAAATATAAATATGCTTAGTATTTTCGTGCATTATGCTGCTGAAAAAATATCAGTAAAGACATAAAGTAAGAAATTTAGAACTACTTTTTCATAAAGACAAAAACTTAAATTCATAATTAATAAATTTCAAATAACCTATAAATGCAAAAAAAGTTTTTTAAAATTATAAAATCAAAACTTTTAAACACGCATACCCCAAGCAAACGTTTATATATATATATATATGTGTGTGTGTGTGTGTGTGTGTGTGTGTGTGTATGTGTGTGTATACGGATTTTATATTTGGTTAGTTATTTTTGGTAGCATTGTAATTAAAATATCATGGCTAGGATCACAAAACGATTGTCGTTGCAGAGGAACTTTCTAGTATTAAAATAAACAACCTGATAATATCTACTGAACAGTAAAATGTGAGCAAATTTCCTAGTATCAAAAGAATGAAAAAGAAAGGTAAATGCCTTAAAATATATCAAACCAGAGTAAAATATTTCACCACTGTTATATACTAAGCTGTAAAATACTAGTAGTTTAAACAAATATGAATTGCGTTGTGGTT
>KK120024.1:136267-153273 GCA_000611955.2 Stegodyphus mimosarum | reverse complement strand
ATTTGCTCCAGGGAGAAAAAATCGTTAATTTTTTTAATAATATTAAACATATAGCATCTTTTTTTGCTCTTTACCTTTTGTTTAATAAATAAGCTTTACAAATAAGTTAAATTTGTCTTGCTTCTAACTCTTCCTTTGTCTGATTTTGCATTATCCTTAATTTATGGACATGAGTGTATTTACAAAATAAATAGATGATATTAATTGTTCAAATGCTTCAATGGCATCTGAAGCAGGAACGAAAGACAAAGCTGCAAACTGAGAGATTTCCAAAACGAAATTCGATCACTTTTATATTTACTTTGCAAACCTGCAGACTGAATTTTTCTATACACACACTGGCTTAAATGAAAAAAAAACATCCTTTCTGAATTATATTCGGAAAGGAATTTTTAAAGGCATTTATGGCAGCCGTTTCAAAATCAGTTATTACAGTTTTGGGCTGCAGATTCGGTCTAAAAGATTTTATCACCGTAAACACTCTTATGTATGTTTCTTCGCGCTTGTTTGGCATCAATACATACATTGAAGGCATCACATTATCATATTTAACACCATGGATTGTACAAATCTGAGTAAAAAGCGGTAGTATTGCTTTAAAAGTTCCATCAGCAAACCAGTTTGGACATTCAGCCATGAAGTCCAGATTTCTGAGGGTCGAAAATATTAGAATTCTCTCTCTGCGCTCCACTGTCATACAGAAAAAATTTCTCTATTTTTAGAGTGTTTGAAAACTGTTATGGGATTGCTAACTCTTCAGCACATCTAGGATTATTCAAAGGCACTTCTCCGTGTCGAGCATATCTGATAATTTTTTTAATATTTTAAACTGGTGGTATGTCACCTGAAACAGCACAAGGAAGACCAATTGTACCAACTGCTGCTAAAGAATGTGTTGATTCTTGCGTTGTTCCGCACGCTCTTTTATTGAACTCATAATCTCTTTCGCTACAATTTTGCCAGCATTTGGAGGATGCCCGTGAGATTTTTTAAGAACGTTATTATCATCTTGAGTGTGAATTCGCCCTTTACACTTACAAGTAAAATACCCTACACATTTCCAAATACATTTTCTCAGCACTAGCACGTTCAAAATTAGAGATGTATACTTTCACCATAAGTTGTTTACGGTTCTTTTAGCTGATAATGTAGTGTAGTGGCATGCTGGCTTCTCTGAGAGAAAATGCAAAAAGTTTCAGAGTTTGAGGTATGAGTAAGACTAGAAGCATCAAACATACATTATTTACCTAATTGAGTCAAACAATGGTTTTCTTGAGGCAAGGACCACCTGTTCCCCCTTCAGTCTCAAATAACGTTTTACAGATTGTAAACTAAAAATAAGCAGGTGTTCCATCACTGAACACCGTTAGGTTAGTCTATGTTTATTATTAGTTGAATTACTCACCAGGAAGATTTCTGTGAATTGAAAAATGTCAGCTAAGCAATTTACAATTAGGTTTATTTTTAGTGTATCTGGAATTATTATTGCTAGTCTAAAACTAATGAACACTTTTTGTGCATACCGCTGGAAATAGATTAAAAATTTAATAAAAACTAAACTCGAGGTTCCTATCATGTGACAAATATTAGTATCTTTACTGAGAAAAACTAGTAAACAGAGTTTTTGAAATCGGAATAAATTATTTAATTATTTTAAAACGATTCAACCCCCTCACCCCCCAAAAAAAAGAGGTCTTTAAATCAAATATCAGATAGTTATTGAATCTTAAAATAATTATTAAATTTTATCAATTAGAAGTAAAATGAAGACAGAAAGAGAGAGAGATGAGTCTAGTTAGAATGAAAATATTTGTGTAGAATTAAAATGAAAAGAGTAAAAAATACAATAATCCAACATCCAAGTTTTTAGTTATTTATGTCGTATTTAGATGTCTTATATGAGCATACTATACTCTAAGTAAAATAGTAAAAAGCATTTCGTGTCTTTTTTTCTTTTTTTTTTTTGCACAACTGGATTATTTTAATGATTTGAAAAATGAGTTTTATCAGAAGTACTATATTAATTACGTATCTCGGGGTCTCTATCGATATTTATACACGTATTGTCGAGCAGCGAGTACCAGATGTATGTAAATCACAGCTACTATCATACTATAATATTAAAAGAAAATCTTTTATTTGAGAAACTTAAAAATGAGTCTAACAGAAGAAATGAACTTTCAGAAATGAACTTTAAATCTAAAAGTCAGTCTTCACATTTTTATGACGCATTTCCATTTTTATTCTTTTTGTGTCATGTTGAATTTTTTTTTAACAAACGTTTCGCAAAGCATTCCAATTTGAAAATTATAATCTTTGTTTAATGTAAGCGTGAACTCTATCAGTGGCCGAATGGTTAAAATCACTGCCATTTCAGGGGAAGAGGCTGGCTGTATGGTTGGTTTCGCGTATGTGTAACGTGAATACAAGCCAAATTCCTTCAGAAAGCCGTCATCGGAGGCATCCTTTCTCTAAGTTTAATAGCCTTTGTGTGCCTTGCCATATTGAAATAAACTAGAATATGGTGTAAACAAGGAGGCATATGATATGAGATCACACTCTTTACGGAAACGAAATGTACGTGTCGAAAGTGTGCAATTAAACTCTAGACATGTTGTTTAATTATATAGTTACATGTAAATGTAGTATGTAGATCGTGCATTGCATTTATTTGCTAACAATTTTTATTTTTAGTGCATTTTTGTAAAGAATTTAAATACTTCTATCATAATAACAGGACTGAGACAATGATGAAGAGAAAGAAATACACAGCTAGGATAAATACAATAACTTAGGGAATTACACGGGAAAAAATAACATGCAAGACAAAGTTATTTAAACCTGAATGAATTAATATGTGTGATTTTCTGTCCTGATAAATATTTTATGTAGGTTTTGCAGTAATTAAGTCTTTTAATTTTGTTTTGTTTAATTGGGGTTTCGTTAAATCGTGTGGAATTCGACCATTTACAGTAATGTGGATTACCTCAGATAACAGGAATTGCGGATAAATGGGCAACTGCAATTATTTCATAAAATAAATATCATTACGAAAATTTATTTCACACGTATTGTTATTACGCACAGTGTTCGGAAAAAATGTCCCTGAAAAAATCCTGTAAAAAAATCTTCCAGTAAACATGTTCCCAGCAAAAATTAAATGTTTCTAGAAAATGTATGGCTATTTTCTCATTTTTTCAAAATTTATTATTATTAGTATTTAGTATAATATCTGTAGTAGTATATAATAGTATAATATATAATATATAAAATTATTTAGTATAATATCATAAATATCACCGCAAGTTTATATAACTTTTAAAATTAATTAACATTATTTAGCTTTTACGTAAGAAACTTGCCTTACTTTTAATGCAATCTGTTATACAGATGTACTAAATGTGAAATATTTTACAAAAGATATTTAAAATTAATAGAATTAATCATGCGATTGTTTTATGTGGATAATCAGATATAAATTTAAACTTGCTCTTTGAAAATTATGCAATATGTATATCAATGTAGAAGTGTGCGGAAAAAATGTTACGCTGAAAAAAGGGAAACGGAAAGAAAGCCGCCGGAAAATAAGGAACGGAAAAAAAGGAACTCTAAAATCTCGCCAAATAATGTCACCAATCGGAGTTGGGGAAACCTGCCAAATTCTAATTTAACCGGCAGGGTTATAGCGGGCTCTCTTGAGGGAGGTTTTAAGTGTAAGACGTTGAGCTAGCTGCAGCCGAGCAAGGTCATTTCGATAGCAGGTTTTAATATTGTTATCGCAAACTGTGACTAAATTTGATCTACAACCGTTTGTTATAATACTGCTTTTAAAGCTCAGTTATGCAACAATGTTTCACCCCTGAACCACAGCTTAAGACTATAATTACATGGGGTACGAGGGGAACAATCACTAATGACCATGACGCGCTGGTCAACCCTCTATTTTTACCGTCGGACAAGCCAGTAGCTCGCTTATCTTCTTTCAATCATCGTCAGAAGATTTCCCTATTCCGCAGGTATGGTTGTTAAAATAAAACTTTTATCTCTCATCTTGGCGATATTTCTAAACATCCCTTATTTTTCTCATTGCAAAAGAATGGTGACTTATTTTCCGTTTCCTAATTTTCCGGTGCCTATCTTTCCGTTCCTTATTTTCCGGGTGACATTTTTTCCTACAACCAATGTAGAGGTTAAGTCGATTATTTTGTTAACCGTTCGTCGTAAAGGACAAATCATATTTGTCCGTAGATGTAAAGCCGTAGATGCCGTTTCAAGTTCGCAGATGTTAGGTATATCATTTGTTAAGGAGCTGTGTACAATTCTAAATTTCATTTTGCATATTTTTTTTTAAAGATTAACGTACAGGAACACACGTTGTGAACACGAGAGGCATAAAGAAAGACAGTCCTGTGGGCGTTTGTTGGGCAATCGGAAGTGAAGGGGAATTAATGAAACATTTCGGAAAAAGCGGAACTGGACAAAACCATAGTACTTTTAAAGCATTATAGCAATTTCATTTATTTGTAAAGCACTTATATTTTTTCACGTCTTCGTATTTATATTATTCCCATTATTTACAAAAACTAAAGTTTTATTCATTAAATACATTAAATCCTAAAAGCAAATTTTATACTTTTTGTGTTTGAAGACCGGCCATCAAATTTTTAAAGTTATTTTGACAGATTAAAGCACGTTTCGTGAAAATCTGTATATTTCTCTTATTGGTCTAAAGAAGTATTTAATAATAAAGAAATAAAAAAAGAGAAATAAATGCATATAGCATAGTTCTGAAAATACGCTGTTTAAAATTTATATAATTAAAAAAATATTTAATTTTAGGAAATCTTGCTCCTCTATGATGTTTTTATCATATGTATAATCGGGGAGTTTTGCCTCCTTAATCGAACTACATGTATATATATATATATATATATAATTTCACTGGAAAGAAATTAAAATGTTGTATTACTCATTATTCGTATTGCTGAAGTTTGGCCAAAAAAGAAAGAAAAAAGAGAAAAGGAAGAAAAAAATATCGATTAAATATATATTTTTAATTTAATTCATTAATGAAATTATATTTATTAATTAAATGAATCTGCATGTATGAATATATATATGCAAAAGAGGCAAAGAGCTTTATCAAAAACAAGCAAGAAAGAGCGATCTAAACACGTTTGGTAAACTCTAAACTTTTCTGAGTTCTCTTTTTAAACTGCATGGTAACTGTAAAACATGAAGTACTATTTCTGTCTGTACAAGGGACATCATCAATAATGTCCGAAATTTTCAGCTGTCCTTTATTAACCAAATAGCCTTCAGCGACCAGAGGGGACAGAACCCAGGAGTTAAGCTTGATCGAAACCCCCGTTCTCACGGTTGCCGCCTAACGGTTGACTGTCCCCAGTAGTATAATAATAATTCATCCACCCCCGCCCTTTAGTTCAGCCGCTTAGCTTGTTTTTCAACTTAATACTCAGAACTAAGAGCTTCAATCGTTAGTTTCCCGAAAAGTTCCTAATTGCATTCATCTTGCATACAGATTGCTACAGTTTCCAGGCAAGTTCTGATTTTCACTTCTCTTTCAAAACAAATATATGCTAGTTTTCATTTTATGAATAAAATAACTGAATATAAAATGTGAAACTAAATCATTTATTAAAAAATGAACTGTTGTAAAAAACTCATAAATTAATATTCTGAAAATTTTAAGTGCGTTGAAATACAGCATTTAATTCTCTCCCTTAACCCTTTCAATCCCAGTGGGTTATATAAGTCCCATATCTTATTTTAAAGAAGCCTAGAGGGAATTACACGCATCAATTTACTACGTAGTTGATGTCTCACTGGCAGTAGGCATCATTTATAACATCCCTACTATAAAATTGTCCCCTGCATCTTCTTAGAGAGGGCTAGTGACAGACTGTCAATTTCTGTCAATGAAATTTGTCTCATTTGTGATAATTACCAAGAATACATTAAAAAAAATTAATTATTCGAAACAAACAAATAAATTGGGACTGAAAGGGTTAAACAATTTAAGTTTTTAAAATTTTCATTATTTAGTTATTCAGATTTCAAGCAGCAAAATCATCTTCTCCAAATGTCATTTGTTAAATGTATTTAACTCCTAAAAAAAGTGTTTTTCCTTTCATTAATAGAGTTTTATAATATATTTTCAGTGGGAAATATGCACTAATATATAACATGTATTAAAATAATTGAGTCACATGATCAGTAAAAAACCATGGTTATTACGAAAATAAATAACGACAATGTACAATATAATAAAGCCTACTAAAATGAATGAGGACAATATTTAAAATAAATAAGGACTATATACAAGTCCTCACACTCCCGCCCATCGCCTTTATATAAAAATTAAACATGTTGCAACAATAAAATGAACAAAAAAGAGGGAGTCTGAGCAATCTAGTACTCCAAAAAAAGCATATCATTCGATTATATACAAGTATTAATATATAGTATGAAACACAACCAACATACTAAGCCTTGCATGAATATTAAAGAGAACGTATATCGAAGTATAAGAAATGGTTAGCTCCACGAAATTATAAACTTTTATGCAACATTTTGTGCCTTTTATTACATGCAGATGCAATAATAAACATTGCAGTAGAGTTTTTGTGGTTGGGAAGTGTAAGAAGAAGAAAATGTTTTACCTTGAGGTAAAGAAATCAAGCAAGTAATTAGTATATTTCTTGTTTATAGTGGTGCACTTAAATAAAACTGAATTCTACATTTACCTAATAATACACCTCCCATTGATTTAGCTAATTCACAGTATACCTTTGTTAATTATTTCAACCTGAGGAACGAAAATTACACTTAATTACAGACAAAAAAAAAGAACTATAAGATCTGTAAAATTAAAACAAAAAGATATTTTTGTTTCATTTAAAACGTGAACTATAGAAATTAACATTGCCTTCTTTAAAGATATCTTTTTTCTAATAGTTTAATGCGTAGAAGCACTAAACACTTTCATTTTATTGAAAAAATATTCTTTTCTGATTACTTTAATTAAAAAGTAATCAGGCACGAAGCGAACTCTGATTTTAAAATTTAGTTATGGTTGATATTCAAAATCATATATTTTTCTAAAGCATCTAAAATGATACACAAAAAATGACATTTTCTTATTCCAAACAATTTGTCATTTAAATACAAAAAACCGTACTTGAAAGTTTCCGTCACTGAAAATAAAAGTGAATGTAAAATATGTGCAGTTTATATCCTTGAAAACTATTTAAGGGAAATTTGATTAAGTTTTTGTTTCATTAGATTTTATCTTTAATTAATAATATAAAAGAAAAATGAATCGCTTGAAAGTTGCTGGGTAAAGAATTCCGAAGATAAAGAATCGTCACAAA
Source organism: Stegodyphus mimosarum (assembly GCA_000611955.2). Classification (NCBI taxonomy): domain Eukaryota; kingdom Metazoa; phylum Arthropoda; class Arachnida; order Araneae; family Eresidae; genus Stegodyphus; species Stegodyphus mimosarum. Next base: position 145,879 of record KK120024.1, on the reverse strand, counting down.
ATAGAATCTCACTCAGAAATATTAATTTTAATTTCGCTAGAGATTTCAGACGCGCATAAATTAAGAAACACCGAAGTACATTAAAAATTATCTTAGGAAGTTGGTCATTGTAAGTTCAATAAGTAATTATAAAATTTTCGAATAAAATATATATGAAAGATTAAATAATACTTTTAAAGTGCTTATAAGAAATGTCTAAATCTAAAAGTAAATGTAAGCAATCCTATTTAAAGAGACTACTCAAAATTTCATACCTTTTTAATCTTGGGTAGATGTGGTGAACTCGCGTATTAATTAAAACCTATGCTTATTGTCCTCAAAAGCACTGTTCGTCTTAAGGAGATGGTCACCAAGAAGGTTCATTGCAAGTATACATTATTTCTTAAAAAAAAAAAGAAAGAAGCATGAAGATTTTCGTGATTTTCATAATGTATAATGTGCAAATGTGCATATGAACCAGTTTCTGAGAATGTACTCCGCAACGGAATCCCACCCCTTAAGCAGATAGCCATAGTGCGCTTTGGCGTAATCTAAGAAATCCAAACCCTGCTGAAATATTATATAGCTGACTTTCGTCATAACTACCAAATCGACATCCAAGTAACTGACTGCACGATGTTCAGGAAAATTAAACTGAAACAAAACAAGAAATAATTTTCACGATAAGAGTATCAGATTAACAAAAGTGAAGACTATAATCTCATAATTAACTTCACAATTTTTTTTATAGATAAGGTCATGCAGTTACTTATCTTCCTTTTTCTAATCTTTTTTTTTTTTTATATTGTACTTTTGATGAAAAATTACCAGTAAAAGCTTTATACAAAATGATTTATTAATGACCTTTGTTAGTTAACTATGCCAGTTTAAAATTAAGTGTTATAGGTTGCATTAATTTTCTATACTTAAGTTTCCTTCTTACTTTTTCAGCAAAAATTTATTAGTTAATAAAAAGTATGAAAGTAAAAATTATCTTTCTTTCCATCTTGCGCTCACAAATCATTATGGAAATGTCCGTTTACAATTATTAAAGCCTGAAAAAAAGCATGTCTGCGATGTTATCGTCTTGCGATGATTTGAGGGTACTTTATTTTTTACCACGATATTTTCGACGACGATGTTTTTAAACTGCGAAGTTTTTGAACCGCTTTATTTTCGACGACGGTATTTTGTGCCACTATGTTTTAGAAGTGCGATGTTTTCTCTTTGCTTTCTTTACTCACACGATGTTTTGTAGCACAACATTTTCGCCTTGCGTTGTTTTCTCCGCGACGTTTTCGTCCGCGATGTTATCGACGGACACCGAAGGCATGGGAAGAATTTGAAACTATCGGTATTTGTTCCTTGCCGTCACTACGAATTTCTTTAAAGTATTAACTTCTTTGGCAACTGCAGAAACCCTGTTATCAATTTTTTGTTGGACGACAGAAACTCTTCCTTCGATTCGTTGTTCTACAACAGAAACTCTCTCTTCTATTCGTTCTTTGACAGAGGAGACACTAGAATCGATTTGTTGTTCTACGGCCGAAACTATGTCTTTTATTTGTTGTTTGACAGAAGAAACGTTTTATTCAATTTGTCCAACTTTATTTTCAACCGCGTCAATTTTGCTTTCGATAGCCTCGAATTTATTTTCTATTTTGCAGGTAATTTTCCTTTTCATTTCTTCCTTACCTGCTTCAATCTTTTCTTGTATGGCTTTCATCTCTTCTTTAGCTGAAACTTGACCAGCATCCATCATTTCTTTAACTGATTCTTGACCAGCTTCCATCTTCTCTTTAACGAAATCTTGGCCAGCTTTAATTTCTTCTTTAAATAATGCTTGGGAAGCTTCCATCTTTTCTTGGAATGCAGCAAAAGCAGTGACGAATTGTCTCAATTGTTCTTCCATAGCTCTAGTGAAAGGCATTAAATCCCACTTTTGACACCAAAAAATTGTTGCGTGCGTACGGTTTCGTAACGGATTAAATGCACTGGTGGTTAAAAAGTTAACAAAATTTATTCTTTTCACGAGAAATAAAACACTGAAATATTTCCTCAGAGATAGTAGTGCAATACCTCAAACGTTAAACAGAATTAAATAACAGATAAAGTTAATCCAATCTCACAGCGAATTCGTTACAATCAATCACAGCATTAAGTAAACAAGCAGTTCGCTTAAAACAGCTAAAACTACAACTGAGGTTTAATTCGGCTTTTACAAGCTTTTTAATTATTTAGTAGAACATTCTGGTAAAACCTCGATTTTTCTCGATATTTGTGGATGGCAACAGTAATTACGAGATATTTATTTATTAAATAATAAATTTACGCGCTCTTTTATTTTTACTTTTCCGACGTAGCTTTCTCGTCAAAAATCATCTGCGTTGCATGGGAAAATAAAGCAATTTTAATTATAATTCTAAATAAATACGAAATCCGTAACAATACATTATTAGATTTAGAATTCTTAGAATTTATGTATTGTCTGATGTTATGCAAATTGTATTTTTAGTCACTGAGCTGAGGAGCGTCGAAAATGCAAATTGCTTAGGTTTTTAAGAGTGTTTCATCAAGCAAAGTGGAATTCCAGTTTTTCGCCGTGTTTGGCGAGTCGCCGTGCTTCAGTCTACGTGACGTTTATAAGAAGAAAATAAACAAATTTCATTCATGATAAATGGTTTGAGATTTCTTAAAGTTCTACCCAAAGTGTACGACAGCAAGTCGTACACTAACTCTCATAAATATCAATAACGGAACACACACACTATATACACTGCCTGACCAAAAGTATCCGGACGTCTAGTGGTACGGATTCGAAGAGTCCCGATGCATATATTAATATTATGTTGGTTACTTTTGCATCGATGATAGCCTGCACACATATGGGGAGACTTTCCATCAATTTTTGGTAAGTGACCATAGCAAATGATTTTCAGGCGTCCATCATACCTGAAGTGAGTGCTGGCGGTGAGGATCGTCGATTTGCCTGGTTACATATTCTGCGTTCTTATTCATCCCAGGGGTGTTCTATGGGATTTAGATTGGGTCTTTGAGAAGGCCAGTTCAGTTTTTGAACACCCATTTCATCAAACCATGGCTGCACAAGTCTAGATGTATGAATGAAACAGTTATCCTACTGGAGGAGAAATGGGCCTTCCCTGAAATATTGCCATACAGTTGAGAGAGCAGCATTGTCCAGAATGATCACATACATCACATACAGAGTTCACGTCATCTGAAGAAAAGCTGTCTAACAGCATTAAGAAACCCCGGGATAAGCAGAGTGTTGGGACCCCTACGACAACCTTTCACAGAAACGAAATGTAAGTTGATTAGCACGAGCCCACTACGCTCGTGGGGCCACGGGGAAGCGTCCAGTGGACCCATTTGTTAAGAGGTCCCTGATTTCAAGTGTTTAGTATCATATTTACGACATCCTCAAGCCAATTTGAAAAGCCCAGATAGCTAGAAGAACTAGAAGCTAGATAGCTAGAAGAATTCCTGGGTTATTTACAGGATTCTTTGCCAGTGTGGTTTAATTTACATTAGTTAAACTAAAACAGCCTTAAAATTTGGCGTTAAAGAACATGAAACATATGTTAGGAAAAAGGAAACACAGAAGACCTTTATTGCTCAGCATTGTTGGTCTGAAAATCAGACTTTCCATTTTTCTGCAGCCAAAAATATTCAGAAACATCTTCCATTGGTGAATTAGATTTTCTAAAGGCGTTCCACAGTCAAAAAAACTCTTTCTGCTCTAGTTAACGAGCCTAATTCCAATCCATCTTTACCTTCAGCCTTTAAGGAAATTATGGTTAGGTTTTCTTGTTTCATCTATAGATGGCTCCAGTAGTTTAACTGCTGTCCAGCCATTATCTTATCACCATATCTTATCCCGTTCATTTGCACTTCGGCAGCTGAGGCTTATAGTTCGGTAAAACCATCGAAACTAGTCCTGTGTAAACTTGCAAATATAACGTTGACTTTTTTTGTTGTTTGACTTCTAAATTAATTAGTAGCGCATCATTCGAATACTCCAATCCCATGTCTGAAAATGATTCGAGATTCCAGAACTCGATTTCTCGTGCTCTTTTCGCCATTTTAATCAATGGAGTCCTTACCTAAAAAATTACTATATGTTTTAACTCAAAACTCTGGAAAAATTAGTTTTAATAATGTCCACTGAAAACACGCCTTAAAAAAATTTGATTGTTGCAATTTCATTAACTTTTAACGGATGACTGATATCCCCACGCAGTGCTTTGAGTACGCACTGCAAATTTTCTAAAGAGTTCTAGGGTTTTATGCTTAGTATTTATTTCTGTTAATTTTTGGAATGATTCTGTATCGTACTTTAATTTAAAAAGATGTTGGAAAAGCGTAAAAAAGTATGAACTATTATTCAAATGTTTTGGTAAAATTATGTTGAAAAATTGAAAGTTTTTCAAAATTATGTGTTTCATTCACTAAGTTTCATTTCATTCACTAAGTCACTCACATTCCTGTATAAGTTTAATGAAAGTAGATTTATTTTTAAAAACTGCATTTTAAAATTTATTTTTCATTGAACACATGTTTTAAATTTTGCTTTAATTAAAATCCTAATAATAAGGAAAAGTCATTTAAATTCTTCTTCTTCATGGTATTAATTATTACTATTATTGGTATATTAGGGACTGGAGAACATTGAGATTCGATAACATTTTAGGATTCGAATTCGAGAAACTTTTGATTAATTCCATCTTTAGAAATAGCACTTCTTCAGGAAAGGGGAGAGACCCTGCTGTGTATATAAAAAACTAACTGGAAATAACAACATATAGTAAGACAGATTCCCTGTCTGAAATGGGATGGAATAATATTATTGAGCTGTTTACTCTGTTTTTAGAAAATCACTTATTATGGCTCAACAATGATTCAATGAGTAAATGCAGAACTGTAATCCTCTTAATACGTAATTGCTTTTCTATTAATGGTTACACGTTACAGATCTTTCAAATGATGATGATTTCAGTGATGATCTATATGTTGACATGATGTAATTTGATCAGCTATATATATATATATAAAGAAGAGTGTCTGTGTGTTTGTGTATTTGTTTGTTCGCGATTAACTCAGTCACGATTACTCAGTAACTATAGCTATCGTAACCAAACTTTCTACGATTTTTTTCTGCTTTCTCGAAAAGGAAGCCGTAGACTCCCCCCCTCAAAAAAAAAGTTAAAATCAGAGATATTAATTACACTCTCGTGCGTTGGAGGTAAAAATGCTTTATTTCGAATAGTGTTGCTGCTGCTAGCTTTCAAATCGTAGAATTTGTCAATCAAAAATTTGCAATATAAGGTATATCTCCTACATTCTTAGCGTGCCTTCGTGGTGTAATGGTCAGCACACTGAGCCGGTATTTCAGAGGTCCGTGGTTCGATTCCCGGCGAAGGAATTGCATATTTTTCACCTCTCCTGCTTGTAAATAACCTAATGTCTCTATCTAAAAGGGTTGTGGATGATGACTCTCCACACCCAGGATTTGGCGACTAGGTCCCCTAAAACCCTAGTCGCCCTTTAAAAAGGGGAGTATATAAGGTATATCTCCCACATTCTTAGCGTGCCTTCGTGGTGTAATGGTCAGCATACTGAGCCGGTATTTCAGAGGTCCGTGGTTCGATTCCCGACGAAGGAATTGCATATTTTTCATGTCTCCTGCTTCGAAATAAACCTAATGTATCTACAGCAAGTTTTACAAAACCTAATATATATGTAAAAGAATGCCTGTTTGTGTGTTTGTTTGTTTGTTCGCGTTATTGATTTATGATCAATTTGTTTCCACATTTAATCGACTAAAATTGAATAGAGGTGAAATATTAGATGGAACATGAGCTTTTACGACCACTTGATTAGAACGACGAAAATCATTTAAAAACTGCGTGCCATTGTTGCTGACATAATGAGAGAGAATTAGTTTATTTTTCTATTGAAATTTTTTGTATGGATTCCATATCGCATCAGACTGAAAAGTGAATGACTATTAATCGTATTTTTGCATCGTTATTAGAGAAGGATTACAGCGGTATAGATACATTACTTTCAGTCTAACTTAACTGGCATTGGGTACTTCCGCTAGTGTAAGCTAAATTCCAACTTATAATTCTTGTAATGCTTTAAATATCCTTTTTAATTCGGCTATTTCATCATTCTATCCTAAAAAAATGTTGATTTTCTTATAATAAAACTTTCTAAAGAGCATCATTTCAAAATTAATCTTCGTCATATAATTAATAATGACACATATATTTACATAACGGCAAAACTGAAATTAAAATTTTTTATCTAATCATAATTAAATCAAACTTATTTAAACTAACAGAAACAAAGCGATGATATATACCTCTATTGCGAACTTAACTAACTTCTCCATTCTTAATTTGATGTGGCTGTCTTAAACTTTCTTCATCTAATGCTAACTCTTGTTTTGCTTCATGGATATATATATATTGCTTGCACTTTCTCTTGTTTCGCTCCGATTGTTAACTATAAAAGCTGAAATGTTTGCTTCAAATTATCGAGCAGCGGGTGTACCTTTCTCAACCCTTATATTCATTTAGATTTGAATTATGCTTGAACGTAAATTGGTCATCTGCAAGTCAATGACTGTAGATTTAGTGGGGATAAAAATACGAAGCCAATTTTCAGCCACTTTTTCTCTATCAACACAGCACATTAAATTTCTGTTATACAATACACTTCAATAAATTTTGTCACGCATTTATTTCTTCAGCATCCTCCGCAATCATCATCTAAATTTTATCATTATATGCAGACAACAAGATTATGATCCTGCAATAAATTGTTTTTTTTTTCTTCTACCAATACAATAAATTATATTTTACTACTATAAGTAGTAAAAATGTAATTGACATTCGTCTAAATCAAGGATGTCAAACTTGCGGCCCACAACAAATATTTTTGCGGCCCGGCCAATATATCGGCAAATAATAATATATAATAATAAAATAACATATCGACGAAGAAAAAAATGAAATGTTTACTGCTAAGTAATTAACGATAATTTATTCAGTGTTGTTAGATTACTCACAGCGAGCTGACACACACACTACTTAAATTACAAATGCGTGTGAGTAGCTTGCGTTCAGCTACCTTCGGCTTTTGGGGGACACGTGCACTCAGAACTTGTACGCATCCCCCGATAGCCGAATGTGGCCGAACTCATGGTCTCAGTTTTCCAATCATAGTTTTGTACGATATATTGGTGCATGCATGTGCATGCACTTTGCTTTATTATTAATTATTACTTAATTCATATTGTTACGGATTTCATAGTTATTTATTTAGTTAGTTTTTTTTATTTAGAATTGTAATTAGATTTGCTTCATGTTGCCTTAGCAACGCAGACGATTTTTGAAAAGACAGCTGCGTTGGAAGGTTAAAAATAGAACAGCGCGTGCATTTAATACCTAATAAATAAATATCTCGTAATTGCTGTTGCCATCCACAAAAATCCAGATATTTATAGATGTTTCCAGTATATTCGAGAAATTAATTATAAAGCTTATAAAAGCCGAGAACAAACAACTCATCTCAGTAGTAGCTGTAGTTCTAGGGAACTGTTTGTTTACAGTGATTGATTGCTGTGATTGATTTGTAGCGATTTCGCTGTGAGATAGAATTAGTTTCTCTGTTTTGAATTGATTTTTGCTAAACGTTTGACATTTTGTGATATTGTTAGAATATTTTTGAAGAAATATTTCAGCATTTTGATTTATCTCTTGTGGAAAGAATAAATTTTTGTTAACTTTTTAACGTTAACCGTGTTTATTCCAGCCCTTTGTATTCAGTATGTCTATATCAAAACCAAGTGGTAGTAAAATTAAACGAAAAATCGCTGACGAACATAGAATATTCCAAGTAAAATGGGAATTAGAATATTTTTGCTGTGAAATAAAAGATAAAATAATCTGCTTGATATGTAATAATACTATTAATGTACCAAAGTTATATAATATTAAACGTCATTACGAACAACACAAATCGAAATATAACAATTACGAAGGATTAATGAGAGAAGAAAAGTTGAAAGAGCTCAAGTTAGGAGTGAAAAAGCAACAGTCCATGTTTAGTAAAGTATTGCAAGAAAGTGAAGCGGCGGTACATGCAAGCTACGTCTTGTCCGAGTTGATAGCTAAACATTCGAAGCCTTTTACTGACGGTGATTTCATCAAGGAATGCCTAATGAAAGCTGGAGAAATTGTTTGTCCTGGAAATGTGAAGGCTTTTCAATCAATTTCATTGTCTCGAAATACAGTTGCGGAAAGAGTTACTGATTTAGCCGCGAATTTAAGTGATCAGATCAAAGCAAAATCATCTAGTTTCGAAAGTTTCTCCATTGCCTGTGACGAGAGCACGGACATTAGTGGCAAAGCTCAATTAGCAGTGTTTCTTCGTTCTTGTGACAAGAATTTTAACATTTTTGAGGAATTACTGGAACTAATACCGATGCCTGGTACTACCACAGGAGAAGATATATTTACTTGTGTTTTTGGACTTCTGCAGAAATACAATCTACCTTTGGCAAAATTAAATTCTGTAGCTACAGATGGCGCTCCATCAATGACCGGGAAAAACAAGGGCTTCGTAGCATTACTAAGAAAAAAACTTAGTGAAATTCACGGTTCAAACATTCATCATATGCATTGTATTATACATCAAGAAGTTCTATGCACGAAAGTAATAAATATGGAGAATGTTTTGTCATATATAAAAAAAGTTATAAATTTTATAAGATCTCGAGGTTTAAATCAGCGTCAATTCACTGCTTTCTTAAGTGAGTTAGATAGTGAATATTCGGGTTTGTCCTACTATACCGAGGTACGTTGGTTATCTTGCTCCAAGATTCTCAAACAATTCTGGGATTTGAAAGAAGAAATATGTCAGTTTTTAAAAACGAAAAATCAAGACGTAAGTTTGTTTTAGGATCCAATATGGATACAAGATTTATCTTTCTTAGTTGATATAACCAAACACTTAACCGATTTAAATTTATCATTACAAGGAAAAGATCATATCATTACAAACATGTTTGACATAATTAAAGCATTCAAATGTTCAACTAGTTCTTTGGGAAAAACAACTTAAAAATGAAGATTTGACGCACTTCCCGACGTGCAACATGAACAAATCAAGTTTAGATGATACTTGTTCGTATCAAAAATACGCATAAAAAATTGCAAATTTAACAACTGAATTTGAAACGAGGTTTAATGATTTTAATTTCCTCGAAGAAAAATTTTTTTTTTGTTTTCTTCGATTTTCTCAATAAGTATTGACTCAGTACCCAGCCATATGCAAATGGAGGTGATCGAGATTCAATGCAACTCAAATTTGAAAGCAAAATTCATTGAAGTGGGCGTGCCTGAATTTTACAAATATTTACTAGCCAGGTTTGAAAATACTCGAAAATTCGCATATGAAATTATTTCCATGTTTGGTAGCACTTATCGGTGCGAGCAGTTATTTTCAGTCATGAAAGGTAATAAGTCTCCTATTAGAAACCGTATTAATGATGCTCACCTTGGGTCAGCGTTGAAAGTTATCACTGCAAACAAAATTTCTCCC
>KK120024.1:61376-126604 GCA_000611955.2 Stegodyphus mimosarum | reverse complement strand
AAAAAAATGATGTTTTAAAACTGAAACTTTTTGTGGAAGAATTCCAACAGGATTTTACAGGGCACTGCATGAAGTTTATAGTAATCAGGCAGTAAATCTTAGTACAGTCTTCCTTTAAGATACCCGCTTTCCTGAAGAACGTGTCAGACGTTGTCCGAAGGCCAGAAAGATAAAAAATATCAATAGAAGAATGAGATGTGATACTTGCAAAGAGCCGTTCACACTGGGATTTATCTGAGTTAACGGAATTATTCCATCTTTCCACAAGCTCTGCTATACGTAAGTTCAGATTTTTTCAACTAAAAAACACCTGATTTTCTCGACGCCTTGGAGCAATGTCGATTGTGCCAGATGCCTCCGTTAGCTCTAGTAAACCTTGATGGAACATCTCTTAACGAGCGAGAAAAGAAGATCATCGAACAACATGCAAAGAAATATCTCAACCTTCAACTATATCATCAGTATCATACTGTACTTTCGAAAAAGCTTTGTAGGGGGGCTTATAGCCGATTGGGTGCCTTCGTGCTTGAGACGACTTCATTGAAACGAAGATTCGATGATGAAGATGAAAGATTTCTGTCTCAGTTAATCTGTAGAAGCGTGATGTAGAGATTTTTAACCAGATTTTAAATTGTGGTCATCCCACTGAAGAAGTCCATTTTCCCCAAACCCCAAAGAGTGACTTGTACAATCACAGATGAAGTAAATGATGCTTTCTGCCGAATCAAGGAGTCGCGAAGAAACATTGAGTTTCAGCTGGAAAACTGTCTGATAAAACTTGAGAGAGAAAAATTTAAAATGTATTATTTTTTAAATGACCCTTCATTTGTCTGCTGTTCTGGTGGTTATTCTGTTATTATTATGGTGTCTGCTGTTCTGGTGGTTCTGGTGGTTCTGGTGGTCATTACCTACTCTAAAAATAACATGGCTATAATATAATAATTCCCCCCCCCCAAAAAAAAAACGCATTGCTGTTGCTCTGATGATTAATGCGCGAAAGACAGTTGGAAATCGATTAAATTATTGCACACATAAAATTATTTAAGAAACTAAATTACTAATTAATAACGATACGTGCCTTGCATGATTTCTGTTCCAAAATACAACTGTATTTCAAAAGTAAAATTACTCTTTGTTGCAAACGAGTATCTTTAAAGGATAAAAGGGCCTCGACCATAACCGCAAGGCAAGCCAGAAGGAAGAAAAGAGTTTTGAAGTTTCTAAAGTAAGAGACTGTAAAAACTCGATTACTCAACAGCAATTTCTTAACACCATACTAACGCAATTCGCAGTTATTCGCTATTTTCATCTCTATCAGTTGTTGCTGTTCTTGTAGTCTCATTTTTAAAAAATAGCGCTGAAGAAAAAAAAAGCAAAAGAGTAGATCTAAGAGAAACTTTGTAAATTTACTTTGTGGTTGACGAGGATGTAACTGATAAATGACATTACATCTTCACCTATTTTTGGAGGAACTCAGAGCGGAGCTCTTCAAAGCAACAGTGGGGCCCTAGGGATGAGATATTTCAATAATACATTAGCTTCATGAGAAGAAAATGTACAGGTGGTATCGAAAGGAATCACTGAAGAAATTTCGATGAAAGAAACATAGCGTTTCCTTTAACACTTAATTCGGTCATATACCGACTGTTCCGTTTTATAAATTTGCATCTGTTAATGTATCAGGTAATGAAGGGAAGTTTTACTTTAGTTTAAGCACAGCTACGACAAATTTTAATCGCAATTCTTTCTCTAAAGATTGAAAAAAAAAGTAGTTTTGCGTTTGCAGAAATTTTATAAAACCAATTAAAGTTATTTTTTTTTAATGTGTTAAAAAGAATTGACTTTTTGTTTTCAATCGTTAGCAGTTCAATCTAATCATGATAAGGGGAAAATTAGTGCTATAAAAACACCATTGTGTAGAGCGATTATTGCTGAAAGCATTTCATATTTATTAACCAGTAACTTATCATTTTGGTTCTTTTATACTTCCGCTTGCATCAACTTCCACCAGAATGCAATTTAAAGAATAAATCAGCGTCATGTTTAAAAATTTATCAGGGAGAACTTAGTATCAGGAGTTATCAGCAGAGAACTTTAGGCTAGCTGTTACTTTTTTTTGTTCCAGTCAGCTTGTCGGCAAAATTTTGCTTGTTGTGATTCTTCGAGAGAGATTAGTCTTAGGGGGAAAGGCAAAGTTAAGCTAATCTCTGCTTACTTTGTGTTGTACTTTCGATTTAGCTTGTATTTATGTTGAAAGTTTTTTGGTCTATCCTCAAGTTATCAAAGTTTTGGTTCTGTCAATTTGCATTTTGTGTAATCGTCAGATTAATATTTCAAAAAAAATTTTGTTTGCCATTTATTTTGGTTATGATACTTCTAAACGTGAAGTCAAACGGGATGAAAAATAGCCTTTTATGGCTTCTTAGTGGTTAACTGGTACGTTATAATTAATAGCGTAACCATTAAGCTTAGCCCAAAGCTCGATTAAGGCAATATCTGGGTCTTTAGGCATGAAGGTCTTGTAGGACTTTTCTTCAATACCCAGTTTTCTTGTTTTTGTGCGAGAACAGAATTACAAAGAGATAGTTCTAGGATTGTTTGGATGTATTCAACATTCACTCGAGTGCTTTAAGTTAACAACTGGCACAAGCCGAACTTCGTTGCTAGACAGCGAAGACTGGTTTGATTTATTTTATTTGATTACGGCAGAGGACACGAGGGTTATCTGTGTAGTGCAAAAGATCCATTCATGAAAGACTTCGAGAAAATTGACTCTTATCCACGTTATACAGAGGAAGAACTACGAAAACGCCCATGCAGCCATCCGATTAGCCACGGGTCGAACTATCAGTGTTCAGTGACTTTACTGCTTGGCCGCTGGCGTGAGCTGGGCAAACGAAGAATGATACCTAGCCACGTCAAAGGAGCTGGTATAAGAATTTATGCTAAATAATTCAACTTTACATCAAGATTGCGTCAGAATAGACAAATCACAGCAAAGCAAAATGAACTGACATTCGGTCGATGATTTCGCTGTCTTAGCTGTAAATTCACGCATGCACAAATTTACCTTAACCTATTGGATACGACTTAGATCTTATTCCACACGTGTGAATGAAACTAACGACTTTTAGGCGCTATGATCATGAGAATTATGATAGCTAAAACCCTCGTATGAACGTCCCCTTATAGGTCTAGGGAGTAATGAGTTCGTGGATGGGCCAGCAGCGTTGGGCAAGCATATAGCCTGTTAAGAATAACGAAAAAGAAATCATGTACTATCATGTATAAAATTTCACCTACTCCATGAAACATTCCATACTTACAACAGTTGCTATTCTTCCAAAAAAGGCTAATTAAGCGCAGTGACGTTAATTCAGTTCATTCTTGAATGTTCAGAATGTTCCATATGACAAGCCTTATTCAGTGTTCACAATGTTGTCTTCTATGTATGTTTTTTTTTTAATTCGTAAGTAATAAGTGTAGTTATTTTCTTGAATATAAATTGTAATATTTTTTTAACTGTATAATCTTTTATGAAATAAAATTCAACGAAATAAACGAAATCAAGTAATAAAATTATTACAGTATTGTAAATAAATGTTTAATTTCCAGCAAAAGACAGCTTAGGTATTGAATTAATCCAGATAAATGGAATTCTAATATATTTTTTATTATTAGTTTCTGAATTTGATTGCTATTTTCAAAAAAATTTCGACTTGAAAAGAAGCCAAGTATTCATGTTGCCATTAAATTTCACAAATATTATTGCGTCACAGCTTATTTTTATAAATTTTGAGTTAAACATTTCTCCACGTAATGAATGACTTCAGGCTTTTTCTTTTCTTTTTTTTTTTTTTTTTTTTTTTTTTTTTTTTTTGGAAGAGAGAGAGATAGAGATTAAGCATCTACATTTAAGTGTTACCGTCAATTAAGATTACATGGCTTTCAGATGTTACGCTAGCATTCTAAAGAACAAAATCGCGATTTTTTTCCCTCCTCAACTGTAAGTATTTTTCTGAAGAATGCTTTCTTCCAAATAAAACCTGTAATGCTAAAGAAGGAAAAAAAGAGAGAGAACAAACAGGCATAACTTTTTTGCTGAAAATTTTGGATGTCTTTATTTTGAAGAGAAACGCATTTTGTTGAATTGTTTTCTTTCTTTACTGTCGACTTCTCATGACCATTAAAGCAATTAGTATTTTGGTTCAATGATGTCTGAACTTCATTACAATAAAAGAAAGCGCAGACCATAGTGAAATACATTTCTCTGTTATTATTCTCAGTAATGATGTTGTTAAATGACAGGAATGCTTTAAGAGAAAAAAAAAGTGGGAAAGATTTTTCCCATTAAATGAACAGAAAATCATTCATGTATATTGGGAGAAAGCATCATTTTCTAATTAAAATGTTTGATATTAATTTTTTTCTGTTTATTAACACAACAGAACTTACACAGCGCTACACAATATGCTCGCTAACTGGGATCGTAACCCATTAAACTAAAAAAATGCAGCAATATTAAAACATTTTATATAACTGAATTGCTTTTTTTCTGCGAATTAAATCAGTAAAGATTATTTCTAATTTTCTCGTTCTTCACTTCAAATTCAAAGATGTAATTAAAAAAAAACTATAAATATCAGGATGATTGAAAAGCAATGAAGAATTTTGATTTCCGAGTGTGCTAATGCATAAAAGATTACTAAAGTAATTACAGAATCGAAATTTCATAGATTTTTGTAATATTAACCCCATGCTCTTCCTTTCTGAATTCTAGTGAATTAATATTTCATTAATTTTATTCTAAAGTAAATGATGCAAATTTATGAATTTAGTCAATATCATGCTCTCTTGGAAATTCTGCTGAAGCAAACTGGAAGATTTTTTCCAGCACATCCAAGTACTCTTAAACCCCCCGAAAAAAAAACTATTGACGAAATTCACCAAGAAATCTTCAGGGATAATCAGAAAGGGAAAAAAAAGGAGGTCCAGGTAAGTGTGAAATTTCACAATACTCTGCAAGCTTCGGAACAGAGCATGTAAAATAATGTGCGCGCTTGTAATATCTGTAGCCACGAACTTGCAAATATAATTCATCCATAATTAAAATGCCATTGCATGATAAGGTGCATTCCAGGCAGATGGCATGCATGCCACATGCGTCTTGACTAGTTTGACTTAATACCAACAAAGAACTCCGCAGACATGTTTGACTACTAACATTTAATTAGCCGTGTTACAGAATAATAAGTGTGTTCTGCGATTAACCAAATGGCTCCTGTTAGGGATACAATTATGAGTGAAGCTATGACGCAGAAAAAAAAAACACGACGCACCTCAACGCACCGAGAAGTTATAAAGAAAATTGGACTCAAATTAATATGCATACATGTTTCGACGGATAATGCAAAATTTTACATTTTGCTTGTCAATGAATGAACGGTTGTCGCTTAAGCGCAGCTGATCTGCGCAACTGGCAGGATACTTAATAGGAGAAATTACGATTCCAGGTCATAAATTCTTCACGAATTTCATTCCGTGTTCTCTGGTAGACAGTAACTATGCCTCGCATACAGGTGCGCAAACGATATGCGCAGATATCAGAATTTGAGAGGTCCTGCAGTTGGGCTCAAAGAAGCCGGTCGGTCTTATCGGCGAATAGCTCGACATTTGAGCAGGGGTGACGCCACTATTAGACGATGTTGGCAGGAATGGGTGAACTATGGCCGCACACAGCGTCAAGAAGGAAGCGGTGGGCCTAGAGAAACGACAGAACGTGAAGACTGAGCAGTCGTCAGAGTGGCCCTCACAGCTCCAGATGCATCATTATCATCGACTGTACGTGCAACTAGTGCTTCAATGACCGTAAGAACCATTCATAGACGGCTCACAGAAAGCAGGCTGAGGTCACGTAGACCTTGCGCCGACTACCATTGACCTCTGTACAACGTCAAGTCCGTTTGCAGTGGTGTCGGACTCATTCGCACTGGAATATCACTGACTGGAGTAGAATAGTCTTTAGTGATGAGTCCCGCTTTGGATTGAGCTCCGATGACCACCGAAGGCGAGTCTGGAGACGCCCCGGACAGCGGTGTGATACCAACCTGATTGTCTTCCGGCAGACAGGCCGACAACCAGGAGTGATGGTCTGGAGTGCCATTTCATTTCGTAGTAGGACCCCTTTGGTTGTCATCCCCACAGTGGTCTTACAGCGCAGCGGTGCGTTGACGAAGGCTGTGTTGCCCTTCATGTCACGCCACTCTGGGCTTACATTTCAGCAAGACAATGCCCGCCCCTCACACTGCACATGTTTCTACTGCTTAGTGCTTGCCGAACATTACCTTGGCCAGCAATGTCGCCGTATCTTTCTCCTATTCAGCCTTTTTGGAGCATTATGGGCAGGGCCTTCCAACCTGCTCGGGATGTTGACGATCTAACGCGGCTGTTGGACAGAATTTGGCACGATATCCCTCAAGAGGACATCCGCAACCTCTATCAAACGATGCCAAGCCGAATAACTGCTTGCATAAGGGCCAGAGGTGGACAAACACGTTACTGACTTTTTCACTTTGTGACGTTCTATCACTTCAATAAATCATCCAATTTTTCTCAAACTGTAATTATTTGTTTTTCTGTACATGTGCATCACTTCTACCGATTTTCCTCCCATTCGGATAACTCCTTCTTGTTTTTTTTTTTTTTTTTTTTTTGTCTAAGAGTGTATAAGACAACACGAAACATAGTGTGGCAAACTGCCACTATTCTAGGTAGTAAAATGAAAACACAAAATGGTTTGAATTCACAAGCACGTATGCATCAAATTCCAGATGGTGCAAAATACTAGACTTATGACAATAGAATACCTCAAACCTCTTAGATACATTCGATTTCCGATCTGTAGCTGCAAGCTATTCTGCGGGGTTGCAGATGTTTGCTTGACGGTTGTCGGTGGTAAGAGCGATAGCTTTCCTTCTTAGCGAGTTTGAATTCCACGTGTGGTTAAGAAGTTCTACAATAGAGATTTTTATCCTAAGGATGAATCTAAAATTGGGCGAGCTATAGAAAGAAGAAAAAGATGAACTTAAGATGCTGATAGGGTAAAATCCACACAGCATCTGCAAAGAAACAGCGAAGAGTGTTTACTATGCATAGTAAATAGTAATAGATCTGGAATGAAAAGGAAAGTTTTCTTGCGCTAAAGTTTTCTTGCAGTTAGCAGCGTACCTGTTTGATCTTCCCTGCTTACAAGGATGGAAACGGAAACTTTATTAAATAGTATTATTGCAACTGTTGATAAGAAAATTATTCTTCATACTAAAGTTACACTTAAGCCCTAAAATGAAGTCAACGCTATTAGAAAACCAGGATTGCATTAAAAAGTGCTGTGTTTTTAGATATGGTGAAATTTGGAAGGTTAGTTTATTTTGAACTATTTGAAAATAACCATGTCATCAGTACATACATCTGTTGTCATTAGTTTGGCAATTTGAAACGGGCTTTAACCACCAAATAACGCCCGTTGATCAACAACTGATCTCAGGCGATTCTTGAATAATGTCACCCCGAATCCCGCATTGAAAGAATGATTTGACAAAAATTTGATAAATAGAAATTTTTAATCGATTGCCAAACAGTTCATATATTGCCCTATTGCATGTTATATTAAATGGTCATAAGTTTGAGGAAATTTTATCTCCTGGGAATCTTGTTTAGTATACCGTTTGCTTAAGAGAAGTAGAAAAATGGAGAAAAAATAAGGCAGTAAGATATTGTTATAAATTTATGTGAATATCAAATGCATTGCTGTTTTTTAATATTTTAATATTTATTTATTTGTTCGATTCTTTTTATTTAATTAATAATTTGTGGTTACACATTTTGTATAATTAATTTTGTAGCCTCATGTTTTTTACATGGAATTATAGAACTTATGATTCTGAATCCAACAACGTTTAAATTGTGAAAATAATTCAAGTAGAGCGTTATATATGGGCATAAATGCTTCTGACCAGCCTCCACAGTAAAACTTGTCGTCAGTGTCGGGATTTTATGAAAGTTTCGCGAAAATGCATTTTCGAAGCTGCATGAGCGATTTTTCTGGTAACGCAATTTAAATGCACTCTCCAAATCTGTTCTGAGTGATTTAAAAGAGACTGCAGTTCATAGACAAATTGTGTTGTACAGGTTATTCTATGAATGCTATTGGTAATTCACAATATTTCTGTACTGTAAGAATGATTTTATGGCAGAGGAAGGGGACAAGGATACCCTCGGATCCGTCTTCCGGTGTGTTTGTTCTCCATCAAAATTTGAGTGGAACGTCCCAGCTCTCGCGACTGTGAAATCGGTGCAGCTTGAAAAACACTTTCAATGATGATTCGTCTTTTTTCCATGAATGCTTAATTAGTGTCCGGTCTTTGGGAAATAAAATGGCTAATAATAATAAATTCTAAATTTTTCCTGCATATCTGATATGATAATTTAAAGAGACATCCACGAACACGTTGCTTGCAATAAATATTAATTAAAGGATTTGTAAAAGCGTATGAAGCAGAAAGTTTCATTGAATTTACTCTTAGAGTACAATTCAAAATCTTATTATTCTGAAAGTTCAATAAAATTTGTTGAATTTCAAAAGTTAAATATATTTTTATCTGTAGAAGTTGCTGCTAATGATTGATATGAAACGAAAGTGATTTTTTTTCAGGAAGGGGGGGGGAGAAGAAAAAAGAAAAAGATAAGAAAAGAAGGAAAAAATATAATCTGAAAATTTCAGATTAACATCTTTAAAACAACTAACCGTTAAAAATAAATAAAATGAAAAAATTTAAAAGTAGGAGATGCTTATATTTCATTTCTCTTTTTAAATAAAAACAATATCTATTTTTGTCAAGTCATAAATACTAAAGTTTATTCTTAAAGGACTCAAATTTAATGCAAAAGAATTTCAGCTTTAAAACAGTCGATGTCGGCATCTATTTCTGCCCTTAGTCAATTCGTAAAATCTAGCGTTTACTCTAAACTAACTTAAATTCAATGTAAAAAGGTTTTAACTTTAAAACAGCCTGCGTCAGCATCTGTTTCTCCACTTAGTTTTTGAACGAAATTATTATATGTAAAAGGAAAAAGCTTCAAAATATAAAAATTACAAAGTATGTGCGAAGACTTTAAATGTACATGTTACAAAGAAAAATCTGAAACAAGGATTTTATTTTTAATGCGGATGATAATGTATACGAGAGAGTAGAGATGCGAATTTTGCAGTCGCTTATTATAAGGCGTTCGAAACTTCTTTTATTTAATGATGCTTATTGTACAATAAAACGAATAAATACAAGTAATGTTGCAGAAAAATAATGTTAAAAGATCCAAATAAAATTACTTTTTAGGTGTTTAACTTAAGGCCAGATTCAGCAGTTTGCTGTGATATTAGCGAAGGTAACTGAACGATCTTATTCGTGTTCATCGATAACAATTTCTCTGTAACTCGGAAGCGAATTTATCGAAATTGAAAGCAATAACATCTCGAGAAAATATTAAAAATTACATGAAATCAAACTCTAAATAAATAAGATGATATCGTATGAAGGCATGATATAGTATATCTTATATCACAAGACCACATGTATTCATTAACATTATTCTATCTCTTTTTTTTCTTTTTCTGTGTATTAAATACATCTGAAGATGTTTTAAGAGTTTCGAATGCACCTGCGTTGTCTCGTTCAGAAAAGAATTGCTCTCATTGTTCCAAATCCAGGAATTTCCCGAGCTTTCGATCGGGAATTTCCATGTGTGATTCAACGGAAATGCGGAGTTTCCCATGCTTCGTGCACTCCAGGAATCCCTTCCAGAAATAGATTTAAGTTTCACCCTACAGCGGCTAAAAAAACAAGCAGCACGTATCTGTTGTCTTGCTTTTCTGTGTTGTAGCATGCGCATTTTTTAAACTTCATCTTCAGGAAAGGAATTACTTAAAAGCTGACTTTTATTTAACAGAATAATTGAGAAGTAATAAGCAATGAATTTTGATGTTAGGATACGTCCTCAAGTCAACATTTTTGGATCGGCGACTTTCCACTTCTAAAATAATGATAAAATTTTCAATTTATTTCCTCCGTGGTTTTGCTGATTCTCAGACTACAGTTATTCAGCTTAGTAGATGTTTAATCCATATTTCAAATTTAATCGATCAGTTCTTGCTTAAGAACTGAGCGATATAAAAATCATAAACGGACTTCGTAATTATTTAAACCCCTTTTTTTATTGTTCATTAGTATATCTCATTTATATAAATTAAAGTACCTTTAATTTGTAATATATCCAACTGATAATTTTAAGAATTATTTGCAGCGTTATTGTAATAAATAAATGGTGTTTCTAACTCCGCATATTACATGTCTGATGGATGTAAAATATTTTGTTCCTCCCCAGTCATTTACTTGCGGGAATATTTCATGCATGTAACACTTGATTTCTCGAAGTTCATAAGACTCGACATAATAATAATAATAATAACAATAATAATTTTTAACAATAATAATAATAATTTTAATTAGTGACAACAATAACTAGTAATAATAATAACAATATGCGCTTAAAATGTGTGCATAATAATACATCAGGTGATTCATCCAAACCTGATGACTTTGTAGAGACATTTTTAGGTTATTTCGAAGCACGAGACATGAAAAATGAGCAATGTCCTGACCGGGATTCGAACCGCGGATCTCTCAAATACACGCCGAGTGTGCTGGCCATTACACCACGAAGGCATGCTAAGAAGGCGGGAAAAATACCTTATATACTCCCCATTTTAAACGGCGCCTGGGGATTAGGGGACATAATAGCCAAAGCCTAGTGGTGGCAAATCATCATCCACCATCTTTTTTTACTTCGGGCGTCACTGTAGAGATTCACTGTATTAGGATATTTTGAAGCAGGAGACATTAAAAATGGGCAATGCCCTCTCCGGGACCCGAACCTCGGACCTTTTGAATACGCGCCGAGTGTGCTGGCCATTACATCACGAAGGCATGGTAAGAAGGCAGAAGAAATACGTTATAACTTTTATTAGAATAAAATTAGTGATAATTTATTACACCTCAAATGAAGATTTCAAAGATCTAATTTTTACAGAAAATAACCAAAAATGATCTGAAATTTATTGAAGCGGTGTTAAATACGTCGCTAGCTGGACCTGGCCGTTCTTTGAAATGCATTCCTATCGATATGGACGATTTCTTTGCCAAACATTTTCAAACGATTTCTTTTCTGTTTCAAACTGCTTAGTTTCTAGGACGGCTCCGTAGGCAACACAGCCAAAGTTTTTGCCGCCTAACAGATCCATTTGCCAGCCTCTTAATGCAAGCTAAAAAAATAATACCTGTAAAATGTTGAAACGAAATACAGGGAAATAAATAAAATCTAGACATTTATTTTTAAAATAAAACTTTAAATCCGACATACTAAAATGCTGTTTTGCTTGTTTTTGTGTTAATAAAATTTTCAGTGGTATTTTAAAAGTTTGTTTCGTACAATTACTATTCTGTAGACAGCAGAGTAATACTTCTTAAACACAGGGTATCCCTTTTTAATCTTTTATGCGCCGTAATTGGCTTGTATACAGGAAACTTTCCTCTCAGAACACGCAACACTTACAATATAATTTTGAGGAAATTCTCAGTACTCCAATGTGAAGCTTGTATTTCAGAACAAATTGCAAAAGTTCAAAGCAATTGTTCTTCTTTGAATTATACTGTATTTTGTCTTCCTACGCAGCAGCAAAACCCCAACACAGGCCGATCGAACTTGTTTGGCACAGCATAAAAATTCATACTGAAGATCAGACAACATCAAAGACGTCTATCGATTGTTAAACAGAAAGAAGCATGTAAACTTTGCAAGGACATGCAAGAAAGCGATGTTATCGAGACTTCAGTAAGTCCTTGAGCCTTTCCCATCATCCTGATCGGAAAGAAAGGCGTTTCAGCAAGATATTGAATTGACTCTCACCAGTCGAATGACATGGCGAAGAAAGACAGCTATCCTCTTCCAGAATTGATTATATTCTGGACACTGATACCGGAAATAGGTGGTTTTTGACACTTGATTTAAAGAGTGGGCATAGGCTGGTAGCGAAACAGCATGATGGCCGAGAAAAGACGACATTTACTACCGAAAAAGGACTTTAGCTATTCAAGGTGATGCAGTCTGAATTTGACATCACCGTCGGGAAAACTTCTGAAGAGCATTCAGAAAATATTAGGAAGGTGCTGCAGAAATTGAAGGAAGCCAATCTGAAATTAAGGCCTGACGAATGTAACTTGTTCAGACATGAAGTAAGTTACCTCGCGCACGTCTCCTCTTTCGTAGGTGTGTGTACGGATCTAGAAAAAGTGTCGGCAGTTGAAGATTAGGGAAGTCCTGGAGCTGAGAAGTTTCTTGAGGCTTTGCACCCACTATGAAAAATTTGTGAAGAACTTTTCTTCTATAGCAAGACCCTTTTACAAATTGACAGAGAATGCGCAAAAGTTCTTGTGGGCAAAAGAATGGACAATCCTGACATATCCTCAACTTCACAAACAATTTATTCTTGACACGGATGCGAGCAGTGAGAGTGTTGGTGCTGTGGTGTCCGATGAAATAAACTGTAAAAAACTTGTCGTAATATATTGGAGAAAGTGTCTAGTGTTTATAAGCCTTGTCTGCTGTAATACAATGTTGCTTGTATGACAGTGTCGATTCTACCAGCTTTCGATCTTGCTCCTACATATTCTACGTCATGTCGATGACTCACCAGGATCGATCTTATTCAGAGTAAGTTGTAAGCCTGTGGTAACTTCGTGTTTGCGAGAAATATTCTATAACTTTTCTTAGTCAAAATTACATCACTATGAAATTCTTTTTTTTTATCTCATTCTGATAACTAGTGTAGGATATACACCATAGATAGTGTGTCGTGCATAATATACGCAGTGTCCTGATGAATTGAATTTTTAAAGGTGTTTGACGTTAATGTCAGGTAAGATTTGAATGAAAACTTGAACTTTCAAATAATCCTTCATCTTCACATTAAAAAAAACTCGTTCGCTGGATCCTTCGGACAACTTCTTCCTCCGCTTAGTGATGCTCAGTGGTTCTCACTGAAGTTTCTGGTCCTTTTTGGTCCTTGCTGTATAGACTTTCCTTACGAGAGTTCTTCATCAGCAAGTTTTCAGCGACCCTAACTGATGTCATAAAAAGTCTTATAGTGTAATTCGTCAGGAGATTGCGCTGGACCTTGCTGCAGCAGACGTTTCTTCTGAAAGTTTTTCATTGAGTCAAATTTTCATCCCGAGCTTAACTGGTGTCATAAAAAGCCTTACAGGCCTTACAGCGTAATTCGGCAGGAGACTGCGAATGTTTCTTGGAACATTCCATGTGGCGTTATGACAGGTGCACCCGACAGAAAGCAACAATGTCCCGACTGTCGTGAAGAACATCTTTAAGACATTTTATTCAAGAAAAGAGACCTATTTTATAAATCCAAGACACGAATTCTGACACGCTTCACTGTAATTTACTGTTGTAATACAATACTTATTAATTTTCATCAAGAAAGAAAGATCATATTTACTTATTTTGTACTTAACGAAAATTTTAATATAAAAGGAATTAAAATTTAGACTAATTCCGGGGAAGACAATGATTATTAATACTCAATGATGTGATATCAAACTTGCATCATATTTTAAAAATTATTTGGTATTGTTGGTATGAGATAGTATTGTAAAGAGGTTTACTCTACTCCAACAACAGGCAAAATATCAGACCGGAAAAAGATACAGAACTAAAATCATAAGCTGGACCGATCGAGATTTCATCTTCTGCTAACATCAAATGAAGAGATTTTCCAAAGACATTGTAAGACAAAAGAATATCGGCGACATTAAAAGAAGTTAGCGCATTCAAAATTTAGTGCCTCTAGGCGAGGCTGCTTTTTCCCGATGCGAGGAATATACATACATACATTCGCACAGATTCTTCATTATTTAATAATAGAGAGTAACTTACTCTGTACTAAGCGAAGTATTTTTACAATATCGAAAATAAAAGAAAGATCGTACGTATCATCGATTTGTAAGAATGCATATTTATGTTGGACGCAATTTTAGGAAAACTGAAAAGAATAGCCTCTTTTCGAGGCGATGTAATGATTAAATTTGAAAATTGTTGCTGTATTGTTGCTTATCTGAACTGAAATTTATCAGATAGTAATATTAAACTGAATTTTGCTTAGTCCTTTGACTACTAACGGGACATATATGTTGCACTAAAAGTTTAAAAATTACTGCTAGGTTAAAAAGCACTTAGAATCCCATGAATGTTGCACATCATCTCCCAATAGTTGAAAATCAAGATTCCGCTGTGCTCGTTGTACAAAAATGAACATAGAGAGAAGAAGAAATATGAGTTGCCCAATGTGTAATTTTGGGTTATGCAAAGAATGCTGTACATTCTACTATACGACGTAAAATCTATTTCATATAATAAAGTTTTCCAGAATAATAGGTGTGCTTATAGTAAGTCGATCGCTACGTGTTGGACACATGTATTCCACCATTAAGTAGTTAATGGTAGCCGTAGCAGTAGTCCCAACCGTAGTTTCGTTTGAAAACCGTTTGTTAAAAAAATCTCAAATGCTAAATTTACCTTATTTATGACATATTTTGTTCACTTGGATAAAAACAGGGTAATTTTTTTTAAATTCGCATTCAAAGGGTTAAGCTAAAGATAAAGCTAGCTATATTAGACGACTGAATTAATTATTATCATTTCTGTATCTTTCAGTCTGAGAATATTAAATAATTGTAATAATATAAAAGAATTTATGGATTTATTTGAACTTGAAGATTCAAAAACGAAAAAAATAAACAAAATTAACTTCCATTTCTTTCGAATTGGGCACAACACAATGATTCATATAATTTATAAGTCAAGATTTGAGTTTAAAGCTGAAAAACCTGGCCGCGTTTCTCTAACTGTCTTCTAGCTTCGTTTTAATGAAATAATTCTTCTCCTTGCAGGATCAAAATATAAAGTTAAAGGCTGACAGTACAACGGAGTTTACAATGGAAGATGGAGCTTGCCGATCTTTTCTCTTGAATTTAGATCAGCTTTTTTTTTATTTAAACGCATTTCATTAATATATTCTGACGGTGCAAATGAACAGTAGAAGTGAAAGAAAGATTTAATATAATAATAAGGTGTTATTTAAAATATACCTTATACTATAAAGCCCATGAATTCATTGTTGCAATTAAAAAGAGCCCCCTGTCTTTGGTCGAGAGGTTAGACATCTTATAGATGACATAACGACTTTTACCGAATCTCCATCCAAATTTTGATCGGTAACACCATGGGAAAAAACAAGGGTCTAATATTCCTCTTTTCCAACAACGAACTTCTTGAAAGGAAATTCGGCTTTACGGATCTGAAGTGTTCCTTCTCGCAATGACTCCATACATGTCCTTATCTCTTCCAGGATTCGACTTCACACCAAATGGGGGTGGGCTGCAATGTAGTGAAATACAGTAGCTTAACCACATCCAATTCTGTCTTCCCTCCATAACCCTGATCTTAAGAATGCAGGTGCTCGTTTTGGGACGGATGTTACGAAACGGAAGGGAGATGGAGAGAAATAATTGCTGTGAAATTTTGTATGCATTCTCAGCTCCTCGGGTTTGAGAGCTTTCTTCGTTCAAACCTTGCCTGATGGCTATAAAACGTTGCAGGGAATTACCGCTATCAGTATTCTCAGCGTTACAGTCATCTTCGTTTTCGTACCTTCATTTATCCTTTTTGATTACCTCATTTCTGCTTTTCATCATTCTTCCCCCTATTCTCATTATTGTCTTATTAATCCCAATACATATTATTCATTGTTTTTCCGGAAAAGGAGGATTGTTTTATTTATACCATTTCTTGAAACAATACATTATAATCCAGAATCCCTTACTTTCATACGAATGTAGGAGAGAAATCATACAGTGCAGTACTGTATATTGTACATTACTTTATGTAGTTACAAAATATGTAATGCACAGTATAATTATACTGTATTGCATATTTTGGAAATTAATATATATATACATATAAATTATACTGTAGTGCACAGTATAATTTCTTGCTCTTTATTAAATCCCGGTAAATTCTGATTGTGCACAATTTATCAGTCAATCTTGCCCGTTTTTATGGATGTTACATTATAAAGATTATTAAATTTTTTGGTGTAAGAAACATGATAAATCAAATATACCCTTACAGGCACTCGAACCAGGAATTTTACTATAATTTAAAATAGGTATTTTGGCCCTTCCTCATTTACCAACGTAATGCATATCGTCAGCACTTATATTCTGAACCTCGTTTAAGATTTGAATATTCATTAGTACGTTTTTCATGAAGCGAAACAGCGAAACACGCTAAGCGGAAATGAAGTGAAAAAAAATTAAGGGACTTGATCATCTTCAGCAGCTCTCGTTACCATGATTACGCTTCATGCCGGAAGGGACAAAAATGACCTCAAAAGGCCTATTTTAAAGTACAGTTTACAGTTAGATATGCTACCCTGTTACACTACACGAACATGCTCAGATGATGCGATCATTCCTTCCATTCTCTCTCACTTAATGATGAACGGTCATGAGATATCGTCCACCATATTTTCAGGTCGGGATGCCACGATAGAGACTATTAGATTCTTCGGAGCAGGTAATATAAGAAAACAATTGTGCTGTTCTAACCATGAATCTTCCACTTTTAGCTGGTCGTTCTAGGTATTTACTCTATGAGAGTTCGCAAGAGGGAATGCAGTAATTCCCCATACCGTGAATATGCTATTTTGCGTTTCATTTTCTGTTTCCCGAGGTAAATCCTGGAGCATAATACCCGCGGATGTGAGAACACAGTTCTGAGTACACACAATACTATCCGCGGATACGAGAATAGAATCTTCTTTTAGCTACTACTAAATACAAGAAAAAAATTTAATTTTATTTTTCAGTTTCATAAAGGAATTCGAAGCCATATTAATTTTCAAGCTCAGATGCTTTAAAACAATATATAAAATATAAAAAAATGCAAATAAAATTTGCCAACGTAGGATAGGTAACTTCTAAGGTTTTTTTCTCCCAACGCGATATAAAAAAATGCTGAAAAAATACATAAGTAAAAAATGTTGCGTAATTAATTTGAAAAAGAAAGCAAAGTCAGAAAAATTTGTAAAAATAATAGGAAATTTTTTTTTAATCAACCTTTATTATACGGTTTTTGCCCCCCGTATTTTTTTGTTTTTTAAGTATAATTAAGGAAAATAAATCTAGTTAAGTCTCCTTTACAGCTGACTGTTAATAACAGCAGTTCATCTAAAAGGAATATAATGAACTACGAGCTTAAAAAAATAGCCTATGTGATAGCGGTGAATAAAATGTGGAACAGGAGGATAATGCTGAAATAATTACGCATCCTTTTAGCTCGCTAAAATATATTATGCCCGTTCATTGTAATAAATGCACAGTTCAAGAAATCCCATTTTTCTCTGTGAAAGCTAAAAGCGAAATTTACGTTATCGAGAAAGAATTTTTGTTTTAACTGTTCATGTAAGAATGTCTTGGTTGAATTATAAAAGGAACGCGAATATTTCCTATGATTCTTTAAATGCTAAAATGCGCCAACGTTTTTCTTGAAAGCTCAAATTCAGTTATGATAAAAGAAAATATGCAAATAACAATGAATTAATAATTAAAATTAAGTTAGCCTGGCTTATCAATTCATTACTGAATTTGAAATAACTAGAAATTAGTATGAATGTTAGATGTGAGAGGAACTCATGTAAATGAGCTTTGATAAAATTTCAAATAACTGTAAATAATTGATACGCGTTTGTTAACTTGCAAGTTACAATTCTTTTTATTATAGTCTCTTTAATTTGCGTTATTGTTACTAACAAGGCATTTAGCTATTATTATTTACTTAAAATAGTAATAGGTCTTGCTAGCTTGAAAGTTATATTCCGTTAAGTCTCACTGAGCCTCTCGCCTTAAACCAGTATGGCCGAACTTCTTTAGTCTCAATATATGCGATTCGGGTTGCAATAACCACTAGCTCATTTTTGAAATAAAATTTCAAACTGAAATCTTGCTACGAAATATTTTTTAGCAATCAATAATTTTATTTTTAAACTACAATTTACACATAATGATTTCAAATTGTGTGCCGAGTGCTAATCATCAGATTAACGCAGTGCAACTCCCCCGCCCATTTCTACAACTTACTTACAGTGGCCGTGGTACTGCTTATTAGAAAAGGCTATGCTATCGAGGCAGCAGACAAGGCGTATACATTGGCAATAAACAGAGTTTATAATGCGTCTCAAATCTTATTGAACGACATAATGAATATGTATGGTTTTTAACCCGCATTGGGCAAAACGAAGCACATATGATAAGCTAGTTCGCATCGAATGAATTTAACTTGCGAAATGATTTGAGCTATTTTTTATCTTTGTATATTGTACCTCATCGTACCTTTGTAATTAGTTGCGTAGAAGTTGTACTTGTTTTATACACGAGAATTACGTATGGGTTAAAAGTTGACAGAAATCGGTAAGCTTATTTTCCGAATTATTGCATTATTCTTCATTCAGTTGAAAGACTTTTTACACTGCCGCGCGCGACGCGTTCCTGGCCATCTCTCATTAAGTATACTAGATGAACAGGAAGAAATTGACTCTTTATTCCCATAAATGACAGCTTAGACCAGAATAAACAGTTGTAAATAGCTCAAGGAGAACACAGAGGTTAAACAAATTCTCCTTAACACCCGAGAAATATCGTGTATTACAAATACGTAGACTAAACTCTGAAGCATACAATTCACTCAGTTAACACTTTGGAAAAAGTCTGAAGCAACTGACTACTGTAATCTGCTGTAAGTACGAATTGAGGCACTGGCTGTCCGAACCGTATTTGTATAACACTCCTAGTCCCTCTGGAAGCCTCGGAGAAAATCGCTTTTCGGACATATCCTTCACGAGAGTATTTGCACAAACCTCAGCTTCTAACCGAGTCCTTTTCACGATTAAATCGTTGATCCATTCAGAATTGCAAAATCTAAAACTTTATACAAGGAATAAATACTCAAAAATAAAAACGTGGGTACAAACTCGATTGCACAAAATTACATGTTAGAATTATTGCATGAAACCCAACAAATAAGTAAGTGAAAACAATTCAAAACATTATAATTATGTAAAAACAAAAAAAAAAAAAAGCTATAAAATAGATTCAATTATTTACAAAGAAGAAAATAAAAAAATGACTCCGATATTAAGAAAACAAAATTTAAAAAAAAAAATCTGAAAGCTTTCAGATTCTATATTACCTCCAAATGGGCGTTTTTTCATTTACAGACACATGGACTTTTCGAGAGCATGTAAGCTAAATGGCACTTTGGGCTAAAAATGTTTAAAAACAGCATATCTTTAGAATTTCCGATAGACAGTCTCATGCGCTGGAGATAAAAATGTTTTATTCCCTAAAGTGTTGCCGCTGCTCGTTTTAAAGTTGTTGAGTTTTTTAATAAAAATTTCTTTAAAGCTTCACAAAATATGAAATAGACTATCAAAAAAAAATCTGAAAGATTTCAGATTTTAAATTACGTCCAAAGGCGCGTTTTTTTAACGTTTCGTGTGCTACCTTTTTTTATTAAATATCATGTACTACGTACTCAAACCATAAAATTCAGTTCAAAATCAATATCGCAAAATCATTTTAAAATGAACATATCTTTAGAATTTCCGTAAGTCTCGTGCGCTGGAGATAAAAAAGTTTTTTTTTCCGTACAGTGTTGCCATTGCTCGCTTTGAAATCATTTAGTTTGTTAATCAGAAATTCGTTGAAATGTTACAAAACATAAAATCGATAATAAAGCAAATTTCAAATTCAAAATTAGGGCTTCCAGATGCTCATATTCGCAGTAGGACTACGTCATTCAAAATTCGATGGCTCTAGGTTTTATCACAATGCGAGAAACATGCATACATTT
The DNA here is from genome assembly GCA_000611955.2 of Stegodyphus mimosarum. Classification (NCBI taxonomy): domain Eukaryota; kingdom Metazoa; phylum Arthropoda; class Arachnida; order Araneae; family Eresidae; genus Stegodyphus; species Stegodyphus mimosarum. The sequence goes on along the minus strand of KK120024.1, from coordinate 106,513 downwards.
ATGCAGATTTTTCATTTTTTTAAATTTAATGCAGAGCGATAACATTTAGTGGCAACAATTTGAAAAGTGAAACGGGCATTCAGAGTGAATCGACGCAAAATCACAAAACGAAAGTAATAGTCCTTCGGGACTAAATCCCTTTGGACTAAAAATTCCAAATTTCGGCTTCCACGTGCTGAAATTCCACGGAATTCCACGTGCCGTTCGGGTAAAGGACTATGTTATTAAAAATTTGATGACTCTAGGTACCGTTGCTTTTTTCACAACGGCAGAAACATTAATGCAGATTCTTCATTAATTAGTTTCTTTAAATATAATACAGGGTGATAATATTTGGTGGCAACAATTTGAAAAGTGATACATTACGCATTTAAGTGATTCAACACATAACGTGGTTCAAGAAAAATAGCCCTTCTGGGCTAACGCACCCATTGGCTAATAACACTATGCTTTCTTTCCATTTTAATCTAATGCTTTTAAAATTAGTCGACTAACATAGCCAGGAAAAAATATCAGGAGCTCTCCCCCCCAACAAAGTGTGTGGTTTCCTATCTAAAAAATGAATATTCATTTCATCACATAAAAATCTTAAAATCCAATCTTAGTAGCTTTTCTAAAAAGATAACAGATGCAAAAAGAATTATTTATTCTATGAATATATTCATTAATTGTACAAATGTGCAAAATTCTTATAATTTGCTCTAGACACTTTTTTCTGTTTAAAATTTGTTTTACTGCCCTTAAAACGGTAAGAACATGTAGTAGCGGATCTCGATTTTATAGAACCTGAGGTGCTATTAGTCTCGAACCTCACTTTTTTCAAAGAACACATATTATTTTAAAGTTCTGAGAAGAAGCCCCTTGTACTCCGTTGAGTCAGGCTAATAATCAGTGGATGTCCGTCAAATGTATTTAAATTTTCTTCTGTGTAAAAGACGTCAAAATGCCAGCTTAAAATGATGCTAATTGTTACGAAAGAAGAGTTATAGCTGGCTACGTATGAGTTTTTTGTGGTGGCAGTTCGTAATTTTGAATAGAGATTACAGTGTTTTGTTGATATTTAATGTTGTAGTAAAACTGTGAGCAGTTTTCGAAATATATTTTTAATGGTTTTTAAATCGGTACGTAATGTGCTATTCTTTGTAAACCCATGAGCAATGGTTATTATCCTAAGAACTTTATTTTGCAGAATATGAATTTTATACAGATTTACATTTGCAACATGTCCTCTTATTGGGGAGGTGTAAAGTAGGCTGAAAGGATTATTGTTTTATATAATATCATTTTATTGTGCAGAGAAAGACGAAAGGCTACTGTGTTTTCCGAAAAGAAATCTTAAAATCGCTATAAAATTATAAAAATTTATTTTTAAGTTTGGCAAAATACGGCCTACAATGAGTTTGTTATCAAATATGATACATAGTTATGTGGCTCTTTATTTATACAGTGTCTTTCTTTTACAAATAACGTGGGAGTAGTTGGTAAATTTTGTGAATGCCCTTTAAGAAATAAAATCGCATTTGATTTGTTAACATTAATTTAAATTCTCGAATCTGTAAAACATTCCTCTAGTAAACCAAGATAGAGCTGAAGTGGAAGGTAAATATTAAGTATTTAGGCCTGCGTCAGTATAACACATTTTTGTCCGCATCATTTTTGTGTCGATATCACTCTGAAGTTGTTGCCACCAAATGTTATCTTATTATGTATCATTTTAAAATTATTAGTATGTATTAGTATGTATCATTTATTATTATGTATCATTTTTAAAGATATTAAATAATGAAGCATCTGCATGTATGTTTTAGCTGTATTCTTTTTCTTGCATTTGGAAAAACAAAAATTAAATTTAGGGACCTGCTTTCTACAGAACACTTATACTTGTTTCCTCAAATTATTCTAATTTAATTAACAGAAATACCAATTTATGCCTTCAGTAGCTGAATAAATTTTGATTTCCTCCTCACTTTTATCTTTAAATAAAGATTTTAGAATTGCTCTTAATTCTCTATGAGCATCTACAAACGTTCTGCTATTATCACTGAAAATATCTCAGGGTTTACCTCGGTCTGGCAATAAAACGTTTAAGTGCGGCTATAGATGCTGCACTTGTTAAATCATTTACAATCTCAAAGTGCAAGGTCTTTGTAGAGAAACATAAAAAAATATATACAAATACTTTTCTTACCTGTTTACTTCTTCCTGCAAAAATTTTTTTATCACAAATGGACCACAGAATCAAGTCCTATTCTAGCAAAAACTCTGGATATGGTGACTCTCGTAGCTGGTAAATCAGCCATCTGTTGCTGCGCAAACTTAGAACTTACCCTTTTACAAATCATACAATTAAATATAATTTTTCTAATTACATTTCTTGCAGAAACAATCCAAAATTTACTCCTTATAAGTGATAGAGTTGTTTTAGCACCTGCATGAAAATAAAGAATATGAAAATGATTAATCACAATTACAGTCAAATTATGTTTAATTCGTAGAACCATAGGATGTTTTCTCATTTCACTTAAGTCACTATTTTTCAGTCTGCCACCGACTCTGAGTATTCCATCATGACCTAAAAATGGGCACGAATTCAACAGTTTACTATCATTAGAAATAGGCACCCTTTTCTAAGCACTGGATTTCTGTCTCAAATGAAGTCCTTTGAACGTTTTTCACAACACACAATAAAGCGTTCGGAAGTTCACTGGTTGTCAACGTTCCGCGTGTAGCATGCAATGGATGTCTGGTGTTATGCACGAATCTCTTGCACCAAGCCACTACTCGTATTAATTTGTTGGAAGATGAACAATTATTGATGACATCTAAAGGCTCAGAATTGTTGATAAATGCACATATTTCACTTACCCCTGGTGGTTTTAATTCACGAAGATACAGTTCTGGAATATCGTCTTGGCACTCAGTTGTCACAGGTTGTAGAAGAAATGAGGGACCATACCACTACAATTTATGATGCACTAGCTTTTCAGGATCTACACCCCGTGATAGCAGATCCGCCGGATTCTGATCCGATGCCACATAATGCCACTGTTGAACAGATGAAAAGTTCTTGAATTTTGGCCACTCTTTGCTGAACAAACGTCTTAAGCTCCATAGGTTCCTTCTGTATCCATGCGAGAACTATCGTCGAATCTGTCCATAAGTAGACTTGAATCACTTCTAATTTCAAGACGATAAGGACTTTTTTCACCAACTTTGATAATAAGACAGCGGCACATAACTCAAGCCTGGCTATCGTTAGGCTCTTAAGAGGGGCAATTCTTGATTTGCTCGAGATCAGCTTTACCAGTGTTCTCCCAAAAGAATCGATGGACTTCTGAAACAACTGCTGTTCCGAAACAACGTTCAGAAGCGTCGGCAAAACCACCGATTTCAATAGTTTTAGCTTGTTCAGTCACTGTACTCTACCAATATCTATGTTGTTTATGCTCTCTAGTGTCACCAGAAATTGATGCCATTCCTGTTTTTCAGCCGTAGGTAGTCTATCACTCCAATCAATTTTAAGACGCCAGAGTTTCTGCATAAAAATCTTTGCTTTGGCGATAACCGGGCCAAGGAGACCCAAAGGTTCAAATATTCTGGCAATCGACGATAAGACACATCTCTCAGTATATGATACACTAGGCGCTACTTTAACTCTGAAGGAAAAGCAGTCCTTTATTGGTTTTTATGGCACACCCAAGGTTTTCGTTTCATTTGCATTGGAGAAACTGTATTCTTTCCGGTTTAGAGAAAGTTCGGAATGATTTGCGCATCATTTATGCAACTGCATACCTGCTATTTGCAAAACCGCTACAAGCTGCTGTTGCAATTCTTTGGCCTCTTTTAACGCCAAAGCTCCGCATAACACATCATCCATATAGAAATTTTCAGGTAACACAGGTGCTGCCATTGGAAAATTAGTCTCTTCATCTAATGAAAACTGTTTTAGTGTCCTCATTGCCAAGAAGGGAGCTCTGACCGTAGCATACGTCATGGTTAAATAGCTCATAGGTTTTTGGTGGCTCATTAGCACTATCACTCCATAGGATTCTCTGAAGGCTGTGTTGACTTTCATCTATCAGTATCATTCTATACATCTTTTTCACATCGGCCACACGTGAATTCTAAATCCGATCATTATCGAAAATAAATTTTGTTGTATAACTGCAGAGATACTGCAGAGGTCTAACCGTTGCAGGTCTAACCAGTATAACGTTAGATACTGCAGAGGTCTAACGTTATACTGCAGAGAATTAAGTGAAATACCGTTAGTTGTTAAACCTGAACTGTTAAACAAGACTCTAAATTTAGTACTATTTTTTCTAGTTTATATAATTGCATAATATGTCACTTCAGGATCGTTCTCTTCCCTAACTTCTTTCATATTTCCTAGTTGAATATACTCATGAACGAAGTCACGATATAAAGAGAGATAATTTGGATCTCTGGAAAGTGAATCCACAGCGATCTGAGTTTTTTAAGAGCAATGTCCCCAGATTGACCTAAACACGACGGATCATCTTCAAGCGGCATTACCACATATCTACCTTCCTCATTTCTCCAGTGCGTTTGCACAAAATGTTCCTCACATATAGAATTTTCTTTACTTTTGGTTAATTTCAATCTACATTTTCAATTCCCCCAAAACTTTTTAATGTTTTATTTAAATCCTCTTCGCATATCAATCCGCAGTGTATCTTAGACTCATTTCCCCGATCTACACTTCCACTGGCGACATAGCCAAACACTGTATTCTGTAAAAGCAAATTTGAGTTTTGTGCATAAATTTGTCCCGGTCTCAATAATTCATAGAATGTCTCTGCACTTAACAGTATATCGATTTCCTCTGGGACAGGAACCTCAATATTTACATTGAGTACCTGATGTGGTATAAAATCCGTAATTTTTCTGACTACAAGAAAAATTTCTCTCTCTCTCAAACCTCCTTTTTTTTTTTGCGATTTTTGTAGAGACGCGACCGAATCATTTAAACACGAGATTAATGTATTTATTTTTTCGCTTTTTCAGTCCTAAGCGCTTCATACATTGTTCACTTAATAAATATGTTTAAAAGCCTGAGTCCAATATACATCTCACCTCTTCCCACTGTGAACTGTTATTTTTAATTAATGCTCGAACTGTACTCAATAGATCATTCTTCGTGTTAGCTTTTGCAAAGCTAGAGGCGACGACAGATTTATTTACGTTTGAACCATGCATCGGGGGGAAAACTGCGCACCAATTTGATTACTGGTCTGCAGTTCAAGGACATTCTATGAAGTCTTGCCATCGGGCTTATTTTTATTGCGTCTTGAAAAAAAATTAATTTATTACGTGGTTTGCCATAGAAGCAATCCCTCGCTGAGCAATTTCTTGCACTACATTCGGGGGTCAAACATTTGAAACATACCTTATTTATTTTAACCACTTCTACTCTTTCAGGAACCGAAAGTTTTTTAAATTGAGGACATGCGTTTAAAGCGTGGACTTCCATTATTTTTACAAAAGTTACATTTAACACTTTTTTCCTCTGGTAAAAACACACTCCATATCTTTTTTTGAAAACGCGAATTCTGAAACTTTTGCTGTTTGTGACCTTCATGCCGTTTAATTTCGTTTCCGTTAGAAGGTTTCGTATATACATTATATTCACTTTTACCCCTTGAAATTAAATAAATATCACATTTTCGTCCTAGCTGTTGTGGTTTAAAATACGATTCTCCTTGTTTAATTGCAATATGTGCCATCAATTCGCGATCGAATAAACCGAATATTTTATCTAATACAATTAATTTACATAATGATTTTAAATCACTCACTTTACGCAACTGACAGTAATACTCAAATGTAGCAGTTAATCTTGATGCAAATTCCACATAACTCTCTGAACGTAATTTTTGCGCTCTTTGACTGTTTAAACACTCTTGTGGCGTTGGTTGAAATTCTTTCAACACTATTGTTTTAAGCTTATCGTAACTGCTTAAGTCATTTTCAGTCAAGTAAACCATTAAATTATTCGCTCTCTCACCCAGAATATTTAAAAGAATTTCCGATTTTATCTCATCGGACACACTTTTGGTTTTAAACGCTTTCTCAAGGGACTGGAAAAAAAGATTAAATGACTCTACTCTCGAAAGTACTGGAATACACAGCGTTTTAATACCTTTAATTAAATTTTTTAAGCTGTCTTTTGACGGCTCTGCTGTCGAATACGACGTATTTTGAAACAACTCTTTCGCATATTTGCGATTTCCAGCTCTTTGTCCAATTGCGCTAATTTGATTTTCTTTAGCTTTGTTTCGTTTTCGAGTTTTTGTAAGGCAATTTTTGACTCGGCTTCGGCTTTGAGTTTTTTCGCTTCCTCAAGCACATAATCAACTACGCTTTTTACTAACTCAGGATCGGTTCTGAAAACCTTACAATTTTCTATCAAATTCCTTAAATCAACAATTTTTGCATCTTCTGCAACGGTTAATACCTATCTCCGCAGCGACGAGTTTTAACTCGTCTTTTCTTCATTTAGCAATTAAAGACATCCTTTAAGATGTAAGGTTTATCTGAAGTTTATTAACAGTTATTTTAAGTTTTGTATCTTTCCTATCTTATTCTAATTTCAGCTTACAATTTCCTGCCAGAATGTAAATTCAAAAACGCAGTAAATGCAAATGAGAAAGAGTACTATTTAAGTCAATGTTTCACCGACTTCTAGAGAGAGTGTGATTCCCTGACTAGCGCGTGTTTGTCTTTGGCTAAGTTCTCTTTTAGTTATTACGCTCGGCCATACCTTAGGCCCTTGCTTGGCTTCGCCGAATTAATTAATGCTTAGGGGCCAACTAGTTAGATTTCTGATAGCTTCGGCTATACATTTCAGATAGCTTAGCTTAATTTAATTTAAATTCATTATTATTCAAGTTCTTCACTTATTTAATCCTTTTTATCTTTATTATTAAGCATCATTTTCTTCGCACTTATGCCAAATACAGTTCAACCACAACTGCAAAAATTTTAAAAGCAGCATAATAGCGTATGTTTATAATTCTGGATGCAGTATTAATGCTGGCATACATTTTAATATATTGTTCACTCAATTCCTCATATCAATGTTCAGTTTTCTTAGTAAGATGTTTTGCAAAACTATCTTTGTCTTTTTATTATTTACTTTCTATGCGTTAAATTTATTTATTAAATATCATGTTCTTCTCACTTACCCCACATACAATTCAATTCAACGGCAAAATCACAAAATATCTAAAAACAGCATATCTTTAGAATTTCCGATAGACAGTATCGGGTAAAAATATAAGATAGATAGATAAAAATGTTGCATTCCGTACGGCGTTGCCATTGGTCGCTTTTAAATCGTCGAGTTTGTTAATCAAAAATTCATTAAAATTTTACAAAGTATGAAATTCGAAATTCAAAATTCGGGCTTAAAGGTGCACAGGGTGGAAGACTATTTTATTTAAAATTTGATATCTCTAGGTACTGTCATTTTTTCACAGTTCGAGAAAAATACATATATTACATGTATTATTTAATTTTAAAAAAATAATACATTATTATGTTATTATTTAAGCTCTTTAAAATTAATTACCACATATAATTATTTCATTACTTAACTTCTTAAAAACAATACAAGGCGGTAATATTTGGTAGCAACAATTTAAAAAGGGATACGCCGTTTATAGTGGACAACGCAAAGGCCCATTTCGAGACTAAGAGGCCATTTAAGCTGACGCTCTTTTGGAATAAAACATTGTGTAAGACTTCAGATTAAAGAAATTGAACACTGATATGATGAGCCAAAAAAAGACTAGAAAAAGTAGAAAAATGCATGTCAAAATTTAAATACTGTATTCAGAATTCTAAACAAACGCTGCTTTTAAAAATTTTATGATTTTGCTATTGAATTTTATGTGGAGTAATGCAAAGAAAATTATGCATATTAATAAAGCTAAAAAAAGTTTTGTTAACGCAAAGACGTCCAAGAGCTGACTGATAAGATTTTCAAATGATCTTAAAATAATGTAAATAATAATGAATATTTTGTTTGTAAATTCCCTTGCAGTTACTGAATCTACTAAGACTGGAAACAACAGGATTCGAATAATAAAACTATCGGAAACGTTTGGTGGTATTTTTCAAAATTAATCAAACTGGCAAATATTTAAAGACTGCTGACACTTCGATGCGTTATTACAAATATCCAATAAAGTCTTGTATTTTCTGAGCTGTTCCATCTTTTTTTTGATCACTGTAGATAAGAAGATAAAGATTGGGAAAGAGGTTTCTTCTCTGTTTTTAAAAAAATCGTTAAATTTCGCTTGTAGAGGTGCCAGCAACAACCTCTGACGGTGTCAACTTGGTGGCACCTTTATGAAAGTTGTCTTCTTAAAGTCAAAAAATTAAAGAATTTTAGCTCAGGGCTCAAAATCTTATGAACACCAACTTCATCCGCTTGTAGAAAAGCAATCTTCAACAAATTGTGGGTATCGGAATGCAAGTAGAATTTTCTTTCACTCTGGTAATCAAAGTAGCAAAGTTGAAAACCCCATTTGTATAGAGGCTTCATGGCATGAAGGAGCCTGAATACTTCTGAAATTTCAACAGTTTAGAAACTGGAAACTCCTCTTCAGAAAGGTGAGTGCACTTTTATTAGGTGCCTCACATGAAGATTTTTGTATTTCGAACAAAAGTTGGCTTACATATAGAGGTGCTTTCACCTTTTGGCTTAGCACTGTTTTGAGGAGTTCATATTTTTCACTGCTTTCAATTACACAGTTTAATTTGTTACATTGGGGTTTCTACCAAATTAAATTGATTTTTCTTTTAACCACCAGATGTTTATGCGACATCTTCGAACTAGTTAGAGACCTGTTTCTGAGAACTTTTTTCTTTGAGGAAAATGTTATTGCATTTAATTGCAGGAGACCACAAAATGAACTGCTGCGTCGTCTTGGAGACTTTCAGCATTGACGCTCATTGCCTGGAACTATCTACTATCCATTACGACCAGCCAAAGGCTGGGCCTGCAGACCTGTGACATTTATTTAGAAAATCAAATTTTATAAATCTGTTTACATACAATTTTGTTTCACTATAGTGCCATAATGCAATGTCAATATGGGAATGATGTAATAATTCCATTTCATTACAGACGGTTTTTGCTTATGAAATTGGATTTTATGATGGCTGCATAAACAATTCCTCAATAAACACGAACGCCAGCTAGCTTTAAAAGTATTTATTAACAGAGCAAACAGGAACGGGTACAAGGGAATATACATAATATTAAACATATAACGGAACATTAAACATTCGAATTACAGACATCTATTATATGATAACCTAACGTCATCGCGGCTGGAGGTCAACAGTCTTAGACTGTTCGTCTTCGCCACTCTGTGGCGTTCAATATAATTCGGTTACGATTTTTTAAATAGTTCTGTTACATAGTCCATTTTTGCTCTTATAAATGAATTTTAATCTTCCTGTCTGCCTTATATCAACACTGGTGGCCCTTAAAACTGCTACACCAGATAAAAAAAGCGAATAGCAGAACCTTACTTACTTACTTATATATATATACAAGGTGATTCTAAATTGTTTTTACAGATTAAGAGGGATGATAGAACCTATCCATAATTACCATAGGTCTCATTACACTCTGAGACGCAGAAAAGAAGCATATTAGAATTCCAAACTAAACTTACAACAGTGTTGGAAAAGCGAAGGAACGAGACCAAAAGTTGCGGAATCAGATTTATTGCCTAGTGAAAAACTCACATAAAGTGCTCAAAATGCCGACCACGCGTGTCGTTTCACAGTTGACATTGGCGAAGGAACTAATGGCGCACCCTCTCAAAGATTCCAGCTATCGCGTTAATTTTGCCCGCGGCTACAACAATTCTCGACACGAGATCTTCAGCTGAGTCCACAGGCGTCTTTTACACTAAAGATTTCATGTGTCCCCAGAAGATAAAGTCCAGTGGGTTGAGGTCCAGCGAGCGAAGAGTCCAAGCCACAGGTCCGCCATCTCTCCTGCGGGCTATGTGGCATTCAAAAAGTTACGGACCGTGACGGAAAAATGTGCTGGGACTCCATCGTGCATAAATCACGTGTCTCTCTGGATGGGAGCGGAACAGCCTGCATTAAACTGGGAAGCCCTTGATCCAAGAAGATAAGGTATGTTGCACCGGTCAAACGGTCTAGCATGATGTAAAGGCGAGGTAATCACCTAGGATACCTGTTCAGACGTTCACGGAAAATTTGTGCGGGAGTTTATGAGAAGTAGTGCAGTGGGGATAGCTGTCAGACCAAACGTGTTGATTGCGCACGTTAATAAACGCCTTCTCTGCTGAATGTTGCCTCATCACTTAATAATATTAATGCAGGAAATTGTGGATCTTTATTCTTCATCCTAAGCATCAACTGTACAAAGTCTGCGAGAAAGGGATAATCATCTGCGTCCAAAGATTGCATGTTTTGTAAGATTTTTCTTTGTGGTAGGCGTGCATGCATTTCTCGTGTAAAATACTGGAAGCAGCTGCTTTAAATCTAGTCAAAACTCGCTCTTTCGTTTCCAAAAGAATCGGTTTCTCGCAGTCTTCGGTCAACACTGAAAAAGGTTGGATGACATAGAATCTGACGAGTTGGAAACCACTCTTCGTACAATCTTCGTGCTTCGCGTCCATTCACATTTGATTCGCCATATGTGAAGTGAATATTTGCCACTTCCTCGTCGTACGTGTACTCCGCCATAGCATTCACGAAAAAGTTTCGGATGATGTTATAAAGTTAATACTTAAAACGATGATTTTGTGCCGTTTTCAAGGGCACCGTTTGCTCTGATTAGCTTTCTCCGGTACCAACCAAGAGCAAAATGCTGCTTCTTCTCAATACAAATTTCCATACGGTTAATTCTTGACAGTCTTAGAAGATAAATCTCCTTGTTCTGCCTCGTTTCGCTTCTACTTTCCTCTTTTCTGCCCCTCAGAGTGAAGTGCGATCCTGTGTTCTGTGGTAATTATTGCTCATCTGGATGGGTACTGCCATCACTCTTAATTTGTAAAATGAATTTAGAATCCCTCCGTATATATAATTACCAAATATCTATTTTAAAAAACAAAACACAATCATGATTGGATTTTTTCCGCACATAAGCTGCTGTAAAATTATCAGTAAAGACATAAATTAAGAAATTTGAAACTAATTTTTCACAAAGAACCAAAAATTGAAATTCGGAGGTAATAAATTTCAAATAATCCTACATTTGCAATAAGGAATTTAATAAATGTTAAAACAAAACTTTTTAAAAAAGCAACACCCCAATTCAAAACGTCAATCAAATTTAAGGAAAAACTAACAAAATAGAAGAGGAATTCAATCAACTTCAATGCCGCATCGTCAGGAGGAGGAACATTGAAATATATATATATATATATGAATAGCAGGACTGCGACAACTCAAGACGACTAACTGTATCGCAGTGAGATAGATGATGGAAAATAAGGAGAACTGTTGTGTTTTCGACTAAGACGTAATGATTAGAAAATGAAGTTGTAACCTCTTGATTATCACTCTTTTTTTCATTTGTAAATAGTCACCAATGTAAATAGTCAGTAATGTATCTCCACCGATAGCTAAATAAACTACATTAGTCACCTAGATATGTATCGTCAGCCTAGAAAATCCCTTAGACGCCGAGTCTACATACATATATATATAAGCGCAACGCATTGATTTTTTAAAAATATTTTATTTTTCCCCGAGTGGCAACGAGAGATTATTATGATGGAAGCCGAGTTGAACGATAACATGTTTATGAAGCGCCCATAGTAATCTTGTATTTTTAGTTGTACCATTTCAATGATATGTAAATAAGGCGCGAATAAAAGATTTATTGCGTAACTGCAGAATGCTTAATAGTTTTAAAGAAAGTAATGTTAGTTAAGTTAGTGTGTAATGGGAGGAAGACATGATTAAATTTGCAGGTAGTTTGGGGAACACACTATACAGAATTCAGAACTCAAAGCTGTTAAATCTGGCAACAACAACGGTTGTAATCCTGATAGGCATCTAGTCGAACTGCGTTTGGATGTCAAATACAGGTACTTCATTCCCTGCGCTTCAGTTTTCTGCCACAATACTAGCGAGTGATGGCGCGTAGTCACCACTCGCTGGCATGCAATGACCAGGTTCTGAACAGGTTACATATGCTGTGTGCTACACGTATTGGAGAACATGCTGTCGAAAGACTTGCTTGTGCGCAAAGTGAAGCCGCAACAATGGTCACGGTGCTAACAGTCCGTGGCACTGCGCACACCGTCGGGAAGACATTCCGCCAGACGGTATAGTGCTTATTGACGCTGAGTACCGTACCGATGAGTCCGTGTTCGAATCCCGGAGAAAGCATGTTATGCTGTTATATGGATGTTCCTTAGTGTATATGTCTGTGCGGTAGTGGGATGCTCAAATTACACCGCCAGCCTAAAATGGTTCATGGTAGGGGAAGACGACTACATCAAAATTGGGGCCAAGCTTAACAGTTAGGTAGGTCGGACGATACCTAATATACCTTCGGGAATGCATAGCTGCCGCCCGTGCTTCATTAGCACGTGTCGGAAATCTACCGCGGGTGGATCGTGGTCTCTTTGGATTGCGATTTATCGTTCCTTGACTTTGCAACTAATGTTCAGACAAATATTGCCAGTTCAGAACAAATATTGTGTCCAGGAGGGCCATATTAAACGGCATGGAGAATCGCAGCGTCCCCGGGGCACTAACGTCCTCGAGGACTTCCTGAGTATTTCCATCTCGACCTTTCGAGATCGTGCAACTACTTCACGTATTCTGAATTAGGAACCTGGCTCGTGCGCAAGAAGGCAAGCCCCCATATAGGAAGATAGAGGTACAAGTTGTTCTTATACGAAGCATAACACTACTTTTAGGCAAACAACCAACGTACAAGTGCGATTTCCAAAGGAGAAAGCCGCTATGAAATCTTCTGATTTATACACAATGCAGATGGTTAATCATATCTGTTTTGAGAACATGTGCTGAATTACTAATCATTTGCATATAGCAGTGCGTAATACCTTTCATGTACACTTGACGTTTGTAGCAAATTTATTGGCCAGCAGGGTATATATATATCTGTCCATCCATCTTTCTACCTATTTCTCGACTTAGCTATCCACGTATATATGTATGTATTTATTATATTGTATGTATGTACACATGTATTTAGCTACCTGTCTATTTCTCTATCTATCAGTCTAACTACCTATCTCCTATCTATGCATCTTCTACCCATCTCTCTACATGTCTATATGATTTCTGTTTATCAGCCTAGGTGTCCGAAAAGGGGCGTCCAATTGAGACGATTTAGATTAGTATTGAAAGATGTAATAGATTTTTAAATTCAGTCAATTATTTGACGCGGTATTGTCTCAATTGGTCGTCAGTTGAAACGCGTGGAGGTAATATTTCAATGGAAGGGGCACGGTTTCCTTTTCCCCTGACGAGACAACTATGCAACTCTCACTGAAATATTACCATTTTTGTTTATTGTATACCTTGTTTTTATTGCAACTTCAGCTTTTCCCATTTTGCCAAAAAATTACAATTTTCTAGGCATTATTTGAGTTATATTTTCATGTGAATTTTTGCTTATGATTTTAAGTTTTAATTGTATTTAATGTGTAATTTTGGCACTAACGTGCTTCTTCGAATAGGATTCAGACGGTTTAGGGTGTACTATAGCTTTTGCATTCTTACTTGTTAATAATATATATATATATATATATACATATTTTATCTACCTGTCTGTTTGTCTACGTGTCTATCTATTTATCCATCCATCCATTCATTCATTTACCTATTTATCAGTCTGCCTACTTATCTATATATGTACATAGCCATCCATCTATGCATGTATTTGTCTATCCTTACCTTATAATGTATTTCTCTCGCCTTCTTCGCATGCCTTCGTGGTGTAGCGGTCTGCATGCTCGACGCGTAACCGAGAGGTCCGTGGTCCCGGTGAAGGCATTGCTTATTTTTCACCTCTCTTGCTTCGTAATAACCTAATGTCTCTACAACCTCTACCTATCTATCTGTTTAGCTACCTATATATCTATTTATCTACCTATCTGTCTACGTATCTATGTAATAATCTTTCTAGCTACTTCTTCATCTATATATCTCTTTTTCTACCTATCTGTCGATTTAAACATCTACATACCTATCTATTTATTTATCTATCCATTTAGCTATTCAACTGCTTTTCTGTCTATTTATTTATCTATATATCTATTTAGCTGCTTATATCTATCTACATATCTCTCTGCCTATCCATCTAGCCATTCAACTATCCATTTAATCATCTATCGATCCATCTAGCCGTTTATTTTTAGATCCACTCATCCATCCATTCATCCAACCATCCGTCAGTTCATTATCCACCGGCCCTTTCTATCATCCATCAATCTATCTATTTGTACATCTATTTCGCGATATATTATTGTTGTTAATGAACAAAATAGCTTGCATTTTTTGAAGCTTAAGAATAGCTAAAAATGACCGTTCCCTTATTATTCACTCTCAATATACCTTCTATATTCTCGATATTCATTTTTAGGGGGGCGAACATGGAAGAAATTTCTATGAAAAAAATCGTTCTAGCTGGCAAACAACAAGTAAATAAAGAGCCTTTTCTTAAAAAATAATCTGTGAGTCTTAACGAGCGTTTATTCCAAATTTCATCTTTTCTTTATATTTGTCTGACAGGCATTTATATGAATAATAGTGCGTAACAGAAATGTTTTCCTACATAAAATAAATCGTATAAATATCAAAAACCAATGATTTTTAGATGTCCTTTTGGATCAAAAGTTAGGTTGGGTTAGTCTTGTACATTTGCTGAATCATCCCTTCTAAGAATTCTCAGGGTTAACTCAGGGCTAACTTCTCAGAAGGTTAACCCGAAGGATTTCGTTAGAATCAATCACTGGTTGAAGTACACGTAATCTTTTGTCATCTAATCCAGAAAATTATTCACTCTGCACTAATCTCAGAAGAATTAATTCGGCTCCTTTAATTTCATCCGCTGTAATTTTTGCAAAAGTTCTTTCATTAGGACTTAGTCTGACATTTTTAACAAAACGGAAAATCCAAGATATCACCTTTAAAATGGTATTGTACGAAGAAATCTTATCAAAATTAACTTTCGTCATAACTTCCGAATTAACTGTAGAAATTATTGTCTTCTTTCCTTCAGCATTTTTAATGTCAAAGTTCGGTACAATTTCAGAGGTAGGCCATTTTTCTGGATCATTTCTCAACCAATGGGGACCTTCGATTTGACCAAGGTTTCAGGACTGCATCCTTGGGAAGATAGGTCAGCTGAATATTGCGTTCCAGGAACATAATTCCAGTAGTTTGGATCACTTAGAGTATGGATTTCTTTCACTCTATTGTAGACAAAAATGGCCCAGTTTTCTTTCCTTTTTGATCTAAAATAATGCATCCATGGAATCGCTCCAATAATAAATAGGCACAGTCTTCAGTCTCAAATCTTCCTTAACAAGATGTGCCAGTTTAGCGCCAATCGTACGAGCTAAGACCTCTAGTTGTGGTATGGTGATCGGCTTGATAGGTGTCACTCTGGATAGAGTTGAGATGAGTTGACATGTAACGGAATTTTCGTTACAACTTCGCATAAATATGCATGTGGCATAAGCAGATTTACTCGCGTCACAAAACACGTGTAAAGATAAATCGGAGATTCTTTCGAAATCAGCAAAAATTCTTATGGGTATAGCTACTTTTTCCAAATTATGTAATTTATTTTTCCAACTTCCGAATTTGTCTGAAATGCTTTTAGGTAAATTGTTATTCCATGAAATCTTTTGTTTCCAGCATTCTCGAAGCATTAGCTTTGGAATCAGAGTAACAGGAGCTGTAAACACAATCGGGTCAAAAATCTTGTGTACTATTGACAATATATTCCTTTTGCTGACAGGCTGTTTCACAGAACTGTCTTTAAAGTCACAGGACAACGTGTCATCTGATAAATTCCATTTTAACCCCAGAACTGATACTGTTTTATCGGAGTTTTTACTGTAACGATTTTCTTTCAAAGTTTTACCGCTAGGTTCATTGTAACACCATCCCCTTAAATCAAATTTAGCAGTCGACATAATTTCTTTTGATACGTCAATGAAAGTGTTTAGTTCTTTAATAGTGTCAACGCTGGCCACACAGTTATCAACATACATTGATTCATTTAATTTCTTAGCTATCTCTTGTTGGTGTTTCGGAACATTCTCGAGATGACAATTCAGTGTTGCGGCTAGAAAAAAAGAACTGGCATTAACGCCAAACGCAACGCGCTTATGTCGATATATTTTCAAGTTTTCGAAATCACCTTCTGATCACTACAGAAAGTCTCTATCTCGAGGACAGACACTTAGTTGCAAAAAGGTCTTACGTATATCTGAGATAACCCCATATTTACATAGGCGAAATCTGTTTAAAATACTCGGTATTAGTTCCAAATAATTTGGGCCCTTTTCTAAACAGTCATTTAAGGACACACCATTCCTTTCTTTCGCTGAGGCATCGAATACGGGTCGTATCTTTGTGGTTGAATTTTCTTTAATTACAGCCCTATGTGGTAGGTAACGGCAATTTTCGGTTTTCTCATCTTCAACAGATTCTATAATACCTTCTTCAGCCCATTCGTTAAAAATATTTTCATATTCTTTCAGACAGTTTTTTGACTGAAGAGTTTTTGCACAGGATTTTAACCTTTTCTCTGCTATTAATCTATTATCAGATAAAACCGCATGCCCTTCTAAAAAAGAAAGAGACACCTGATATCTACCCTCACTACCTCTTCTTAATGGCTGACGAAAATAATCTATAGCGATTTCATCTATTTCCTTTCTTCTTTGGGTTGTGGCAGGATCCGTTATTCCTAACGAGTCAAGACACCATACATCTGAAATTTTAGCAACATTAACATGAAGTGACAATACAGTCTTCGTACTGTTAGAGAATTCATGCTTTTCAGTTTTCTCCATCATTGTCCAGCCTAATCTGGTGTGTACACCTGATAGCCCACATGTTAGCTGTCTAACCTTCCCTGTTAGAAGTTTTCCCGCTACATCTGCGCCTATAAGAACATGAATTTCTAAAGGCGAATTTCGATACATCAAATTCACAGATTTATTTTGCATGTCAGTTAAATAAATTCCATATTCTCGCAGTTCCTTAAGATACGAATCTCTGCCAATTTGAGGAATGTCAGTGCATATTTTATCCTGCTCCCAAGTTAAAAGTTACAGTGATAGTCATCTTTAAGAGTACTCAATCGAATTAAATATTTACTATGAATTTCTTTGTTTTCAATTCCTCTGAACAAACCATGGATTAATTCTTCTTTACCACTTGTTTTATAATTCATTACACTAACTGCATGCTTTGAAATATAGGATCTCTGGGAACCACTATCGATTAAAATTCTCACATATTTTTGATCCCATCCCCGCGAAGTTTTACTACTAAAGTTTGCAAATTAAGTAACTGCATGCAAGATTTATTCGTCAGAACACAGTCTTTTTTATCATTTTCACCCCCATTAACGTCGGTAGAATTATTTCCGTGAGAATTACCCTTAACAGTATAACACATTATTAAAAAGTGACCTTTACCGCATATGGAACATCTAACTTTGGCTTTGCATAGACGAGAAACATGTTTCGGTTTCAAGCATTTAAAACAACTTCTGTTCTTTATTAATTTTTACTTTCTATCCTCTAAGGTTAAACGAATTGCATTCAAACATTCTGAACTTTGATAATCTGAATCACAAAATATGCAGTTCGAATGATTATAATTTCGATTCTCATATGTAGACAGTAACTGCGAGGCAGATGCTACATCCGGTATGCGTTTATCATGCCAAGGTGACAGCTTGCTTTCATGTTTTGTTTGTCGGGGGAAAGAAAATATTGACGCCGCTTGTTTCGATTTCAAAGCTGTTTTTTCCCGTGCAGTTAGTTAATTGCTGAGAAATAAACCCCATTAGATTGTGTAAATAATTTTTCAAACTTTCCCTTTCTTGTTTATTATATTCAAGAATTAAATCAGAAGGAAGAGACTTGAGAAGATTAGACATAGAATACTTCCATAAGGTGTCAGATGCCCCATTTAATGCTTCTAAACTGCGTATATGAGTCTGACAGTGGTCGAATAATTTTCTAAACGCTTTAATATCGGTACAATTTCTCAATGGGTTGATTTTCAGTAAATTATCCAAGTGTGCATTAATCAACACACATCTTTACTTCCGAATCTAGCTTGTAGTAAATTAATAGCTGAATTATAATTTTCGGAAGAAAGTGAAAATCCTTCTATTGTACTTAATGCCTCCTTAAATGTGCACGCAAATAAATAAACTTATCTGCTTTTTCTACGGATTCATTTTTTGTGAATAGCCAGTTCAAAACAGTTCCAAAATGAAAGCCACTGGCTGATATCACCATAAAATTTAGGAATAGATACGTTCGGCAATTTAATACGTTCTCGTCTGTTACTTTCTAGTGTTTGAGAAGATAATTGAGACTTAGATAGATTTGTATCATTCACAGTAGAGTTTTGGTTTGACAACTGAATCCGTTTTTTCGCTCTAAATTTCCACAACAGAATTCTTTGGCGATAATCTTCTGTAGTTTGAATCTCTTCATCTAATTCTTCTGGTTTTTAAAGACTTTCGATTTCAGATTCAGCTATCTTAAGAGATTCAAACTTATCATTCAACAGTTTTAAGTCTTCTAGCAAATTTATATCAACGGAAGACTTATCTAGTTCTAATTCTATTTTCTTAAGAATTCTGGTAATGGACGTTCTCAAACCACCTCTCTTTTTCTTTAGTAATATCTTCTAGCGACATGTTTACTGAATTAAATATATAACATATAAAATCTTAAGAATTCAATGAAAGTGCCTTTCAAATTCAAAATACATAATATCAACAACATCAGTCTTCAATTAATTCGCTTTCATCCCGACAGGGATGCCAAAAAATGTTGTTATGATTAACAAGATAATCATTCTTTGAATAAAGGTAAAAAAAAGGCTTACCTTTTCAGTCGTTCTTCTTTCTGGTTCTTCTCCAAAGGTATATCCGGGAATATTTTTATTAATTGCACACATCAAAGGCACTACTCATCTAAAAAAAAAAGAGGAGCTTCTAAGGTAATACGATACATTTAATTTACATTACTAACTAATTGCATATACGACACAGAGAGAAGACATCGTTAACTCATAACGGTTACATCGTTCTGAAAAGTCCATTACAAGTTCTAAAGTTCATTTATAGTTATGTTTCATTTTGGCTGCGCGCATGCGCAAATCACGTGGTGTTTGGTAACAGTTTTAACGACGATAGTTTCAACCACGGTGATAACTTCCACCTAATGGATGGTAATCTCGTTCTCACTAGGCTTTGCTAGTAACCGATTTTCTTGACGACAAAGGAACTCAGCGGATGGAGTGTCTCTCGTATTTTCTAGGTTTTAATAATATAAAATATGTGTGGGGACGCCGACTTGCATCACAGCAGCTCCTCCTAGTACTCTGAGGGAGCTTCAAGTGCTATTCAAACGTGAATATACGTTGTTACCGTTGGAACTCCTGGATAATCTAATAAACAATACAGAAAATCGCTATAAAGCTTGTTTTTCGTTTAGAGGTTGTAGAGTCATTAGGCTATTTTGAAGCAGGAATTGTGAAAAATGAGCAATGCCCTCGCCGGGACTCGAACCTCTCAAATACGCGCCTAGTGTGCTGACCACTACACTACGAAGGCATGCTAAGAAAGCGGGAGAAATACCTTATGTACTCCCCCTTTTAAAAGGCGACTAGGCATTAGGGGACGCAATCGACAAATCCTAGTGGTGGAGAATCTCCATCCACCATCTGTTTTTAGTTCGGACGTCACTGTAAAGTCATTAGGTTATTTTGAAGCAGGAATCCTAAAAAAATAGCAATGCTCTCGCCGGGATTTGAACCTCGGACCTCTCGAATACGCGCCGAGTGTGCTGACCATTATACCACTAAGGCAGGCTAAGAAAGCGGGTGAAATACCTTATAAGGTGATCATACACATTATTAATTGTTAATTATTAATTATTATTATTATGATTATTTGTGTGTCTGCGCATGTACTATACCGTTGTAACACAGACTTTTAATACTCCATTTTATATCACTTTCTTTATTTTTTATACATATCTATTATTTCCAGAAATAGACAACTCTGCAGTTTAATGACTTTGCAGGCATGACAAAATGAAGATCCTATAAAAATTCCATGTTCTTAAGTGCAAAATCATGCATGTTATGTAAATTTTTATAGTTGTTTCTTTAAGTTTCTCCTGCCAGTGTATGTAGGTTCACTTTTGAATGCAAAAGCCTAGTTAATCGAGGCTCTGTTGCTACGAAATATTTTTAAAAGGAATGTTTTTGAAATATGAAAATTATCACAACTTATAGCGATTATTTATATCTTCTTTTCTCTAACCCTATAATCTTCTTTTTCACTGTGATTGCAAAATTTTTATTTTATCTCGTTGTAAGCATTCAACTGTCCTCACATATCACCGAAAACACGTGTAGAACAGAATCATTTAGAATGATATAAAATAGTACGGAGAAACATCTGCGCTTAGGAACTGATTTAAAACATCTTTTTACTAAGAGATTAGCAGCCTGATCTTCCCTGTTACAAATCAGCAGAATAAAATTATCGGTTGCTCTATTTCTATAAATAGAGAAGTTTTTACGTACATCTGAAGCCTCAGCTGCCATTATGTTTTTTTAATTTAAGTCACGTATTAGTAGACGATCTTCCTCAAAGGGCCACCTGGTGTTAAGAAAGGGAAGTTACCTTTCTTGTTATTTTTTTCTTCTAAGTAGTATTATGTTTGTTTTTAATTATATTTTTGTTTCCTAGCTCGTTTTTCTTCTTTCGCTAGAATCTCTCTCTTTTTTGAATTTTTCTTCGGCCCATTTTCAGCGCATGTCTCACTCGCGTCGTAAAAAGTGACAGGAAAAGTACCAGGAAGTTGTTGTTGCCGTGCGATTTCCGGTTTCGTTTTGCGAAAAAGTTACGACTCGTTAAGTTTTCTTGGATAACAATAGCTTTGTGGTTTGAGAAATTTCACCACAGTTTTTCCCCTCGTCTCCTCCCATCACTTCAGATCTTTTAGCGTAATTAACCAAAATTACCAGCGTCAGGAAGACGTTGCAAGAAGATAACTTTGAACATCTGGTAGCACTAAGTGATCCATTGGCGACAAGAAAGGAAACACAAATACGTCGTAATACTAACTGTTGGATCATAGGGCAATGGAATTTAGTTTTAAAGCATCTCTCTCATGTCGTAATTTCAATTATGCATCTATTACTTAAATTTTTAATATTTTAAATGTGATAAAACTAAGGAATATCTTAATTCTTTCTAACAGCAAGTCACTTAAGCGGTTAACCACCTAAAATAGTTGTTGCGAAAAAGAAAAACATATAGTGATTTTAAGGAAACAAGCTGTCATCGGATTTAGCTAGTATAATTTTATACCATTTGTAACATTCAGTCATAGTAGTGATTTTAATAATGAACCAAATGTATTGTTTTTTGATTACCCGAATTTAACCAGTAAGCGATTCTAGCCAGTTCTCCACACAAAGTCTTTCATGAAGGCAATCCTCTCTTTCGGCAGACATCTTTGAGCGCTCTGTCATGGTCAAATAAAACAAAACAAACCAACAAACGATTCTAGACTTTAGATGCAATAAATATTATGCAGTGAGCTCTAGTGAATATTGCATCTGATCATAAAATTTCTTTAATATGATAATTACTTTTAATTATCTTCCGAAAAGGCTTTTAGGGAAGAAGAATGCTTTAAAGCATTTTATTTCTCGGTGCATAACTTAGTAAATAAAGACTGAATATAAAATATGGATCAGCCGCTATCTTTCTTTCAAACCAACTCAACAAAGTTCTTTCTTCTCTTTATATTATTCTTGGTACGTCATATTATTTTTCAGTATGTATTAGCTCAAATATCAATAGTTTCCTTTATTTTGTTTTTGTTGAAGAATTTGATGATAGGGAATACAATGGTTATTCTGTAGCAAGTATCATTTGTATTATTTTTGCAGTAAAATTCCTCTTTTCATTCTAGTCTTTATCAACGAAAATAGAAAAAAAATTAAAAATAGGATTAAAGCATTATTGTCACAAGATATAGAACAGACTGGAAGGACTAAACACAACCAACACTTCTACAACTGCTTACGAATTATTAGCAAAAGTCTAGCTGGGCAAGACAATTGCATCTAAAGTCTTGCATCTAAACTCAAATTGCAATATAACACTTCGAAGCGAGATTTGTTTAAAAAGAAAATAATAAAAGGTTATAAAAATAAAAGACGATTCTGGGTCAATTACTTACTGTATCAGGTTTGAAAATCTAAGGCGTCAGATAATTTTTTTTGGATGTCCATAAAAATTATTAGTTTGACATATCATGAATTAAATTCATTTTTTATTTTAATCAATCAGATCAAAAGTTTTAAAAATGCCATTAAGAGCTGTTTTTATTATTTTCAATCATTCACTTTATTAATCAATAACAAACCCATTAAATTTGAATGTTAACTATCTTACGCTTTGCCACATGCCAGAATGCTGGCAAGTGGAAGATAAAACTATTTTATTTCCGGCAGTTGCAAAACATTGCTTTTAAATAGCCGATTTTGTTATTTATCACTTTCATCGCTATGGACGAGATATATTGTCTTCCGGGAATATTCGCTGAGATCTAGCGACGAGATAACTCGTCCAGTATGTCAGCCTGTCCAATGACTTATGTATTAACTAACTTTTTAGCGAATTCCAGTTTGTATTATTTTGTTTTCTCAAATTTTAGAAAGAAAAGGACAAAAGCGCACCATTGCCACAATGAATGCGTTAATTTGAAAGATTTTTACACTTTGCCAAATGAGCAGCTAGTTCGCGGAAGATAAAAGTGATTTACTTCGACTAGTAGTAACATATTGTTTTTAAATTACTTAGTTTATTAATCAAAAATTCATTAAATTCTCACAAAATATGAAATAGATGAAAAATAAATTCTAATTTAAAAATCCAGAACTCGAGATCCATCTGCTCGAATGGAGGAATATGTATGTTCAAAATCTGGTGACTTTAGGTACCGTTGCATTTCCACAATGCAAATAGCATTCGTACATATCCACCTACCTACCTAAGTATATACACAGAGCTAATTTCGCTGCTATTGTTATGTCTAACATGGTTGACTTTCTAGAACTTTAAATAGTCTAAAATTCTAAGATAATTTAAGGCATTTGATAAATTAACTTGTTAGTAATGGCTGGCTATGAAGAAGCTATCAAATTTGGTTAAAGTCCGAACTGAAAAGCGCCCTCTTTAATTTCTGTAATAGCAGGTGGAGTAAAAAGGTAATTCCGCTGTTAATTAATTTTATTTATTAATTTTATTCAAAATATGCGTTTACCGAAGATCTTAGTTATTACCTTTCAAAGGTAATAAGTTTAATTTTGTACGAAATCTATTCTAATCTGAAGGGTACTTTTTTTCGTAATGTTAAATGCTACATTGACTCTTACTTTTCTAATTACGACTAGCAAATGTTCAGAAAGGTCGAGCAAATAATTATTAAAGAAATATAACTTTTGAATTATAATGTTAACTCTACTACACTACATTTATCATCCACACACCTTAGCAAGTGTTACTACTGAGTGGAACATAAGTTTCTTAATCCATCTTTCACCACCTAATAGCTGCTTCGAAATAACAAACAGCAAAATCGGAATATTGTCATTCGGGAATGCATAAAATCTTTAATTTAATTTTTAAATTTAATGTGTCACGAATTGCTTAACAAACTCAGCAATTTAAATGTAACGATTCTGCCCTTTCATATCTTTTATGTTTCATTGATATGTGTAATAGATACAATTAGAAACACGTTTACATTACAGCATATCCAACTGATGATTTTCGTGAGCATTTTCAGCAATATTGTAATTACTAGGCCATGTTTCTAATATTATACATAAATTTACATTATATATGAACTGAAACCTTTCCTTATATCTGCTTCTGTTAGTTCGCGTCGTAAGTGTTTAAACAGGCCGATTCATTCAGTACGGAACTGTTTAATTTTTGTTCCTACAGAATGTAAAGTTTTGTACAATGTCTTATTTTACACTTCGTTATTCATGCTTTTGATTTCATTATAGTTAATGGAGGAGCAAAATAAGATAAAACAATTAGTATAAAATTTACAATGGATAATTTTAAGTTCGATTTCTAATTACTTCGCTCTTATTATTATCCCAAAGAGCAATTTGCCCAGAAGAGCTATTAATTTCGTTTTGGCATTTTGCGTCGTCCACTATAAAATGGCGTTTCACTTTTCAAATTGTTGCCACAAAATATTACAGCTCTCCATTATATTTAAAAAAATTAAATAATAGAGAATTTACATGAATATATGTATGTTTCTCGCACTATGAAAAAGCAACGGTACCTAAAGACATCAAACTTTGAATATCGTACGTCTCCACTCGAATAAGGGCATCTGGAAGCCTAAATTTGGAATTTGTTTTTATTATCTATTTCATATTTTGTAAAACGTTAAAGAATTTTTGATTAATAAACTCAACAATTTCAAAGCGAGCAATGTCAACACTGTACGGAAAAAGAGAAAAAATATTTTCACCGCACGAGACTCGGAAATTCTAAAGATATGCTCATTTTAAAACTATTTAAGAACATATGACCTCCTGACTCTCCTTCACTATTCTGTCATATATCTTACAGTGCTTTATTTGAATACTAGATAAAATTAATAAACTGCAGTAAGTGAAGTCGCGAAAGTATGAGTTGTTCTTTTTCAGAAAATATTAAAGGGTGATGCTGCTTTAAAGGTGTTTTCACAATAGGATTTGGAATCCTATTGTCTTTCTCACTTCATTTGGGCATGTAATGTTTGAACGACCCTTGAAGGCATTTTAAGTGGGTTCTTATGCTCTGTTTAATTTCGTTTGTAAATTGAAGTTAATTTTTCTGACAAGAATTTGTAAAGTGTCTCGAAAATTTCGGTCAAATTTGTTTTCAATGGATGATTCTCAGAAATTTAACTTTTCTAGCCTATTAAGCACGGAATCAGTTTTGCCAGGCTTTGAACACAGTTATGGAATTGTTTTGTAATCCTAAGCTCAGTTTAATTGCTTTTGAAGAAATATCGGGTAGTTATGCAAATCCTTGAAAGCATTCATCATTATGAATTTTCAAACTCATTTGAAATGGGTGGTCTCCCCAAACTTGTTTGGCGCAAGCACCAAATCAGAGCTATTTGCCACAAATAATTTCTGTTTGGTTTGGTTTGGTTTATGTGATTCCGGTAAGGTTTCGAGGGCTATCTTCGTAAGGGCAGGGATGCCTTCGTTGAGGACTTTCTAAGGAAACTGTTTCCTATGCATATTTACACATGAGGAAAACCACGAAAACGTTCATGCAGCCAGCTTGTTCGCGGGATTCGAACCTCGGACCGAACTACGATTCAGCGATTTTACCGTTCGGCCGCTGATGGGCCTAATATTTTCTATTCTGTGTAAAGAACTGCTTCTTAATTATTTTACGATTTTTATATAAAAAACGCTTCACAATTCGCTTCTATGAAAGAAATATGAATTCAAAACAAAGCTCCATACTCAAACTGGTTTGCCTGTCGTAATTTAAAGAATGAGAGCAACGTAACTGACTTTAGGATTACAAAACAATTCCATAACTGTGTTCAAAGCCCGACAAAACTGAGCTACGTAACAAATTATTCATTAAATCCTGAAAATAAAGTTGCCATGCCATATACGATACGCTGTGACAAAACAAGGAAGATATGGCTAGATATGATGCATACGAAATTGAGTAATATGATAAGTGTCAGCAGGACTAGCTACAATTCATTACATTTCTTTTAAATTTCCGACAGTAACATTCTCATAAAAATTAGTCAAATTCAATTTTTTTTCTAATCAAATACACATTTAAAATTTCTGAGTAGTTTGATTTTCATCAGCATTTACTATAATACTTTGTTATTTTCCGCCATAACTTCTAATTTTTTTTGCTAACCCCTGACTATGTCATCACATACACCATGGATTCTCGTACCACAGGTTGAGAACCGCTATTCTAGAACATGTGTCTCTTCGATTCATTTTCTAGTTTCCTTGGCGAATTCACCTTGGCGAATTTTTTTTCAGTTTGCGCCAGTTCACTTAACGAACTTCTTAATTTATGGCAACCTATTTTCCTTTCCTTTTTTCATTGCAGACGAACGGAAAAAAGTCATCCGTCATACCTTCAAATATTAAACATTTTACGCCATTCAAAAACTCTTGTTTTTGATATTCTACTCAAACGTTTTTTGCGACACCTCAGACTTTTTTGTAACGAAATTTTCATTGATAACATTTCCCCATCAGTATCCGACTGTTTAACACTCCTGAATACCTGTATTCGAGCCTTGGGTAACGTTCCGGCTGCATGGATGATTTTTTCGGTTTTCCCTGTAGTTTTATATAAACGTTATATTACATGAATAGGAAGTGCATGAAAAATATTCCTTATAAAAAAGGACTTCAACCTTTTTACGTCTAAGGCAGTTTTTCAAATTATAAATACTTTCGATACTTTGTGTTTAATTTTGTTACGTCATATAAAAACTTAGCTGTTTTTATTCGGGACTTACGAATTCAATTTCGCAAGCTAGATTGACGGAAAGTTCTTAAGTAATGTATTTGTCAATATTAATTAACTCTCACAAGCTAATAAGTAAATAATACTCACAAATACATTATTGATACAAGTTTCGGTTAAATACATCTTAGTCACATATTTAATTATTAAATACGAAACAAAGAAGTACGGTATAGAATACCAAAGGAGAATATCCTAAAAGTAGAACTCTCATTAATGTAAACAGCTGCTTCCGTTTAATGCAATATTAAGCTAAGTAGAAAATTTGTAAACTATTTTGCATGTGAATATGTACATGCATGCTAAAATTTGATAATTGTTGAAGTTTGATGCTGAAGAATAATCGAAGAAGAAACTTTCAGTCGTATCGAAAATTTTATGTTGTTGTTGTGCCTTATTTCACTTGTCTGACAGTAACATGAGAACACTTGTCTGACAGTAACATGAATAAATCATGAGAACGAAATTCATCGTGGCAAGGAGTGCAAGACTGCCCCTGTCCTGGCAAGAGCCTTGAACACCCTACAGGTGACAGTAACATTTGCTCAGTTCCGCCTCCAATTTTGATGAAGAGCATCCCAGGGGACGGGTCCGAGGCTCTCCGACTTCTCTTCCCCTACCACCAGCCTCTTGAAAGGACTTTCGGCTCGCCATATATTTAGAATGTTCCCATGCCCCACAAACACTATACATTTATGCCTTTTTCGGTATTCGAACCCGGGCCGTTCGGTACAGCAATCAGCGTCATTAACCACTACCCCGGTGGGACGGCCAAAATTTTCATATTCTGTTCTATTGAGTTGCCACACATTTTTATAAACCGATATAAAAGAAACAGTGCAATGAGTGCGCTTGTTTTCGAAAAATTAAATCGGTGCAATTAGATTTTAGAAATATAGTTTTGAAAACAGCACGCAGGAGCAAGTTGACAGGCGAAGCGCATCAAATAGTACGGAGGTCTAGTTAAAAAGAATTTGCGGTTAAGTTTATAATTTTGACTTTTACTTCCGAATTAGCTGCATCTCCAGGATTTAAAGGATGGAAAAGGAAAATATCGATATTAACTTCGAATATTAAGGGACTATCACAAATCAAACTTCGAATTTTTATTTACATAATACTTTCACATACTTTTACG
Source organism: Stegodyphus mimosarum (assembly GCA_000611955.2). Taxonomy (NCBI): domain Eukaryota; kingdom Metazoa; phylum Arthropoda; class Arachnida; order Araneae; family Eresidae; genus Stegodyphus; species Stegodyphus mimosarum. The sequence continues at coordinate 78,485 of KK120024.1, read as the reverse complement.
TTTATATACGTAAACACATACGCGCATACACACGTATCATTAAATAGCATGTATAATAAAAACCAATTGATAATTATAGATAGATAAATATTATTAATAATACATAAAAGGAAAAAAAACACTCCCAAACTTTTTGTGGTCCTTAAAAATTATCTCTCGACGTAGATTTTTGAGTCACTGGCTTATAGTTAAGAGGAGATGAGGGCTTTCTCCACAGTTTCATTCTAGTTTTTATTGAAAGCACCCCTGGCAATACTTTTGGAATTAACTACCATTCCGAAAGTAATTAGGACTGCTAATTAAATATGGCTAATACAAAGGGTTTTTTTCGGGGGAAGTATATTATTAACAGAAGAATTTTAAATCTTACTACACATATTTAAGAAATTATTACGAAGAAAATGTTTTTGTAACTTCTACCGTCTGTTGTAAAAACAGGGAGCTTTGTGCTATACAATGAAATAGTACGTATGGCTACAGATACAGTATAAGTGGGAGGGACACCATAATTACACCATTGGTTGTACAGGTATAATTCCACCTCATTAACTGCGCAGTGCCGCAGTGTTGAGGAAGAGCATTCAAGGTGTGGTTTGAGGGTCTCCCACCTCGTATTCCCTCTCGAGAGAACTTTCAGCTAGCCGTGTATTTTAAGTTCCTTCTTTTCCTGCAGGTACTATTACGCATACAAATATCCATGCCTTTTCTGAGATTCGAACCCGGTATTCTCAGGTTGTAAGGTGACGACGTAAATACCACAGAGGCATAGTCACAATAAAATGCGGTAATTCCGTTCACACCTGCCACGCAGGGTCTAAGCCGCGCCCACTTAGAGAAGCTAAATTTGCGCGTGCATGGATGTGTCTACAGCTTCCCGCTCTGTTTTCCCATTCAGGTCTCACGCGTTCGCTCTGATTGATCGACGCTTATCCCAAGTCGGCATAAAGTTGAAAACTTCGAACTTTATACCAAGAGCCCTAAACCAGATTTTGTGACGTCGCAAAGACTGGTTGCCGGACAACGCAACTCGGCTTAAACCGCTTATGCCCTTTATACCGTCGTCTTATACCTTACGTAGCTTAACCATCGTCATTAACAGCAGTCATCGGTTTACCGGTTGGGAGGCATGATACGTACAGGATAGGGTTATTTATAATGATATTCATTTCTTGATATAATTCACTGATAACAAACATTTTAATGCTCATACTCTAGTCTGTTAATGGCTGAGTGACTGAGTGAAATGTTGCATTTTATGCGGAAAGTGAGAGTGTATTTGCGTCTTCTTAATATACAAAAGAAGGTGAACATTTAAACCGATTCCTTTTCGAGACATCTCTCTACCACTCTGTAGCCCTTTGCAAAATAGAGATTATTTTTATTTATTAATACACAATTTTAAAATTTTCTGCTTTTATAATATACAAAAAGGGCTTTTGTAAACATCCCTGAATAGAGAAATGGTATGATTAATATGATTTTAAATTATTATACAAAATCCTGTTAATTGCTCCTCTTAGAAAAATTTTACCATATGGCGGATGCTTGCTTTGAAGAGGAATTACGTAAGATGTTGATCCATTCTTTTGTAATGTACAGTTGTCGTGACTATATTGTCAATTTAAATTTTGTCTGAATTTTCGGATTTCATACTAAACGCAAAAAATAAACTGTGATGTCAAATATTTCGATTAACTTAGAAAGTAAATGAGGAAACTGGTATTCATTTGAAAATATTTTCACTTAAAAATTAACATCATTATTTATTTCTCCTATAATTTACTACTCCTGCAGTGTAAATCTTACTAAGGTGTATTATCATGACTTTTAAATACTATGAACATGTAACATGTTTTCGCATTGGAAAACGTTTCTTTTCTTGCCAGATATCCAAAGTGACTTAAAACTTAGTGTATTTCAAAATCTTTTTTTCTCTTGAAATTCTCCCATTTAAAGGGAACTAAAATAACCAGATTCCATGCTCTTTAGCAACTCCGAAGCAAGCGATACACGAAGCTAGGCATATGGGGGGGACTTCTCAATGAATTTATTTTATAGAGTCATTAGATTTATATCGCTTCAGGAAAGTGAAATGTGCAATTCCTTTGTCGGGATTCGAACTCCGGACTTCCTGAGTACACGTCGAGCACACCACGAAGGCATGAGGAAAGAAGGGAGAAAATATACTCCCCCTTTTAAAGGGTGACTGGGGATGAAGGGACGCAGTTGCCAAATCCTGGTGGTGAGGAATTATCGTCCACCACCTTTTTAGCTGGGCCCTCACTTGTAGAATTATTAGTTTTTCGAAGCAAAAAAGTCGAAGGAATCCGCAGTTCCCTCACCGAGATTCGAACTCTGGATCTTTCAAATACGCTTCGAGCGTGCTTTCAGTTACACCAGGAAAGCATGCGGAAACTAGGGAGAAAATGCTTTAACTATTTCTTTTAATACACCTTCAAAATATGCGGCCATCTTATATGAGGCTACCAATTTTTGTATTAAGCGAGTGCAATGCAACGCAATAAATTACTTACCCCGTTGAAAACAAAGCAGATTTCAGCAGTGCTAAATTGACTGTTGAAGTTATTTTAAAATGATCCGAAACTGCTGAAACATGAGATTTTTCAGATACGAAGAATTATTCAAAGCACCGCATTGAGCGACTCTTAAAATAGGCTATAAGATGAACGATTATGGAAAACAGCCTACTCTCTAAATGTTCTTTGTTGCAATACGAATATCAATAAAAATAAGAGCAGAGTAAGCAACAAAGAGGTTGGACAATGTAAATCAATAGATAACATTTATTGAAAGGAAGTTTGCTATACTAAGTTATGCAAATCTTGGAGATTGTATCTCATCATCGATTACACTTGAATGTAAGCTACAGGAATCTATTCTTGACTTTATCTGGAATGTGATGATTAGAACAGCAGTTTTATTGCAAATTTTAAGAAATCTTCTAAGATTTCGGAAAATCAGATTTTTTTTCGAAAATATTGAGTAAATCTGGGAATTTTGGATTTCTTCCGACTATTTTCTAAATAGAATTATAATTGCTAGATTTCCTTCATATTTAAGTGATTAGCCCAAAGAGCGTTCGTCCAGAAGAGCTGTTAATTTCGTTTTGGCATTTTGCGTTGATTTACTGTAAAGGACGAATCACTTTTTAAAGTGTTGTCACTAAATGTTAGAGCCCTGTACAATATTTAAAGAAATTAAATAATGAAGAATCTGCGTAAATGCATGTATGTTTCTCGCACTGTGATAAAACTACGCTCCTTAGAGCCATCAAATTTTGAATAACGTACGTCTCCACTCAATTATGGGCATCTGGAACCCAAATTTGGAATTTGTTTTATGATCTATTTCATATGTTGTAAATCATTTACGAGTTTTTGATTAAGAAAATTAACAATTTCCAACCGAGCAATGGCAGCACTGCACGGAAAAAAAATATCTCCAGCGCGAGAGACTGTGTATTGGAAATTCTAAAGATACGCTCTTTTAAATATTTTGTGATATTGCTGCTGAACTGAATTTTATGATGTAAGTGCGAAGAACATGATATTTGATAAATAAAGGTAACACATAAAACGTTAAAAAAAGCCTTTTGGGCGTGATATAAAATCTGAAAGCTTTCAGATTTTTTTTTATTTTACTTTTCGATAGAATTTCTGCAAAAATATATTATAAGGTAAACATACTGCAATATACAAACCAGAACTACTGTAAGTTTAATTATTCTAAGCTGAATTAATCTTAGTTTTCCTGGATATCTGGAATGTCCTGGTATAATAATTAAAGCTTAATAATAATTAAGGTATTAATTAAAGCTTTCCTTATTTATGAGCAATAATTGAAAACAAAATATTTTCAGCAGTGATAATGAATAAGAATAAAGTAAAAATCAATTACAAACTCCTCTGGAAAATGGCTCTTTTCGGTCTTTCAGATTTTGCTCTCCTGATAGCTGGAACCACATTTTAGCATTGCTAGCATTAGTAATAAGCTGCATTGCTAAAGCAAGTCGACCAGAAATGTTAATCCTGTAAAGCTCCCGACAGCTGTATGTCAAAATAAATAAAAAGAAAGAAAAACTATCTATCTCATAGCTTTCCAATAAGAATTTTAATCTAAAAAATTTCTAAGTCTCGTTATCCTAAATGTACCCTTAAAAATGTATTGAAAACTATTTTATTTGAAGAATTAACTAAGGACATTTCGATGCAATTAGATATTCCAAAGTAGGAATTTAGAGCCTTACTTTAATTGCTAGAAAAACACTACGATAATATTAAATGGATATTAAAATACTCTCCAGATGCTTTCAAAAAATGCATATCTACATGTTTTTTAACTAAATTATAAGATGGAAAACATTGCGAGTTACAGAGTATAATTCGATGTTTTCATTGTCAAGAACTAAAGGCATTATAAGCAATACTGTTCATATTTTTCAAGAAATTATTCTGTCAGGTGTGCAAAGCTAACAAATATTCATATATCAACTGCACCGCAACAACTAATTGAATGCTACAAACCCATAGTATTTTCCATCCAAATTACTCAGTCTTATGTCCTACGTATTAAGCAGAAGTTCACGAAATTGAAAAATCGTATCTTATATGAAGAATGCTAATTCAAAATTTAAGTATGCGATTACAGGCGTAAGTTATTCATATCCAAATTCGAAAGGGAAAAATTTAAAGGTTAACCTCTTATCCCTTAATTTTATTCTTCATTATAATTTTGTATTATGCGAAGAACGACGAGATTTAACTTCATCTCTACATATGGTGCTGATCTCATTTAGGATTGGAAGATTTTGGATGAAATAATCCTCTCTGCTCATAAATATATCAGCTTTTCCCTAAATAAAAATTCTGCGACTTTCATTAAGAAAATTAAAGCATTTGGGATAAAAAAAACCCCTACATTAGAGGATTTTGAAAACAATTTATATAATTGTAACACACCAATTTCTTAACTAGCTTACGGAAATTTAATTAATGCGATTAGAAATACCTAGGAAGACTTGCTTTTTTGCCAAAAGTACTAAAACCTTTAAGATTAACAATAAGCTAGTGAAACAAAGAATTCAGACAACGAAAGAATACAGTCAGAACTGTAAGAAGAAAACTCGGAGCAGAACAAGATTTAAACACAAAAACAAATATCCGAATTAGGTTTAAAGAGGAAAGAGCACTTTATAAAAAGCGATTCGGATATAGAAATTAAACAGCTGGAAAAAGTTCTTTATAAAAAAGCATGCATGGTAAATCTTTCTAAAGCATATATGATATATTGTATGAAATAGCTATCAAACTAATCACTCCTTCTGAATTGCATCTGCATACCTCTGACATTATACACAAAAGAACAAATTTCACTTCTAATATACTTGCTGAAGTTTTATACTCTGTTTTCTCGTATGATATATCTGCTGAAGACATTTTAGAGAAGAAAAAGAAATCTTAGATTCTACCCCATGCAAAGCTAATAACGAAATTCGCTTTATCAGAAACGCAATCGAAGCAGCATTTAGACATCTCCCTAAAAAGAAAGCGCCATGTCCAGATGGTTTATATTACAATACAATGCGGATAACATTTAAGACGCATGCTGAATTTTTATTTATAAATATTTCAATAAACTCTTATAGTATAAATTATTTCCCCATTTTTGAAAATAAACCAAGTTATGTTTCTTAGAAAATATCATCATTCTTTTGGGACGATCTACCTTCTTTCTGCTGCAATATATGAACAACCTTATTAGCATTAAAATCAAGTATTATATTAACGGAAACGAAATTTTAAATGGCCATCAACATGGAATTTTTACCGGTGTATATACGATTCTGCACGCATTTTCTAAGAAGAAAGAAAAAATTGATGAAAATGCAAAAGCAAGAATCCTCACAGTTATCTTAAGCCTAGATATTATAAGTTCCTTTGTTACGCTTTGGTGGCCAGCAATAATAAAAGAGCTTAAAGGAGCACATTGCCCCTTAAATTTACTTGAGGTTAGCATAAGCTACCTGGAAGATCGTGAATTTCTTATCATTCATAATAATGGAATGGTAAAAAGAAAACGAATAAGTGGCTGTCCTCAAAGATCTTACGTTGGCCCTATATTGTAGAATATCATGTTCCATAGAATTTTGTTGGTTCATTGGCCAAATTATTCTACTATGATAGCTTACGCAAATAATACATCATTTATTGTTAAAGGTAACACTGGGAAACAAATGGAAAATCTTTGCAATACTAATATTAACTTATTCGATACAGTGTGGTCCAAATACAAATTAGTCATATCAGAAAATAAATCTTCAGCTCAGTAAACCCGAAGAAGAAACGAAGCGTTACCCTGTTTTCAAATTTAATGGAAAGAAAATTAAATGTGCTAAAGAATTAAAACATTTAGATTTCATATGGGATAAAAAGCTCAGTTGGAACCACATATACAAAATTTTTAAGCGAGAACAAAAGTTGTAGAACGGATAAAAAAATTTCAGGGCGTAAATTGGATTTGAAAACATCTATATAGAAGAAATTATATAACAATATGATAGAAACAACTTTTAGTTACGCAGGTACTATATGAGTGTTTCCGTACAAAGACTTACGGCACTACTTCAACCGCTATTACGCGTGCATTTGCTTATTTTCCTTGCATATCAGAGTATAGCATGAAGACGTTTCATGACGATATTGCAGTTTTAAAGGCAAGTAAGTTACGCCGATGAAGTATTTAACCTACTTTATTATGAAAATGCCATAACTTCAGATAAAATTCATTCGGTACATAAGGCAATTTCTAAAAGTATATTCACTAATAAAAATAATTAAGAAACGCAATCTGAACATTTATCATATAGCCATAGAATAATAGAATCTACGCTAATGGCTCTGGAATTAATGATAAGGTGGGATGCACATTTGTTCTATTGGAGAGTAATTCCATTCAGTATCAAGGGACAGTACATCTTGACACTGAAAATAATACACGGTGTTTATAAAGTCCCGGACCCATTTTGATGTTTAATAAATGAAGATATAAACAAACTTATGGCACTTATTGATGGAATAACTTATATATTTTCCTTTTCAGGTTTGAATATCTTTACTTTTGTAAATATCGTCTGCGCGTGTGGTTAATTTCAGATAATTTCATTTTCCAGTCTAAATATCTGTACTTTTCTAAATATCGTCTGCTTATTAATTGCATTTTCTCTCTTTTGTTTTTGGCAACTATTGCCTATTATTATAGGCCTAGGAGGATGGCCTTTGCAACAGATATGCTAAGGAGGATAGAAGATGCTGCTGAATTTCTAAAGCGCATAATGTTCTCCGACAAGGCATCCTTTCATCTTTCTGGCATTGTTAATCGCCATAATGTGCGCATATGGGGATCTCAAAACCCCCATGAATACTGTGAGGCACAAAGGGATTCCCCTAAGGTTAATGTGTGGTGTGGACTAATGCATGACCGAGTCATTGGGCCTTTCTTTTTTACAGAAAAGACGGTCTCATCATTCGTATACTTAGACATGTTGGAAAACTTCGTATTTCCACAACTAGAAGAGCTTCAGCCACATGTCTTTTTGCAACATCATGGTGCACCACCTCATTGGGGTACCATCGTTCGTAGTTCTTTGAATGACCATTTTACAGGAAGATGGATCGGGCGAGGAGGTTCAATTCATTGGCCACCCAGATCACCCCTCATATAACGCCGCTGGACTTTTTCTTTGGTGATTTGTAAAGGACAACGCTTACAGGAGGAGAGTGTCGAACATGGATGACCTAAAAGCCAAAACTACAACCGCAATAGCCTCTGTGGATGCCGACATGCTTGCCGGTAGCTGGCGTGAAATTGAATATCGACTTGATATTCTCCGTGCGACGAAGGGGGCACACGTGGAAGTTCATTGATAAGGGTCATGAAACTTTTTGAGTCTATCTAACCATTTATGTTATTAATTTTAATCTATCTTTATTATTTTATGAGTTATTAAATACCAAAATGGGTCCGAGACTTTATAAACATCCTGTATATTCCAAGCAGAAGCATTAGCTATTATTAAAGCAAATGAATATCGGTAAGCAATAATATTGTTACGGATTTCATATTTATTTGGGTATTTATTTATAATTGTAATTAAAATTGTTTTATTTTCCCGTGCTATGCAGCGCGTGACGAATTGTACGCACGAATTGACGAATTCAATCCATAACGAACCCGTACGCACGCAAAAATATTATTCATGCAAATGTCCCTACTGATAGTATGTCAGTACTTTTTATAATTTTAAATTACCCATTTATTCACAAGATTCAGCATTTACTATGAAACAACAAATGAATTCGTGTCAGTGTTCGTTATTTAAAAGTTCATGCTGGATCATACGGCGACGAGTTAGCGGATACCGCCAAAAATTATTATGTACAATAGAATATACTCCAATTCCTTAGCCGAGATCATAGCTTAAAAAAATATCTCTTCACAATCACAACAAGCAGCAAGAAGCGTAGCATATTTGTGAACAGGGCAGACGTGATGAGTCGAAGACGTGACGAGTCTTTCGAGATGTAGGGGAAGAGGGATGGGACTCTCGGACCCGTCTTTCCTCCGGGATGCTCTCCATCAAAAATGGGGGCCGAATTGAGCTAAATTACACTGTCACCTGTAAGGTGCTCCAGGCTGTACAATACTGGCGCGGTCTAAAAATGGACTAAGACTAGCCAACGACAGTTGCTCAAGACTGAAGCCAACGACACACGTAATGCCACAAAAATTTTCGTGTCTTGGGCTGACTGTAGGTTAAACTAGCGGAAGTACCCGATGGCAGTTAAGGTAGATTGAGAGTAATGCGTCTAACAAAAAAAAAAGAAGATTCAGAGTCATATATTTTTCAGTCTGATGCGATATGGAACCCACTAAAAAAATTTCGATAGAAAAATAAACTGATTCTCTCTCATTATATCAGGAACAACGGCATGCCGTTTTTAATGCTTTTCGTCTTTCTAATCAAATGGTCATAAAAACTCTAGTTCCATCCAATATTTCACCTATATTCAATTTTAGTCGATTAAATGTGGCAAAAATTTGATCAGAAATCAATAATGCGAACAAACACACAACATATATTCTTCTTTATATATATATATTTTGTAAGACTAAGAAATTTTTTATTAACAAACTTTACGATTTGAAAAGTGAGCAGTTTGAAAGCAAGCACACTTCAAAATAAGCATTTTTATATCCAACGCGCGAGACTGTAGCCACTCGGAAAAATGAGTGCGAAAATTATTAGCGCTTTCAGAGTTTTTATTTAATATTTCGGCTGATTAAAGTCGTACGAGGATGAAAATAGTCGAAAGAGCTTCCCACGAATTTTTGGAATCAGGAATAATGTATTTCATGTTTGGCAATGCTATTTTTATTTCATCGTAAAACTTAGAAATGTTTTATCAACAAACTGTAGGATTTGAAAGCGAAAAGTGGCAACAACTTCCAAAATAAAGCAGATTTTTCATGTCCAGCTTACGAGACTGTTGCCACTCGAAAAAATGAGGGCAAAAATTATCGTTTTTCCGAGTTTTTAATTAATATCTCTGATTTTAGCTACTTTTTTTGAGAAAAAAGTGGACGACGACCTCTTGCAGGACCGAGAAAAGAAATGTAAAAAGTTTGGAGACGATAGCTGTAGTAGTGACTGAGTTATTAGAGGACAAACCAATAGGCTTTCTTCTTTATAAATATAGATTAGTAAGTAACAAGAGCAATAACAGATTCCGCAGTTACTGAGATGCATAATAGGACGTGATCATTTCGCAACGTTTTACTCTAGACATGGATTTACCGATACATGGATTTACCGATATTCATTGTGTGTAGGGACACAGGATCTCCAGATCATTAGATAATGAAATGTCGTTTAGCGAAACACTACCATATTAAATATCCTGCAGCTAATGTCATTTTTTTCTAACATGCTTTATTAAACTAATAGGACACATTATTCTTAAAATATGTTAAGTTATAAATCTACTCTCAGATCGGGAAAAGAGAATCTCGAAATCCCGACCTCCCGTTTACGCGTAGGATGTGCTTCTAGTTATACATTTCAGTTGTATTAGTATTATGTAGGTACGCAAGGAGGAAGAAAACGCCTTACATACTGCTTCTGTTTTCAAATTTCTTTATTTTATTTATAATCATATATATAGTAACTTTCTTTTATGAAAGACCTTTATAGTAACTTTCTTTTATGTTATAAGGTATTTCTCCCTCCATCTTGGCATGCCTTCGTGGTGTAGTGCTCAACACGCTCGACGCGTATTCGAGAAGTCCGTGATTCGAGTCCCGGCGGGGACGTTGCTCAATTGTTCGCTTTCCTGTTTCCGAAATAATCTAACGTCTCTACAGTGGCCCCCGAACTAAAAGATGGTAGATGATGATTCTCCGTCACCAGGATTTGGCGATTAGGGCCGTTTAATGTTCCCTTTTATGAAGCTTTGATCGAACTTTACGGACAATATGAATCGTGGACTTTATAAAATTTATTTTTAATGCAATTGTTTTATTTTAATTTTAGCTTTTTTAATTCCTCTTTCACGTGTATGTTTTTCAAAATTACGTATTGTAACATGAAAAATGTAAAAAATTTGGTTTTTATTACTTAAAAAAAATCTGATTAATGATGGATTCCAGACAATACCTGTTAATCACAGGTAAAGAGCGCGTGTCCCCATTCACCATCAAATGAACTGAAATGAGCTTTTCTTTCTTTTCGCCATCGACGGAACAGCTGGCCCATTGGGTTAGGTGCTTTTCAGCCTGTTGGATCCCGTCGATGGAATTTAAAGTATATATATATGAAGAGCTTAGTAGTGTGTCCTCCTGCAATTGACCACGCTAAACGAGGAGCATTGAAATAAGGACCAGAACATGGAAAAAAGGTGCATGATGGGGACTGCTGAGACTAAGGGGAACACTTATTATGGGGCATGTTAGGCAGACATTTATACAGTTACGGTACATGTTGGGCATACACTAAAAGGTAATCTAGCAGAGCGTGGTTTCGATCCACACTGAAATGAGCTATAAATCTCCCGACTGTTACAGTTTTTGTTGAAAACTAGTTAAGTTCAGAAAAAATGTTAAAGCTATGCAGTAGTTTGAGCAGTCGCCCTCCATTTTTTTTTACTATGATCTTTCTTAATTTTGTAATATCCTTTAAAGGTAACTTCTCTTTATATATTAGTCAAATTGGGCGGAATTCATTGTTTTTCTGAGCACACAAACAGAAGCCTGTATACTGCTGTTTCGATTGCAAAAATACACCAGCCAAGACGAATACCAATAATTTTGTAATCTTTTGATATCCGATGTATTCATTTAGGTCCAATAATTCTTACTGTTTGGAGCACGTACATCAAGCACCACTAATATTTCGAATAACACTCTTCTTCTAATAAAAATCTAAACTATACAGTGTTCCCAACTCTTATTTTGCCGTTCCAGTTTCACCATCCGACTCTTGCACATCGAAGATCATAATTTGTTTTCTGGACACTGAGATTTTTGCAATATTTCAGTGAGAAAAAATTCATATGCAAAAGATTTCGCAATTATTACCTTCACGAGTAATTTGAGGTTCTAGATTTTTTCTTTTAATGGACTACATTTATTTAGTTATGAAACTTTTCATCTTTGTTCATAGCGAACTAAAAATTTTAAAAAAATTTAAGATACTCTAGGCAAATTCGCAACTTTGTTTTCAACCCATGTATAGAGAATAGTGATGATTTATTCCTGTATCAGGATACAGGAGAGAAGCAGAAATAAGCGTGAACATATACTGAAATCTTTATGTTTAACTCGCTGGAAAGAAAAATAAATTATGATGCTTATATTGATACCTTAAAAATATTACGATAAAAATTCTAACGAAGTTTAAGAACAGTATACTTTTCTTTGAAAGGGAAATAATAACAAAGATATAAGCAATTTTCAGTTAACAAAAACAAATTTTCTCCAGTATTCTAGGAAATTCTTGGTTTATGTTCCGTTGTCGTTTTACTCACTTTCGTTGAATTTCCTTGCATGTCGCTTGAAACTTTCTCATATATTTCTGTGAATACATGCATATACCGTTGTTGAAGAACTATTGGGGTAACACAAAAAGGTTACCTTACGTTTGGACTGTTATGACTCTTGAGATATACCTATGAATATTTCATTTTCCTTTGTTAATGGAGCCCACCAGCGATCGAGCGGTGAATTCGCTGAACGCGGGTAGCTCGGTTCGAGCTTTGAGTCCTGGCGAACTGGCTGGCTGGCACGGGCGTTTTCGTAGTCTAGTGACGTGTATACGAGCTAGTTTGCCTTAGAAACTCAGTGGCAAAGACGTCTCTTCCCTTAGGCAGATAGCCCTCGCGTGCTTTGCTGTGATTAAAGAAACCAAATCAAACCTTTGTTGATAGTTCCTACATTCTTCGAATTTTGATGGATATGCGTTGAAGTTACCACTTTGCAAACGTGGCAGAATATGTTGCTTGGTATTGCAAATCTCGTTTCCAAATGTTGTATAATGTACAATGGTTGAATAATGTCTCTCTGTTACTGTCGTCAAATTCAACATTTGTCAGTTCCAAATGTTGAGTAATGTATCTCAGAGAATACCCTTTGATATTACGAAAGCCGGTACAGTGAACATGTTTAGCCCCCGAATTGGACCTAGGACGACTGCCAACGAAGATCATTTGTGTCACCTGCAAGACCACAGAAGGGCTAGTGTGCAGTGTAAGTGTGCTAATACACTGGTGGGAAAAATTATCAATAGTCATATAACTATAATGCAGCTAAGAGCATGGAACTTACACAAGATTTTTATTTTATCAAAGCCTGATATATTTTTAGAAAGCATAAATGTTTATTCCTGCAAAAAAATTAATTTAAATAAGATCTTAGGAAATGAGATAGAAAATGAAGTAAAGAAAATATAGTGCTACAGTTTTTTAGAGATACATAGCAGAAACTAATAAGGCGTGAGGTCACCTCTGACCGAAGTGCAAGATTTACAGCAATTTTCCGTACTACGAATTAAATTACCAAAGAATAACTGCTGTAATGAAGTGGATTTACTATGAATAATGCCTCTAAGTTCCTAGGGAGTATTAATAGATAGTAGTTATTAATAGAATGTTAGAAGTAGGGGTTGCAGAGATTAATATCGGCATCCTAGAGCGTCTCATATATGTTCTGACAGACTTAAATCAGCAGAAAATGCTGCCGCTCCATCCACTGGATTTCTTTACCCTCAAGACAATTGGGCAGTAGTGTAGCACAATGACGACTAATTTTGTCATCCATTTGGAAGAAATCACCACCGACTGCACCCAGGATAAAAAATCTCATCCCTGAATATTTCTGCATTTCTGTGATGCATTGAGAAAATTATGTCAAATTAGTTCCGCCTTTCAAAATGATGCCCATTCATACCATGATTCCGCTACTTTTGTGCCAATGCCTTTCATGGATGTTCTCAGGTTTATTGTGCGTATTTGACTCTCTCCAGACTGCAATACACGTGGAATCACTCTTAAAAAAAAGCCAGACTCATCCCTAAAGAGAACTTGGCTTCGGTCGATGATGCTCCAATCACAATGATATCAGCACCAGTGCAACCTGGCGCTTTCGCAGCCCGAGTTAATGGGCCATAAATCATGAATTTTAATGCATGGAGCTCTCTTTCTGCAGTCAATCACTCACGATATATCTAGATGGTCGAGTTCTTCTTCTTGTTGTTGTTGCCAACGCTCACTTGTCTGACCTATAGTCAGCCCAAGGCCGCAAATTCCTAACTTTCCACTAATCCAGAAATTTCTTGTGGCATGGAGCGCAAGTTTACGCTTGTCGTTGGCAACAGCCTTGAGCACCATACAAGTGGCAGTGCAATTTAACTCAGTTCCGCCCCCCAGTTTTGATGGAGTGTGCCCTGGAAGACGGGTCAGAGAGTCTCATACCCCCTTCCCCTGCCACAAACTCTCGAAAGGACTTTCGGCTAGTCAAATATTTAGAGTGCCCCCATGTCGCACGGATACTGTACATTTACAAACATCCATGCCTTCTCCGGGATTCGAACCCGGGCCCTTCAGCACGGCATTCAGCGACGCTAACCACTATACCGGTTTTTCGGCAATACTCCTGTAGCTAAAGCAAACTCCCTTGCAATTTGTGCTGACGTGAGTTGTCTATTTCTTTTAGCAATCGTTGCGAAATAGCTGTATTGAGCGTCTTTTGCAGCTCGTTTTCGATTTTGGCAGGGTGTCTAGATACATTAGCAGCGTCTTAAAATCCTTTACAAGTCGATTTTCATAGTTTTTGGCTGCTTTTAGGTCTTAGCAGACTTGTTTCAGAGCTATCTTGATTCCATATTCCCAACCACACACCATTTCTCCTAGTCCCTCAGTTGTGTTTTCGACGACATGGTCCACCATCCATATGTCCATTTGCTCATTTTATCCATTTGTCCTTATAATCCTTGAAATTCGAATAAGAATCACCATACGGTACTCATTAAAACACGTCCCTCTCCAAAAAAAAAAAGGGCGGGCACAAAATTTTGCATATTTCTTTGTAGCGGAAGTGTATTCCATTAAACTGTAGGATAATGCTGACCCTTGTTAATGAAACTCATTTCATCTGACTTCAGTTATAATTGATATAAAGCATCACTTTGTAGTTGTTCCTTTAATTTTTCTGAAATCATATTATTTTTAAATCTTTTATCTGCAGGTTTAGTTTTATAGCCTGTTTTAAGGAATATAGAAAGTTTTATTCCCATGAGGGAGATTATCTTGCAGAATAATAGAGAAATCCGAAATCAAATTTAAGTGCCTCTAGCACTAGAAGAAGATAATAAACAAATTACTAGCATATTTTGCATGTCGAAACGTATGATGTTAAATTCGCTGTGTATTTCGGCAAATTACTTCTTAAAGGCTACCCCTGTGAGAACAATGGAAAGGAAATGCCAAAACAAATTAGTCCATTTCTTTTTTTCATAATTGATTGATTCCATTGTTATGCGATTGGCATGACCATTCAAGAGAAAAATAATTTTGCTGTTGTGTTTTAATCTGTGAATGTCTCGATCTGAACCAGGAAAACTCCAAGATGATATCAAATTATTGTAACAATAAGGCGATAAACGTCTAATAAAAATTATCGTATTTTTTAGAAAGTTCTGTGCCTAGGAGTAAAAAAAATTGAATACTGATGCCCTTACTCTAGGACTTCTGAAATCAATTTGTTTTTATTAGTCCAAGGGGGCTTTAGTTCCCGAAGGACTATTGCTTTCGTTTTGCAATTTTGCGTTTAAACATTAAAAGTCTGAATCACTTTTCAAACTGTTGCCACCAAATTTTGCAGCCCTGTATTATATTTAAAGAAATTAAATAATAAAGAATCTGCATAAATATATGTATATCTCTCCAAATGTGATAAAACAAAGGTACCTAGAGCCATCCAGTTTTGAATAACGTACGTTTCCACTCGAATATGCGCATCTGGAAGCCCGAATTTGAAATTTGTTTTATTATCTATTTCATATTTTTTAAAACTTTAACGAATTTTTGAGGAACAAACTCAACGATTTAAAAGCGAGCAATGGCAAAACTCTACGGTGTAAAAAAACCTTTTTATTTCCAGCACGCGGAACTGCGCATCCGAAATTCTAAAGGTATGCTCATTTTAAAATTATTTTGTGATATTGCTGTGGAACTGAATTTTATGGTTTAAGTGCGGAGAACGTGATATTTAATAAATAACGGTGACACACAAAACGTTAAAAAAAAGCTCCGTTGAACGTAATTTAAAATCTGAAACCTTTCAGATTTTTTAAATTTTTTTACTTTTTAATTTTTTTCTCTCTCTTTCTTTATCTTTCCCCCCAACCAAAGTAGCTAATAGTCTCGAAACTGACTTTTTGTCCATAACACTTTTGTGTTCAAATTTCTGCCACCAAATGATATCGCAATGTATTATTAAAAAAATAAATAATGAAGAGTCTGTCTGTATGTATGTATGTAAGTACGTAGGTTCTTTGCATTGTAAAAAACCTACGACACTTACAGCCACCGAATTTTCAATGCGTGTAGTTTACCCACCCGAACATAGGCAACTTGAAGCCCGAATTTTGAATTTCGAATTTGTTTTGGACCTATTTTCTATTTTGTACAAATATATCAAATTTTTGTTTAACAAACTTAGCAATTTGGGAACGAGAAGGAGCAACACTTATCAAAATAAAACGTTTTTTATCTTAAGCGCAGACTGTTGCCATTCAGCAAAACTTAAAATGTTTATATTTAATCCACAAATTCGGCTATTTGAAAGCAATGTGTTGCCACTATTCGCAAATAGAGTACTTATCTCCACGCATCAAGGTGTGGCCATTCAGTAGAGCGTAAGATATTCAACTTTCAAATTTAGTCTCTCTATGACTGGATAGCAAATCGAATGACTGAAAAGCAATAAACGCTGCTCTTAAGAATATTTTTCTTACTCTTTAATCTGATCGATTTAAAAATTTCATTTAAATCCTGAAATGTCTAATTAGAAATATTATTTTTTTAAATGACAATAGTTGGACTCATTAAAATCATTGTATATTTTTTATAGTACTTTTAGAAGGTTGCCACTCAAGCGGCTAGTTTTCAAAGAAATAATATTGTGAATGTATAAAAGTGTATGGCAACTCCTAAGACTCTATCGGTAATTCTAAAGGTATGTTGTGTTTAAATGTTTTATGGTTTTTCTGTTAAGTTTTATGTGGCGTAAGTGTAGTTAAAAAAGATAAATGGTAAATAATAAATATACCAAAAATGTTGAATAAGTCATCTTACGATGGAAACTGAACATTGATGTGATGAAATTAGGCAAAACTGGAAAAAAAAATAATTAACTGTTTAAGAGTATCTAAACATATGCTGTTGTTAAAAATTTTCAGTTTTTTATTGAATTTTATGTGGCTTAAGAGTAAAGGAAGCGATGTCTAATAGTAAAGTTAAAAAAAAAAAAGCGCGGCGG
>KK120024.1:10443-61364 GCA_000611955.2 Stegodyphus mimosarum | reverse complement strand
TTTTTTTTTTTTTTTTTTTATTAAAACTGAACACTGATATGATAACCTAAAAAAAACTTCAAAAAATAATATAAGACAGACACACTCTTGAGAGTTCAAAAAATATGTTGCTTTTAAAAAATTGGTGATTTTACTGTTGAATTTTATATTGCGAAGAAAGAAAGGGATGTTTAACAATAAAGTTAAACAGACATGAAAAATTGTGTTGGTAGGAGTGAGTCTAAAAGCAGATTAATAACCTATGATATTCGGGCAGCATAAAAAACCTTAATAAATTCTCTGGTGCTATATTAAAATCTGAATCATTTCAGATTTCCCCACCCCCCGATTTGCCATTTTTAATTTTTATTATTATTAGTAGTAACAGGATTAGCTTTATTATTACAAAATCATTATTCATGAAAACATTATTAAATTTCTTTGCTATTAAAATAATTTTGCAAACTTTAAAACTTTAAATACCTTTGTTAAAGTCGTAAGTCAACTTTAGTCTTCTCAAACTTCATTAAGAGATCACCTTAGGATCAGGAAAAGTTATTTGCCACCCAAAGCAACCTGTTAGTCAAAACAGTGAGAATAAGACTTTTCCGGCTCAAAAGAGAGGAATATTTAGACATAAAAAAAGTTACGAAACTTTCTATTAAATATTAAAAATGTATTTTAAAACATTTTTATGAAAAAAACATTATAAAATAATAAATGCCATATTACTGTCAAAATTGTGTTTTTAACCTACTGCTTTATTCAGAAGTATCTATCGTTAACTCTATGTTTAACATGATAGAATTATTCTTGGTCTTGTGCTATTTTTGTTTTCAGTAGACAACACATATTTTAATGATACCAGTACTCTCCAACATATCCGTTTTAGACTTGTTCTTTTTAAAAAATTTCGGCGCCGTCATTTTCGGAAGTTCTATTTTCATTAACTTTCCTTCCGAAGCAACATACTAATATCATTTTGCGAAATCGGCTAAGTCTGACAAAATCAAAAAATAATTTCTTTGACGTCGGATTAAGTGTTAGGTTTAGAAAATAGAAGAGAGACACGCCAGAGAAGAACATGAAATTAGGCAAAGCAACAAACTTCTGTTTGGCCTATATTTTAACTAAGATTCCAAGAGTCTTGATTAAAATATAAGGTCAAACAGGAGTTGTTGCTTTACCTAATTTTATGGCGGGATTACAATAGCACCTGCAAAGGAATTCGGAAAAACCTTGCAGCTACTTTATTACTTACTACTGTATTACTACTTTACTACTTACTACTTACTACTGTATTTCACATTAGTCAGTGTTCTTTACTGATTGATGATAACTTAATGCGTTTCTAAAGAAGCAAGAAAGGGGCAGTTACCTAGAGGAAAATTGTGGACTATTATCAAGAGATCTGCTTTTCTTCCAAACAATGAATACTTTGGTTTACACGGCAAGTTTGCATGCAGGCCCAGCGCCAGAGCCGGTGCAATCAGTGCAGTCGGTTCAGGCAGCAGAATTGAGGGCAAAACTTTTAGAATTTAAAAAGAAACTAGGCTGCAGAATTTAGAAGTTGCAGAGTTTGCACCGATCGGCGAAACGTTTAGTGCCTGCCTTGTTTGTATATGATTTGATATCGCTATTATCATCTCAGAAAGCACTTAATAACCAACCATACTAGTTCCTGTTTAAAAATCCTCCGCGAAGGCACCTTTTGCTTGAATTAAATTGGCCCGAAATCCCGGATTGTATGTGAAGACTAACAATTTAATGCACTGTCCTGTAGGTTAATGAAGTTGATGTTACTATTAAGTTAGGGTTTTTTGTATTACATTTATCTGTGCTGAATATAAACTTAGTAGAATGGTAATTGTTTGTACTATATCATCATAAATACTGTAGTATAGTCTAGTATATATCAGTATTGTAAAAGAGGAGGTGCTGAATGAAAATTTAGTATATTGGTGATTGTTTGTACTGTAAGGTTTATCCTAAGTTTATTAACAGTTATTTTAAGTTTTGTGTCTTTCCTATGTTATTCTAATTTCAACTTACAATTTCCTGCCAGAACGTAATTTCAGAAACGCAGTTAATGTAAATGAGAAAGAGTACTATTTAAGTCGATACTTCACAGACTTCTGAGTACACAGAGAGAGTCTGATTCCCTGAATAGCGCGCGTTTGCCTTTGGCTGATTTCTCTCTTAGTTACTACGCTCGGCCATCCTTTAAGCCCTTGCTTGGCTTCGCCGATTGAATTAATACTTAGGGGCCAACTATAAATTTCTGATAGCTTCGGCTATACCTTTCAGATAGCTTCGGCTATACCTTTCAGATAGCTTCGGCTATACCTTTCAGATAGCTTAGTTAAGCTAGTTTAGTTTAGTTGATTATTATTTAAGTTCACGCCCGAGTGGAGGCTTTGTGTAAAGTTCCAGGTAGGAAGTGGTTGTAAATAAACTGAAAAATAAAGGGTTTTAAACCCTCTTTAAGTCTTACGTGTTCTGTTTACACACTTAAGCGATTATTCGCTTGTCAGTGTTCGTGGGGTTCTAAGTTAGAACTTAAGAATTGAATAAGTAAAATCCCACAGTACTATATCATTTTAAATACTGTGTAGTATAGTCTAGTATGTATCAGCATTGTAAAAGAGGAGGTAGTATCACTGCTACGTACAGCATTTGTAAATTTGTAAAAATTGTAATAATGGTAACTAAGTATTTGCAGGATTATGAAGTTTATATTATAATCCAGTTTGTTAGTTAGGGTTTGCATTAAAACTACTATTCATTCCAGTGTTTACTGTTTCTGGAATTCTATTTCATGCATCTTGTTGGCACATAAATAATCTGTGTCGAATATAAATTTAATAGAATGGTAACTGTATGTAATATAGTATCATAAATACTGTGTTGTATAGTCCTGTAGGCATTAGTGTTTTAAAAGAGAAGGTAGTATTACTGCTATGTATAGCAATTGTATAGCTGTAACAACCGTATCTACGTTTTGCAGGTTTTTGAAGAGGATATACTATCTAGTTAGGGTTTTTGTATTTTATTTATTGTATATTCCATTATTAACTGTCTCTTGAATTCTCTCGCATGTATTTTTACTTGGTATTTGAAGTGTCTGAGTTGAATATAAATTTAATAGAATGGTTAAAGCATGTACTCAAGTATCATAAATACTGTGGTGTATAGTTCTCATGTAATAATTGGTACTCTTTTTTTAAAGGCAACAACAGCATTCAAGTATTGATAGGTTAAGAAGTTAATAGTAATTATTAATAGGAACTTTGCTTGTAGTCTGCTGTAAATGTAACTTAATCCTGCTATCTTACTGTAAGATGCTTTTAGAGGTTTTTAGAATTAAATCTCTACATCCTGTATAGCTATTTAGGAAGTTAATGTTTTCCTTCGTATCCCTAAGATTCTAATGTTAAATTCTATATATAATTGTCGGAATAAGAAATGTCTTATAATTGTTTAGCTAAGATGTATGCTTATGCAGACTGTTTCTTTTTCTGAAAAATAGTCATTGTTAGCCTGGTCACAGGAATTTTATAGAAGTGTGTAAAATTGTATGTCTGAAACCAGTAATAATGGCTGAAGTATGTCGCATAGGACTAATTGTAAATTAGCTGTGATAAATGTATGACGTATGTATCAGAAGGAAAATTGTAAAAAATGTATTGAAACCTCTGTTGCACACTGGCCTTGTTTGTCCATGCATCTTTTTGTTTTAGGACTCAGTAATTGTCGTCCGACCTGCCACCCACCTCGTTTGTGATGGAGCGGGAAGTACATAGCTTCCGGAAGCAGGGGCTTTAATCTGTGGAAGGCAGTCTGCTAGACTGCAAGGTAACGGAGCTCCTGTTTTCTGGCGTAAAGGTAAAGGGTATATCACTAAGATGTTCTACATTCTGTACAAATTACATGTAGTATTTTGTAAATAAATTGACCTGAATTTCGAAAGAGTCACTCCAGTGATAAAGATGTTTTCATGGGATCAGAAAGCTATTCAGTAATCAAATAATTTAGATTTCCAGATACGTGTTTTAGAGAGCTTGCGAGAGCTACAAAAACAATAGTTTGCGACAACCCTTTTAAATTTAAATTTTACCTGCATACCATATTTTTAAAGTGGGCAGTGAAATTAAATCATCTGAAACATCTCAAATGAATAACATTTTAAAGATAATGTAGAATCACGAAATCACAAAGTGTAATCACGAAAAATTTCAGGTTTCATATTTCGACTAAAATATCTATTTTGACAGCAACCGAATACAATTTAACGATGTTTTTGGCGTGACATCTGTACGTAAGGACAGAATAAAGGACTCTTTTTTCCCAAAACGGATTATAAAATGCATTCAGAAGAAATTTTTTTTACGCGATGCGTATGCACATTGATACGTATGTAGGTAAGTAAGTTTGTATATATCTCGCATAATTCAAAAACGAGCAGCCTCAAAATGATGAAATTTTGTATATATGACTGCTAAAACATGCAGTTGTCCATCTCCCTTTTTGGTTCACACCGCCCGCACCAAAAGAATATAAATATTATGTATATATATAAGAAGATACGATAACTGCTTTAAAAACTAATTAACGATCTCAAAATTAACATTCTAAATGTGGTGATCGCGCCCTAAATTCATCTGTTCTCCCAAACACGAGATTTTTCTACGTTATGTAACGCTACTGAAAAGGGAAACCCAAAATAATACTAACCAATCATAGCTGTCTCTAGAATCGCACCGTCGCTTCTTTCCTAGCTTCCGCAACTACTAAAATATCTCCACTGCTCTGCTTCACTGTCTAAAGAATGTCGCCCTCCGTTAACCGGGGAATATGAGGAATTATTTTTATTGTTTTTGACCAAAAAGTATACTGTCTACGAAGAAGGCTTCTAATGTGCCTAGAAATAAAAATGATAATTAGCTGAAATTGGATTAAGTCAACATCTTCCTCTTTACACTCCAGTATTGAAAGCTGCTAAAAGTACCGGTGTTAACTGCGTTCCATAATATCCACCATCGGTCACGACGGCGACTGCAAGCTGATTCCTCTTCTGTGTTTCTGGAATTATTACACACACACACACACACACACATATGTATATATATATGTGTAATATGTATATATATATGTGTATAATGTATATATATATATGTGTGATATATATATATGTATATATATATATATGTATATATATATACACACATATGTATACATATATGTGTATAATGTATATATATATGTGTGTGTGTATACCCACTATGTTACTCGGCTCGGTGAGCTCGTTATTTTCATTCTTATATGTTGGTAAATTGTGAATTTTTTGCTTTAAAACTGATTGAATTATGTTATTCTTATCTTCCGGTTAAGGTTTCTATTCCGTTAGTTAATATGCATGCAATAGTTGTAGAATTATCAACAAAGATGAAATCAGTTTACGTGTTACTAAGCCTAATACAACAGCCATATTTGTTTATATTTGAAACTTAACAGAATAGAGAATTAAGTCAGTTTCTGTACATTCAGTTTCTTTTTGCCGGGTGGGACCAAAAGTAAACTTTCAGTTTTGTGCACCAAAAAATTTGCCTTCTGTCCCACTGATCGAATTGCTTGTTTTTGAGGAGAAACTCTAATTTTAACTGTAAAAAAAATTTAAATTGTTTTAATTGCATTTAATTTTTTACGTTTTTCTATATTTTTTAATTTTTAATGAAGATGCTTTGAGCTTTTATGTATTTTTGCTTTGCCTCAAACTGAGAACTGAATTAATTGAATGAGAAATGTATCTCTAATGAAATTCGTGGGAATAAAATTTAAATGAAATACAGCAAAAAATGTGTATAATTTAGTAAGCAGTACAAGGAAATCATGTGGTGTTGTAGTGGTCACATCAGATTTTTTTATATATGAAAATATGCTTCAAATAGAATTTTGTTTTATTTATGTATTTGTTTCAAATTCGTCGAAATTGTCTTGTCTTGTATTAGCTTCGTAAATATCTTCGTAAATAAAGCATAATTACCTACGTAGATAATTCATTCGAAATTGCTATGGATAACTAATCGAATTAATTTATTCCTTTAAAACTACTAAGAAAAACTACTAAACACTTCGTGAAGCGAATAACCCGATTATATACGAGAAAATGGGAAAAAATTACATTTAATAATTGCATTTCACTCTCACCTTGTGCAGCTTCTACAAAGCTAAGAATAACGCTTTAGAATGTTGTTTCTTGATTTGAATCAAGCAAAAGCGATTTAATTATACTAAAGCATTCTTGAATATATATATATATATAAACACAGAATTTACAAATTTACAATTAGTCATTTGCATGGCCAGACGCTTAAAACAGTTACTACAAAAAGAATAAAATGTATAATGATTTTAATGAGTAAATTTTTACAATAGGAAAAAAAAAAAGTATGTAATGATTTTAGCTAGAGTAATTTCATTTCATCTAGTTAGTATAATTTCATAACTGTACGTGCTGTAAATGTATAATGATCATAGAGATCATAGACTTTATATGCAGTAAAAGTCCATAATAAGCTGTATTTAATACTGAAGTTGATTGTATAATTTCTTTAATATGAAAGCCACATTTAATTATTCTCCAAAAAGGCATGGAATGAAGAAAAATGTTTCAGTGCACGAAAACATCTTATTGTTCATTTCATTCTTTCATACCTTCTTAAATACTTTTGTGTTATTATTTTCCCCTATCCTTCTACATACGCATTGGCAGTACTGATATTAGCTCAAATATGTATAAATTGTTTCACTGCATTTTGCTTTTGTCCTATTGAAGAATTTGATGATAATGGTGATAAAGATGATAAAGATTACAATGGTCTTTTCGTAAGAATCATCATGTGTGATGATTCTAGGGTAAAATTTCTTTTTTCTTTCTACGTGTGCAACGAAGCCTGCCGAATCTTCCTCAAAGAACCTCGGGGAAAAAATCAAAAAATAAGCTTAAAGCCATGTTATCACAAGATATAGGATAGACTGTACGCGTTAAATATAATGAATACTGAAGGATTTCCTTACGAATTGTTAGCACGAGTCCAGCTAGGGAAAATAACTGCATGCGCAAATCAAGGTCTCCAAATCATAATCTAACCCTTAAGAAAAGTATTTGCCTTAAAAAATATGTGAAAAGCTATAAAAATAAATGATTCAATTTCAGCTACATAGCCATATGGCGTTAGAAAAAATCTTTGATAAAAAATTTTTTAAAGTCCAAAAAAATTATTAATTAGATACAAGATCCATTATGAATTAAATGCCTTTTTATTTAAATTAATCAAATTAGAATGTGAAGAAAAATATTATTAGGAACTTTGTTCATCGTTTTAAAATTGCTTAGATTATTACCTGCAGCAGACAGATTGAATTTGAAAGTCTTGCGGTTTAATGAATGGCAATACGCTGCGGCGTAGAAGAGTATTTTATCCGCAGCAATAGCTATATATTGCTTTTAAATAGCCGAGTTTGATGAATAAATTTGAAAGAAAATATCTTGCATTTTGCGGAATGGCAATACGAGAAAGGTTAAAATGTTTTATTTTGAGCATTGGCAACACATTGCTTTTAAAACGCTGACATTGTTAATGAAAAATCTAATGTGGACACCACATGACTTGCTTCTACGGCCTATTAAATTATATACACTTTTTGCTACATTTCATTTAAACTTATTTCTTCGAATTTCATTAGGGATATATTTTTATTCAATTAACTCAGTTCTCACTTCACAACAAGGCAAAAATACATTAAAATTCAAAGCATCTTCCTTGAAAATCGAAAAATATAGAAAAGCATAAAACATCAAATACAGTTAAAATAGTTAAAAGAACAATTTTTACGATTAAAATTAGACTTTCTACGCAAAAACAGCAAATCGGCCGGCGGGCAAAAAGGCAGATTTTTCGGTGCGCGAAACTGAAAGTTTACTTTTGGTACTACTCGGCAAAAAGACACTGAAGGTGCAGAAACTGACTTAATTCACTATTTTACTAAGTTTGAAATGTAAACAAATGGCTGCTTCGTTAGGCTTAATCCGACTTAACAACTTTTATATTGTTGATAATTCTACAGCTGTTGGATATAGCTTAACTAAAGTCATAAAAACCTTAACCGGAACCTAAAAGCAACATAAATCGACCATTTTTAAAGAAAAAAATAAGCAATTTACAACATATAAGAATAAAAAAACTGAGCTCACCGAGCCGAGTAACAAACTGGGTATATATATATAGTTTTGTTGCGGCCAATTGCAACCAAAACGGAAAGTGCACAACTACATGTTATAAAAAGTCCTATATACAAAATTTCAATGTTTTGAGGCTACTCGTTTGTGAGTTATGTGAGAAACATACATACGAACGTACGGACGTCACGGAAAAAAAATCTCTTCTGAAACCATTTTAAATCAGTTTTAAAATCTTTGGGGGGGAAAAGAGTCCTTTATTCTGTTCTTACGTATAGATGTCACGCAAAAACACCGTTAAGTTGCATTCGCTAGAGGTCAAAATGGATATTTTCGTTGAAGTATGATACCTGAAATTTTATGGCTATAAAATGCTTCCTTTATTTCGTACAAGGAAGTAAAAATTAATTAAATTTGAACAAAATATGAAATAAATAAAAAGCAAATAGGAAATTCAAAATTCGGATTTCGAGGAGCACACATTCGAGTGGAGGCCTATGTGCGCTCAAAATGTGATGGCTCTAGGTGCGACTGTTTTCCGCACTTCGAGGAATATGCAAATTAGTTACAAACACGCATGCGTAAATACATATAAGCAAATTATTTGTTATTTAATAATAGAGATGAGCAGTCTAATTGCATCATAAAATTGTAAGGATGTATGCATTTTTCGTTTCCGTTTTCTCGTTACTATGACCTAAATTCGGGATTGTGGTTAAGAAGTGGAATGGAGTGTAAATTCTGAAAGCAGTTTAGCTAAGGACATCTCACCGTATAATGGTGAGATTCTTCTTTATTTTCATCACTTGTAACGCAGATACGAGCTAATTTTCTTTAAAATTCCTTTCATAAAGGCGTCCCTTCCTTCACACGGAACGCTCTCGTGTGCTTTACCGTATTCAGTAAACCAATAAACACAAAATTCTTAGACATTTTATAGACAATAAATATTTTATAGAAATCTGAGAATGAAATTTTAATTGTGTTCAGAACAGAGTTACTAAATGTTGTATTTTAGCAAAAGGTAATAAATAAATGCATAAAATAGAGCTTTAAATTTCGGAAGCGATTTCAGCTAATATAGTTTGCTTTAAAAGTTAGGTGTTCAAGACCCTTATAGATGGAAATACCGTTATTTCTAGGCGTACTTTTTCCCCTTGCCTTTTAGCTCCAGGTTCTGATGAATTCTTAAATATCCGCGTAATTTCCCGTACTTCAGTATGCTCAGACATGTTCCTTCCCTAAATTTTAAAACGTTTCCGTCCAAATAGACAGTGTTTCTGTCTTATTAACAAAGATAATCCCTTGCAAACTACATGCGAAGATGACGCAGAACCTTTCCCTTCCAAGGAAGTTTATCCTAATCCAAGAAGCCTAATCCAAGAATCGACTGATCTCATCGAAGCAACTACGAACTGAGATTCAGTCTAGGATTTCGCTGAGTCAACTGCTCATTCACCTTCTCTAATTACGTATGGATGATTTAAAGCATACATCCAAATTCCTCATTATTTAATAAAAGAGATTTGCCCTCATTTTTAAAGTACTGTTAGAATCTAAAAATTTTAGTGCAACATAATATTAAAAGCATTATTTCCTATGGAAATCGAGAAAATTAAAAAAAAAAAAAAAAAAAAAAAAAAAAAAAATTGATGATTTTTGCTGATTAATAACTTGTAGTTTACTCTGCGGTTTTGAAATACGCATCTCAAAGCAATAGTTAACTTCTTTTCGTTTGCAACATGCGTCGTTGTTTCTGCACTGAAATAACGGCAAATGTTTCAGTGGAGCTCCTTTCCCACGCTTCATTAGAGATCTTAGTTCAGATGACCTTTTATCTGAAGAAGTAAAGCGCAGAAATGAATTCTGGTATTCGAATTTCCTCAGTGGCAAATATTACTATGGTTCTGAGGAAAATTAAAGTGAAAAGACGAGGACCTAAGAAGCTTATTTTAAAAAAACATAATCTAATTCGGAAAGGGAGGATATTCGATTGTTCATAGTTTGTTGTTTTGGGGAAAGTTGGAAAGGCTTTTATGGAACCACAAACGGATGAAAGACAAAGTGGGTAAAATTCGAGGAAAGTTCGGTTTCTGGTAAAAGGTGACTGTTGGGATGTTTTGTGGTTTTTCGCGTGCGTTCCATAAAAACGAGCAAATTTTGTTAACAGAAAAGCTCTTCGAAAGCATCTTCTGTAGGCAGATAGTGTTTGAGAGCTTTAGCATAACTAAACGATTATAAACATTATTAAATTTTGCAAAAAAATTAAAATTTTATTTGCAAAATATTGATGAATGTAAATTTTTCGGTACGCTATCTGCTTGTGTATTTGCCAAAAAGCTAATGAAGCCAATTCGAATAAATTTTAAGAAGATTTTTCATCAACTTGAATTTTATTTAAATTTTCATCAAAGAATTTGTAAACTATAATTATATTTATTCATGTAATGTATTTGAATACCAGAAAAACTCTGCATAAAAGTACTCGTCTAATCATCAAGCAAATTTTTAATGTAATAAAATAGTATAAAATATATGATCAACAAAGTGATTCCATTTGGTTACATTTTTTATTAAGCAAGAATTTCTTTTTGGTAGCTCTAGAAACGGATTACCCAATACATCAACAAATACGAACCTCACATTCATTCCCCAAAAGAAGATAGTTTTCAATTTATTCATTTGTCATCATAATAGAGAAGCTACTGACAAATGTAAATCATCCTCGTCGGAATTAAGTTCGAAATTTGAAAATTGTTACAGAAAACAGTACTAAGTAGAGCCATTTACAAGTTAAAGAAAAATTATCGTCACAATAAACTAAATGGAAAATAAATTATTAATATAAGTTTTAAAGTGAATGTTTGTTTTTTATGTGCGTGTTCCCGAGTTTTGCGATAACTGTATTATTGCTTCTGTTTTCAATCTTTGCAGTCCTAATATAGACCAGTAAAATTTTACTAAATATTGCTGCTGGTAAGAAATTATTTTTGCTAAAATTATTACTCTCTGGTTTCTCTAACCTAATTAATTTATAAGAATTTATAATATGTATAATTTTACGATATGTATAATCGAATTAAACTTCTAAAATTAAAAATACCACGACCATCTATTCTTCATTCTGGCCATTAGAATGACAAGGCTAGATAAATATAATAATAATGACATATGTAACAATAAATAAGCAGTAATCAATTTTAAATAAAATATAAAAAGATAAATAAAAATATTCTTAAACTGATATAAATCCATTTGAAATCGAATTATAATGAAGATAATGCTCCCTAAATGTGGAATGAAATGAAAAAAATGGAAGGTGAAAGGCACGGTGCACCAAGGATATAATGAAATTCTACGAAATATTCTTTGAGTTCAAATAAAATTGCCTTCCTATTTTGACTTCTGATATGATGAAATATTTTTTAACCGAATGGGGAAAGGTCGTCAGTGTTTCTGAAGATGTAACTAAATGATATTTCTCAATGGGACAGTTATTTTTCCTTAAGTTTTCAAGTTTTCCAGCATGTTTTACTTTTCCCACAGAAAGTGAGGCATACATTTAACAGATTAAGAATAACTGCATTAGTAATATAATTTTCTGCTAATAGTGTTGTTCAGTTTTGTATATATATACTAGCCGCTATGCGGCCAGTCTTCGTCTGTATTTTAAACATACCGGAAAAATGCCTAAAAGACATACCTGGGACCTATGGCCGCGTAAGTTCTTCCAACTTTTTTCTCTTGGTTAAGATTCCAACCCTCCTTTGTATACGGCCCTGATGTATTTCCAGAAAAACATATACATCTTGAATTTTTAGCAAATTAATTGCATGAGATGTGCATTAAACACTTGTTAAAGCATAATTTATATCCCCGTTCTTAAGCACCACCACGACAACATAAAAAATTATATAAAAATTCTACAATAAAATTAAAATTTTTTAAACATTTTCTTACTCGACAGTTTGAATGATCCTTTTTCTGAAATTCTGAAATGTTATGATACTTTAGGTAATCTTCTGAGGAAATGTGTCAGCAGTCACATCGCAGCCATTTAACTTGTATAAAATATTACAATGAAATAAGCAATATCCCTTGATACAAATGTTAATTATCCTAATAAAGTAATTAAACAATTTACCGTTGCAAAAAGAAACAACTTTTTAATTTCTTAAACTTTTCAGTCTCTTAAAAACAGTAACATAAGAAATACGATGAAAAATTGTTGCCAAACCGAAATTTTTAAAAGAATGAAACTATTCAAAATGATGCAATTTCATCAAAAATCTATCAACAACAATAAGAAAGGAAAATTGTTGCCAAAACTACATTTTAAAATATCTGAGATGTGAGAAGTGTATTCGGAAACTTCGTTTAAAAAATTTTAAAAAAATACAAAATATTATTATTTTTCCAAAATTCTTTTTTTAAAAGGAGTCGAAAGGATTAAAGTTCAACGTGTCCAAAAATCAAAGGAAAATAAACAGCACATTTTTTAAAATAAGTTTTTAAAAAAAAAATTCGCTGAAAAGGTGTTAAGCTCACCTTCCTAAATAAATTCGTATTTAATCGATTTATTGAAATACGAAATTTATTTTAAGTTCGTAAAATAGCTAAGTGTCTACGCTTCACGACGATGTAAAAATGAAATGTATAGAGTGAAATCTCGCTTTCCTGTACCCCATTATGTCTCAAAATGACGCGATTTGATCACAAAACATAAAATAAAAAACACACACACACACTCTCTTTGTTTTATTATATGTAGAGATGATGAAAAAAACATAGCAATGTTTGATGGCGTAGAACGTACATCCATACTGAAGAGAAAACTTGGCAGGTGAGAGCCGAGAAAGATTAAATAATCAACTTTATTTCAATTGATATTTGCAGCCAGAAATTTACTTGGCACTCTCATCGTGCCTGTTGAAGAACATTTATATTTTTGATACTGTTGCGACAGGAACAGAGAAGAGAGAATTAGCGTGTAACAGGAAGAAAGGTAGAAACTAAAGTGCGCAATTATCCAATATGGAGGCTCATCCAAGAGATGGTTTTGGTTTAGGTTACCTCTTAGGGGAAAGGTTTGAGTTCTCGATATTTTGAGTTCAATTTCCGAATTAGCTACGTCATCAACGTTGCGCAAGCCATGTGACATAGACTGATCTAGAGATGACGCAGTACAGAAAAGTTATTACTATTTTAATACAGAGAAGAAATACCCAAATTAAAAATGAGGCATTAAAAAAGCTATTGCTGAATTAAATATAAAGCTTATTTACATATTTTTATCGCACATCTTTTATAAATATTATATATAAAAGAGTACCTGAGTTTATTTGGCGTCCGGTGATATCCGGCGGGAATTAAGATTTTGCTTAAACCCTGAGAAGTACCGGAGCAGGTTTCCGGTAGTTTCTGGCTGAATTTAAGTATTGTGTATAAAAATGCATTTTATTAAATTTCGGTTACATTTTCTCCCACAGTCTGCATTACAACTCACGATTTTTGAAATTTTCAAAGAACTAAACTTTCCAAAAAATAATGCTTTATAATTATAAATAAACCTTATTTATTTATTTTTCTCAAGTTTTAAAATTTATTTTTAATTATTTTGAGCGTTGCATAGAGCAAAGCTAAGCCTTTAGGCTATTATTCGAGATCAAATAGTTTTCAAAAAAATTAATATTTCATTGTTAAACGAAAGTATAATCAACTTGTCATACATTGAAAAACACGATTAAGGAAAGTGCGAACTACGGAACATTTGATTACAATAACATTTCATTGACCCATGCAGTTACAAACCGTCACAAAGGCAACAAACATTTCAATACGATACGAAAAAAGGTCATCACCCCTCATATACAAACAATGAATCATAAATCTCGTCAAGGTAGGACCAATTTTATTGTGCAAACAAACTAAGAGAATGAACGAAGCCGAAAATAAAACAAATGCTTTTAATTACTGGGGATATTTTGGATAATCGTGAGATCGCCATTGTATACATGAAAAACCTGCTGCAACAAGTAGAAACAGATTTAGAAAAAAAAACCTATCAGTTGTAACACAAATGTTATGGTTTTCAATTAATTTTATACAAAATTAAACAAGTCTGCCAAGCACAGGTGTTTCTGATTACATTCAGTTTGCTTATAATGGATTTTCTTACTCCTTGTGGGAAAGCGAGCGGGAATTAAGGCTACAATGTGTTAAGAAGTTGAATCAAAACAAAATATTAATTCCGATGAATGTCAAGTGGTTTGTTACGGTAATTTAAATAAGGGTCAAACAAGCTGAAAGCCAATTGTTACAGAACAAGTTTTAGATCATCAATAATTTCCGAGCTCTTTCGTCTGCAGATGCATCTTTAACTGACCTCGTTAATTCTTATCAGCTGCAGAAAACAAACGAACTAAATCCAATCTGGGATAATGAGAACCAGCGTGGAAAATCTTCAGAAATATTACGTCAGATGAACAAAAAAAAGAAAAGAAGGTGGGGGAGAAGAAAGATCTAATTTTCGGACAAAGCTTTTGTTTGGCTAATTAATTACACATGCAAATTATTTATTTTAATAATTTTCTTACTAAGTAACAATTTTCTACACAATTTTGGGCGTGTGAGGACAAGTAGGTCTGAGGATATAACAAGTTCTTTTAATTCACTTTGGAAGTAATTAACAGTCATAATTTAAGTTTTACTATATATTTGAATTGACAGTATAGCCTCAGAACATTAAGCAGATGCAATTTATGAAAAAAGAAATTCAAAATGGCCGATTATAGAACATTTTAATAAGCAGATGCAATTTATGAAAAACGGAAATAAAAATGGCCGATTATCCTTAAATAATAAATAAGTAAATAAACAAACAAAAAATAAAACTTCTGGAGATACAGAATAAGAGAAAAAAATGCTATTAAAATGAAACAGTACTTGAAACATTACTTTTCTTTAATACTAGGAAAAAAAAATGATTGTTCTATGAATTTTACGTTCGGAAAGCATAGAGACTTAAAAGAGAAATTGCACAAAAATAATGTAAATATAATAAATTTCTGAAAACGTTTAACACAACTTCCGCAAATGTATTAACTTCGTAAACGAATTAACTTTTTTTTTTCGCGAAATGAATTTTTATCAGTGCAAATAGGTGGCAGTTTTGAAAAATTTGTTCTAGTTTGCCGATGCAAGGTAAAATGAAAGCACCATACTGGCTTGAAAACAAAACGATATTTTTTCTACTTCACAATGTGCACAAAATGTATCTATCACACATACGTAACTGTGATAATTTAGTTTCTTTTAAGTAGCACGTTTTTTTTTTTTTTTTTTACTCATTTGCACGTTTTTTTTTCCAATTTTTATAATTTTTAATTATATCTTCATTATCACTTCTTCACGCAGCCCTTTCCTCCCAGGGTCTTATGCAGATTTATTATGAAACAAGCGTTATTTTTATTGTTGTTCCCACTTAACTTACTTTTCTGACAGTAACATCAGAACAGGCCCACACAATTTATCGTGACAAGGAGTGTAAGGCTGTGTTTAGATGGCGATGTAAATGTCACAGAGGCATAGTCGCAAGGAATAAAATGCGGGAATTCCGTTCATGCCTGCGACACAAGGTCTAAAAGCGCGTTCGCTCTGATTGGTCGAGGCTTATCCCAAATCGCTATAAAGTTGAAAACTTCAAACTTTATGCCATGAGCCCTAAACCAGATTTTGTGACGTAGCACAGACTTGTTGCCTGGCAACGCAGCTCGGCTTAAACCACTTATGCCCTTTATACCTCATCTGTACGCAGCTTAAGATTGCGCCTACCATTGGCAACAGCCTTGAGCATCATACAGGTGCCAGTACGACTTTGCTTAGTTCCGCCCCTAATTTTGATGAAGAGCAATCCAGAGGGATGAGTCCAAGGGTCTTCCACCCTTTTTCCCTACCTCTCGAGAGTACTTTCGGCTCGTCGCATATTTAGAGTGACCTAATGTCGCACAGACATTATACATTTACAAACATCGGTGTCTTCCCCGAGATTTGAATTCGGCCTCTTCGGTACGGCAGTCTGCATCGCTAACCACAATTTCTGTCGAGCGGCATGAGACAAGGTAAAAGTATTAACAGATGTTAACCGTGGTTGACTGAAGAGTGTCAAACCGAGTCCGCGTCTGTTTATTTATATCTATTTATTTCTTATAGAAGGAGAACGATGGAGCTGCGGGGAATTAACTGTTGATGAATATTGCTGTTTAATCCTGGCCGATATAGAAGGTTATGTAGCAGTACCTACCCAAAACGATTAGCTGCAGTGGAAAACTTAATGCTTTAGCTTTATATAAAGCTTTGCGGTTGTACAAAGATTTTTTATATAAAGATTTGTGTTTCATATAAAGATTTGTGGTTCCTCTTAGAGTAAAACTGAATTGTGAATTTCATCCTGACATCTATATAAATACAAGAATGTGATACCATTTTATGATATTTTTAATAAGCAGAAGCTTATTAAAATTTAAGATGATTTTTATTCGGTATTTTTGTCGGCTTTTAAGCCACTTGGTTTGTTAATCAGTAAAAATTGCTTAAACTTGGAAGCTATTAAAATTGTGCTTTGCCGAATGACAACTTCTTAGCGCGCGAAAAATATCAATTTTTTATTTTAGACAGTGGCAACCCATTGCGGAATTTGGTGATTAAAAATGAAATGTTATGTTTTAGATGAAAAGGAAAATATTCCTAGATAAGAAGCTAATAACAGTTTTACTAAATTCAGTGCTAGGAATCAAATACCCTCAAAAACATGTAACGTAATAAATAAAACAAGTATATCGGTATTCATGGATCCATTTAGTTGCATGAAAGGAATCAGTGAGCTGATAGGAAAAAAATGATCCACACCATTAAAAAATTATTACCTAAACTCAGGAGTTATAAAGCTCCAGTAGGCAGAATATAAATGTTATTTTAAATTAAGAAGGAGATTTGTCAATATTCCGACTAAATATTAAATTTTAAAATGTTGAGGCTTACTTTTAATTATCCATCCCCCTTTCTCTTCAATTAACTCTTTCTTAAGGTTTTTACATGTTAACTGCACTTCTCTTTTGTCTGCTTAGTCGGCTATCCTATTCAAAATTGTATATTATTCTGTAAAGAGTCTCATCGCACAACCACCCAAGGCCTGGATTATTTTTATCCTTCTTCTTACCTCAAGGCAAACGCTAAGTTCCTGAATTTCACTTAACCAATTGCCGTGCATGCCAATAGTCTAACCAGCAAGATTCGTCACAAAGGACTTCACGCTAGCTTTCTTCACCAGAGGATTATCCTGCCAGCCCCATCTTGATTTTACGTCGCACGTGACTACTGAAATGCTTCATTTGTCAACAATTATTCGTTTTACGGGATTAGGCTTTGGCCTTCTCCCATACTCATATTTTCAGAAAACGATATGACTGACTATTCCAAGTTACTCTGCACAGGATGGAACACCTGCCCAGGAACCTGTAATAAAATAAAATAAGTAAAGGATAAATATTTTACCTTTTGCCGAATGGCAAAAATTCGGCACACTGGAGATATATTTGTTTCACTTCAAGCAGTGTTGCTACTGCTCGCTTTCAACAGCTGATTTTGTTAATAAAAATTCATTAAACTCATACAAAATATGAAATAAATAAAAAATCTCTGCAGTGCGAGAAATATACAAACATACACATTCTTCACTTAAAATGAAGTTGTTTTCTCCAAAATTCTTATTAGGAGATAAATTTAGAACTTCCAAGGTAATTTGCATTTTAACAAAGGAATATCCGCTACAACTCATTTATGTAACGATAAAGGTTGTCTGAATGTGTTTTGGCACGGAGCTAGCTCCAAAGTAAATTCAGTAAACATTTCCAGGCCAGTTTTAATTTTCAAATTCATGATTTTCCTGTATATTAATGAAGGATCACTATAATCCAACATCCAATGGAAAGTTATCCTTAATATTATATCTCATTTTCTTTGCGCCTATTCATGATGCTTTTCATAAATTTCAATTGACATAGTAAATCTATTTTTGTTGCTGTCTTGAAGCAAATCCTCAAAACAGAGGAAACATTAAAATGCATTCTTGGGAAAAACTAATTATTTCTGAGGTACTTGAATATGTAAAGAAATATCGCATCTTTCATGCATGCTTTTGAGGTATAAGTGTTTAGCGCATCCAACTAGCAACTGGAAGGGTTAGAATTCCGGTGAAAACACGTTTGGTTTTTCTCACGTTCTTCGGGTACAAAACACTTGAAAAGAGTATCTAAATGGCTCTGAATTCGAAATATGGCGGACGATAAGCCATTACCAGTTGGATTTGGTGGATTGGGTCTTACTCTTTTCTCCCCAGTCAACCTTTAAATGAGGGAGGGTGTAAGAAATTTTGAGATTCCCCATGCGTGCTTTTTCGAGATAAGTGGTTGGACACATACAGTTAAGCCTTTTCTCAAGTGTGTCTTAGCCGGGATTCGAACCAAGGGAAATCTAAAAAGGAGGTAAAGAAAGACTTAAAAAAACTTTAAAAAAAATCTTTGCAAGTGTTCAAATGAATGAACTTTCTAACAGGAAAGTAATGTTTATATTGAACTGTATAAAAAGGACAAATTAAAGGTAATATTCTAATAAACTAAAGTTTCTTACATTATTTTCAAAGTAACTGAATACTGAAAGAAGTTTATTTTATGAAGTAAATCACGAGGCTAGTGAGTAGACAATACAGTATGGGCAATACTGGAAACAAAAGAGTTTCGTTCCGAACATATATCGAATGATGATATTTTAAATGTATGGATAGAAATGAAAGAAATTGAAGAAAAAAAACGAAGCATTACGTACGATTATTTCATTCTCATTTTAGAACATCAATAAGTTACTGGAAGTTAAGATTTTATAAAGTGAAAACAGAGATAATCCTAGATTAAAGCCAGAAATATTTACGATCGCCAGGCGATTACAAGGCAGAAAGAAGTCTAATCCGTCTGAAGATAGCGAGTCTGATAGATAAGAAGATAACACGTCTGAAGATAACGTGGCTCTGTAAGTAGCTTTTCCAGAGAATAGACGCTAGTGTTAATAACAATAATACAGAACTTGAAGGTATTTTTAGAGTTTAACATACGTTTAAACATAGCAATTAATATTGAAGTTGACGTTACAAAAACGTCATAGAATGTTCTTGTAGATTCATATTAGGTTTGGTCTTTTTGAGGCGTCTTTGAAAAGATATATCAGTTTCCAGAAAATTTGCAAAGAATGCAAAATATTTTTGCGGACTCAGAAATGTTACTGATGAGTTTCAGCAATTTTTCGATGCTCGTATTGGCATCACAAAAGAAATGTTATTAGACGCCAGACGGCTGGCTCGCAGCTTTCCTGTGCATCCAAATCCGAGAAAAAAATTGCTAGAAAATCATTGTTATAGTTGTCACATTCAGAAAATTTTTGAATTAAAAGTATGTACGAATTTTAATGATTAAAGCTCTAATCAAAATAATGAATAAGATATTATTTAAAAACTTTTCATTATGTATTATCGTGGAAAAAATGTTTATAACTTTTTTATCATAAGAAATCTAGCTCTTAATAAATTAAAGATTGCAATGAAGCTACTAAAATTTTGATAACTTTTCTTTTCATAGAAAATATGTTAATAAAAATTTCTTTTTTTTTCAATAAAAATTTCATTTTAAAATAAATGTTACTTTCAATAAATACTTACTTACTAAAAGAATATATTAAATGACATAATCAGTTCTCAGTTGAAATTGTTGAGAAATTAAAAATTATGAAAATTCCAAAGAAAAAAATGCAATATAATCTTCGTATGCAGATTTCAGTTTAATACCTCAAGCAATTTTAAAGAAAGCAGAGACGATAGGCCAATTTACGTATTAGTTCCCAAGAACTAAAATTATAGAAGGTTAAATAATTATGTTTAATATGAATGTTCAAATTGGCAAACCAAAATGAGAGGGAAAAATGTCGTACTGATGGCTATTTCACGGTTACGTTAACGCCACGTGGAGATTTGTAAGTTTATTTAAATATAAAAAATAAATAAATAAAGCACTTCACTATTCAAGATCAAACTGTTTAATCATTTTACTGAATCGTTTGCCCACAATGCTAGCAACAAATATATCTCTCTACTGGTAACATGCTTTATTTTGTTGTTTGCTTGTAGGACATAAGACCCAGTTGCGTTGAAAATAATAAACAAATAAATGATTACGATATCAGCGCACGCGCACATAATGGGTGACTACAGCGTTCCTTACAATCCGAGGGGAAATTTCCGTTTTGAATAAAATGAATTGCTATCTTGTGAGAATTCTTTGTGTGTGCTTCAGTATGCCTCATAGAAAAACACGAGCATCATTCGAGCACGTTTCTGAATTCAACCGAGCTAGAATCGTTGCATACAGATACTGCGGATTATACTTCCGGGGAATCGGTCATCGTACCTAAGCAAAAATCATGTGAATACAGAATAGTGAATGCAGGGGGGGGGGAACAACTGACAGACAGTAGCAAATACAAACGCCTCATCACACCATTCCATGGAAAGATAGACAAATTCTGTTATGGTACTGATAGAGCACACTGCCACATCCGCAACCATATCACAACGGATGCTGTCTATAACATATAATAGGTGTCTGCACGAACAATTCGACGTCATTCATTTACAGTACAGTTAACAGTGCCTTTAAAACACAGGGGTTTGCGTTTGCAGTGGTACACTGAACAGCAGAGTTGGACATCCGAATATGGCACGGGATGCATATAAAGCATTCTGTACCACGCGTAGGGAAAAATCCGTATTTGTGATTAGGCGTACTAACTGATGGCATCATTTATTCGTGGCGTAATCACGTTTAGGGGAGATTTTTACTGTTTTGTTTTCGGTGAATGAAGCGCTTGAGTAACAGGAAAGCACGTAAATTATCATTTGTTTTCTTTTAATAAAAATGCCAAACGGAAAAACTTACATGCAGCGTTCTGCAGATGGCTTCCTGTTTCATGGAATAATGAAATTATAAAATCCTTCAATGATGCTGGTAACATCAGAAGCAATCTTAAGCGCTTAGATTACATAAATAACTGAGTTTAAGAAGTTAGAGCAAAAACTAAAACACACTGGATTACACGACGATCTCGACTCAACCGTAAAGGCATTGTGTTATTTTGTTGCAATCTCTTCCTTTCACATTGCAAAAAATATTTCCTTTGCAACTGTATATGTTATTTCCATGTTAATGTTCATGTCTTTCCCATTTCCAATATTTCGTTACTGTAAAGGAAAGAAAAAGTGGATTCTGTATTGTCGCTGAATTTAATACACGTGTATAAAAAAAGAAATTTCCTTCTCTGATAAACAGTACTTTTATACAAAAGGTATACAAAAGGTGTTACGCATTAAAAAATAGGCAATATTTATTAAGTAATAATATTCAATGTAAACATACGTATCTCTATTTTTCTGTTCCAAATCTATAGCAGTCTAACTTCAAAAACAAATTTTACTTTTTCGAACTCACTACAAATATTATGAACTTACTGTGTATTATGTTAGCTTCCAACGTTTTTGCTGTTTTACGAAAACTGACTTGTCTCGTGATTTCGGAGATTGAGTCTAAAGAGAATGGATGTTTAATGAACATGCAATAATAAATTAATAATCACAACATCTTTAACATGAAGGGTTTTTAATTAAGAGTACGTTTATTAAAAACCTCTGCATCTAATATTAATACCCATTTATGGATTAACACACTAGAAGAAATAATAATTTTCCTCTCTACGAAAAAAAAATCACTACACTTTTTTATATTAAATTCATCACACTACAGGTCCGTAATAAGTGTAATATCATGGCAGCAGAAATACAACGCACATCATTAACAGTAATAATCTTTTCGGTACTGCTATTAAAAAGTAAACAAATGGCATAAAGGTGTACTCTCGAGCACAAGAAAAGTTAAGACATTCCTAAGTATAGAGGAAATGATGTCATCGGAAGCCATATCCAGTCACAAGGATGGATTTTCTCTATGTGCGTGGCGCGGTACGGAATGCTTATACGTGCACGGGGTGATATTGGATTTCCCTCCCGCATCCTTCTAGTACGCATTATCGGTACACTTATCAGCCAGTGCTTATATATCTGAGGTTTTGCAGTCTGTTCTTCTTTCTTACCTTCACGGCTATCCCGATTCCACATTTTAACAAGACAATGTGAAACCATATGTTCCACACCGTGTTCAATCTTTCTTCTCAGCCCACCATATTGCACTGCTATGCAGGCCTGCCCGTTCTCGAGATCTAGCACCCTCGGACAAGTCTAGACAATGATTGGAGAACGCCGGCATATCGCACCCGCCGGTACCACAGATTAACTTTGGCTATGTGTGGAGGGAGCATGGACTGCTTTACCCCAAAGATGCATCCTAGGCCTCTCTTACTAATTGCTACAGCGTGTAGCAGTGGTTATTGACAAACGTGGAAACAACTCTCATTACCGAGTTTCTCGTCTTTCTCACCTCAGAGAAAGCTGTATTTCAAATCAATTAACATTGACACTATATGTGATCTCTCAAATAAAGTTGACTTTGATATCTCTTGTTCTTCTTCGTGTTGCATTCTAAATGACAATAGTGCATATTGGAAAAGTTTTTATCTGCTTGAATCTTTATACACTGATGGAAAAAATCTCAACACCAAGAAGAAGTTGTGCTAGATAAGCAAAATTTAATAGGCGTATTTATACAACTGAGAGATGACGTCTATTCAAATTTCGGGGTGGGCGCATAAGTGTGGGGCTAGCAGCGCCACTAACATGCAAATCAGATTTGCTTTAAATATACGTTGTAACGTTCCTGAGCGTTATTTATCGTTGAGATTTGACGTAATGAGTTGATGTCAGTCAAGAATGCCTTAGGAAGACGAAGAAGCCATTATGAATATCTCATTGAATTTGAAAGAAGTCCTGTCATAGGAGTACGAGAAAGCGATTTTTTTCGATATTGTTGAAAGACTTGGCAGGCAGCAGGCATGTATTCACTCTGCATGATTACTAGCAGCAGTGGTGAAGGGAAGGTACTAGCTCAAGAAAATAGGGCTCCGGACGGCCATGTGGTATTACTAAGAGGGAAAACTGCCTTGTTCGACGTATGGCTGTGGCGCATCGTACTGCATCTGCAGCAAAAATCCGAGCTGTATTTGGCACAGCAGTGACACTGTAGAGACGTTAGGTATTTTTTGAAAGCAGGAAAGATGAAAAATGAGCAATGCCCTCACTGGGACTCGAACCAGGGACCTCTTGATACGCGCCGAGCGTGCTGACCACGAAGGCATGCTAAGATGGCTGGAGAAATACCTTATAGCGCAAAGAACTGTTACAAATCGATTACTTGAAGGATAGCTCCGAGGTAGACGTGCTATAGCGTGCGTTCCACTGACTCCAGACCATTGCCGTTTGCGACGTCAGTGGTGTCAAGCTAGAGCTCACTGAAAGAGAGAGTAGAGATATGTTGTGCTTATTGATGAAAGCCAAGGTGCCAGTACTGGCCATGTTTTGTTTAGAAAGATGTCAAGGGAGCGCCTCCAACCAGCTTGTCTGTGGCCTAGATACGTTGGACTTACACCTGGAATTATGGAGAGCAATTTCATGTGACAGTAGGAGCACTCTCGCGGTTATCCCACTCTAGTCTGGTGATTCAACCTGGTCTGCTGTCTTTCATGTCAAGGGAATGTTTTCCAGCAGGATAACGCTCGCCCTCATACCGCTGTTTTAATACAACGTGCTCTACAGAGTTCGAAATGATGCCCTGACTTGCTAGATCACCAGGTCTTTCTCCAATCGAGGCGTATGATACATCATTGGACGACAACTTCAGGGCCATCCACAACCAGCATTAACCGTCCCTGTATTGACTGACCTACTGCAAGAGGAGGGAACTCAATCCCCCAAACTAACATCCGACACCTGTACGAGACATCAAAATTCTGGATGTTACACCCTTTATTAATGTACCAGCATTTCACACTCAATCCCCCAAACTAACATCCGGCACCTGTACGAGACATCAAAATTCTGGATGTTACACCCTTTATTAATGTACCAGAATTTCACATTTGAAATGTCTCTTCTCGTGCTTGCATAAACCTGTGATCCTGAAAATGAAGTCGGTTAAACATATTACCTAGAAAAATGTATTGTAAAATTTCATTACATTAATTTTCAAATTAATGCTCAAGCTTCAAAAATTTTTAACTGTAAACCTCGTATACTATTATTACCCTCTTAGTAAATACAACTGCGTATTTAAAAATTGTTTTTTAAATTTGCTTTTCCATAAGGAGCAGATTTTACTTTAATTATAAACCTTTAATATCAAGTAAAAGTTTTTCTTCTTATTCTCATACGAAGAATTTGAGAGATTTGAGATCCAAATGATTCGAGAAATTTCGGAACTTTAATATGATTTGGATTGGAATTCGAGAAAATTTAGATTCCATCCCACTTCTAGTCATTGCTATCAATTGTGTGCTATCTCAGAAAAGATTCGGCATATTTTTCTCGTTCGGGTGTTCAGATGGGATTTTTTTTTCGTGATACAATCTCGCATAGCTCAAAAACGTTTAGCCTTAGAACATTGAAATTTTGTATCGAGACTGCTATGACATTTAGTTGTGCACCGGACACCTCCTTACCCGACTCTGTGAGCTCTGTTTCTTTATTCTTATATGTTCGCAAATTGTGCATTTTTGGCTTTAAAAGTGATTAAATTATGTTGTTCTCATATTCTGGTTAAAATTTTTATGCATTTAGTTAATCTGCATGCAATAGTTGTTGAATTATCAATAATTTAAAAGTTGCGCTAGAGCGAACGTAAAGGCTTTTTGTTTACATTTGAAATTCTTAGTACTACAGTGAATGAATTAAATTAGTTGATGCACCAACTTCAATGTCTTTTTGACCAATGGGACAAAAGTAAAACTTTCAGTTTTCTGCACCGAAAAACCTGTCTTTTTGTCCGCTGATCGATTTGCTTGTTTTTGCGTAGAAACTCTAATTTTAATTGCTAAATTGTTTTTTTAACTGTTTTTAACAGTATTTGGTGTTTTAGATCCTTTTGTATTTTACAATTTTTTATGAAGTTTTTTGAGTTTTTATGTATTTTTGCCTTGCCACAAAGTGAGTATTGAATGGATTGAATGAGAAATATATTTCAACTAAAATTCAAGAAAATAAGTTTAAATGAAGCGCAGCAAAAAAAAAATGTATAATTTACTGTGCAAGGAAGTCGTGTGCTGTCTACATCAGATTTTTTACTTTGAGTAACGTCATCAGGAAGAATGTTTAAACATGCTATATGGCCGTATATGGCCATATAACAGGAAATCTGGAAAGACACATTTTTTGTGACCTTTTCCTTAAGAATCAATCAAAATCATGCAATTTTTTAAGTACTGATCAATAAATATAAACATTCATGATCTCTCTTTTCCAGCATCTGTTTGCAATTCAGTCTTAATCTTTGCATTATGCTATTGACTGAAAATTTGAAATGTAGATGATGCGATGTCGTTTACTTGAAATGCAGCTGACATCATATTGTTTAATATTCTTTTCAATGATGCCAAAATTCTTGACACTAGGTAGAAAGCAATGATATTTTTAATAGTGTCCATTTTAGCAGAAGTAAGGAAAACGCGAATAATACAGCAATTCTTATTTTTCCCAAGATGTCCTCCTGAAGACTTGTGCATTTGTTATTCCGAACGTGTTAGTTTATGTATATTAAGACTATGTAGCATACTTTCATTCCCGTCTCACTTTCATTGATCAGCAGTGTGTAAATGGACAGATGTAATCTTGATTTATTACCATGCGATTGAATATTCCGTCTGGTTGCTTAACTCGGGATTTGAATTCCAATTATAACTAATGTAAAAGTGAAACTTAACCACAGTGCATTTGGTCGTTGTAGAAAGGACTTAATGCCACTGATTTAAGCCATTTCTGCTCTTATTGTAACACAGAAACGCGTTTCTTTATGCATTTCTAGAAAAGGAACCCATTTCCTTTCTCTTCATTTCATGCACATTTACATTTTAGATTTAACTCACACGAAAAACCATAATTCGGAATCATGGTGAAGCATGTCCTTTCTGATCTCGCCAACTCAGTTGAATATCCTCTTGAACACGGTCCCTAACCCACATTAAAGCACACTCTTTAAATCTCTCTGCGTTATT
Source organism: Stegodyphus mimosarum (assembly GCA_000611955.2). Lineage (NCBI taxonomy): Eukaryota > Metazoa > Arthropoda > Arachnida > Araneae > Eresidae > Stegodyphus > Stegodyphus mimosarum. The sequence continues at coordinate 34,837 of KK120024.1, read as the reverse complement.
CACAACAGGCATGTTGCTTCAATTCTTGCTCGGTAATAAACGGGTGCGCCCATTCTTCGTGTGCCTCACATTCTGCTTCTGAATTCGGTTCTACAAACAAACAGGAAGTATTAAAGCTGGGCAATTACCAATGCGCTGGTTTAGTGAAACACTTCATTGTGAATTCTCCCATGCATAGGTAGTTAATGTGTAAGTGAATAATGAATATAATCATCTAAACCGGGAGAGGGTGTTTTTATTTATTAATTTATTGCTGGTAAGTAATTAAAGGAATAACTGCGGAAAAACTTCTTGAAGATAAAAATGTATTTAGTATGTGGTTTGATGCAGTTAGTTAGCTGTAAATAATGCTAAAATATCTGCTTCGTTTCAAATCATGGCTTTGCATTTGGAAATTGTTAAGTCGTGTTCTCCATGTTTCATCAATTTGCCGCTACAGTACAATGTAGATCATGCAAAATGCTGTTTGTCAATACTGAATCACACTAGTTGTCAATGATAAATGCATTCTCTGCAATGAACAACGAGCTAAAAGTACGTTTTTGTATCATTAATAAAACTAATTAAGTTAACTAAAATTGCAGGTATCTCTGAATTACGTGTATCACTAACCTTTTCCTTACACGGTATTTGAAAAATGGTGGTGAATTTGGCTTTAGTTTGTGATGTAATTTGCGCAGTTGCGTGATATGAAATATGCTTTAAATTATTTTTGTTTCAATCACTTTCTAATATACATTCTGATCACATCTAACATTTATTATAATGCTTTTTGTGTGCTTATATCAACAATTTACCAACATCAAACAGTTGCTGAATCTTGATGCTAAGAGAAAAACACGCACTGAAAATGCTTGTAACAGCGGTGTCATAAATTAAGAAGAAACTGAACATTAAAAATAAGCAAGGTTGTCTCGAGAGCATAACGTGATTATTATTATTTAATTTCCGAATATGTTTTTTTCAATAGTTGCTAACTAGATTTAATTGTTTAAAACAAATAATATTTTTATGTTGGCAATGTTTCAAACGCAGACTCGAGAGCCACGAATAGCTCTCGCACGAGAAACGTAGAGAGATAAAATTTTATTTTCAAAATGTTTAGAACAGGTTTTTCTCTTGTGATTGTATTTAGCCTTTTGAATTTGTACGTTCAATAAAATTTTCTTGCTGTGTTCCATCATTAGAGCTTTCATTAAAGTTCAACTTTACATCGTTGAAGCATTAACACTACACCATAGCAGTAATATTAAAATTGGTGGCAGCATTTAGGGATTGTTCCTGAGAGTAAATTTAGGAACGGATTTTTTTGCCTGTGAACTTGAGTTAACTTATTGCGTTAATTTCCGAGCGTCTCCTTGTTTGAGTGTTCCGGATCGTCGAGTGGATGTTCCAGAAAAGGCAGTATTGTAAAGGACTTTATGTGAGCAGTCAAGACTTTCTTCTCTGCACAAGAACGATCTAATTTTTGGTGCAAGGACAATTCGCGTGGTGAAGCCTCTTCAGAAAGTGACAGTGTGTCAGAAGGGAACACCGGAGGAAGCGTGATCTAGTGCCACAAAATTATGAAATTTCTCGGAAGAGTTGGAGTATCCAAGTTAGTGCCAGGAGAGTCATCGAAGGCGTCTTCAAATTGGTGAGTACCATTTTTGTGATTTTGGAGAGTTATGCCAGTTATTAGAGAATAGGCTTATTTTGGATATAGCTCTGTTATTGGGGATTAAAAGTTTTCTGGTGGTTATTGAAAGTTAGTCTTGTGGTTACTTTTGCTAATTGGAATTTAATTGCTTATTCTATTGTTTTAGTAAAGGTTTAAATTGTTTGAAGTATTGTAACGGTATACTTTAGAAAAATTTAGTTTTTAAATTAGTCCAGAGTTAGAGGACAATATTTATATAGTTGAGATAGACCTATTGTTTTTATGTTATTGTATTTTGGTGTAGGTTATTTTTCTTTAATTTTCCATAATGGGTGAGTTTATGAGAAAATTTACTAAAGCTCTGCTACTGGAGTTAGCGGAGGAATTTGATACAAATGTGTGTCAGGCAAATAAAGTAACAGAAATTAGGCAGGCTATTCTAAATGCCGAGGACTATGAAGAGGAAGCGGCGAAAGAATATGCGGCAAGAACTTGGGCTGTGGCTGAGCAGTAAAAAGCAGAAGAAATAGCCGAAAATGAGAGAGCGGGAACATGAACAAGAGAGAGCAGAACGGGAACGTGAACAAGAGAGAGCAGAACGGGAAAGGGAACGTGAACAAGATAGTGCAGAACGGGAGCGTGAACAAGAGAGAGCAGAGCGGGAACGGGAGCGAGTATTTGAATTGGAAAAGTTAAAACTGATGAATGTGGTTGAGACTCATAGCCCAGTTTCAACGGTTTCAACAGCTGAGCAATCTAGAGAAAAAAAGGTTACTTTGAAGGATCTAGTACCGCGTTTTGAACCGAGTAAAATAGATATTTCATTATTCTTTATGTTATTTGAGAAACAAGGTCAAAAAGAGAACATTAAGGAGATTAATTATGTCTCGCAATTAATTCCTTTATTATCTCTCGATGTAGCCCAATTAATAGTGAAAAAACCAGCGGATAAAGGAGATGACTATCAGCATGTTAAGAAATTACTCATGCATAGATTCAAGCTTAGTTCTTTGGCACTAAAATCAAAATTTGAAGAGCATTCTAGAAAAAACGGAATGTTATGGGTGGATTTAGTGTATGAATTGAGAGTGTATTTAGAGAATTGGTTGGATTCAGTGAAAGTTCAAGATTTTGAAAGTCTTAAGGAACTTATGCTCACCGAGCAAATTAAACGGCGAGTCCCTCTAGAAATAAGAGAGCACTACTTAGACAATTGGGAAGAATTTAAAACAGCTTCTATTTTAGCAGAGAAATGCGACAGGTATGAGGCTTTGCGAAGAGATACGAGGAAGTTAGAACAGAGAGCGGGGTTAAAGAAACCATTTGAGAAAGATAGAGAGCAGTATGTAAATTCCAATGGTAGTTATAATCAGAAAAGTAGTGGTCATCAAAGAATTGAATCAGAGGAGCATAGAAAAGTGGAGGCTTTCGAGAAACAGCGGAAAATAAGGTGTTACCAATGTGGAAAGGACGGCCATATCCGACCTAACTGTCCATCGCTGGAAAAGAATAAGGCTAATTTGGTGAATAATCTAAGAACGGAGAGTTTAGGAAAATGTTTTGAGCCGTATTTCAAAAAAGCAGTAATTAATGGGATAGAGAGAGAATATCTGAGGGATACTGGAGCTGGAATAGATCTGTGTAATATTACTTGGATTAATACTAATGACTTATTAGGGGAAACTATATGGGTGAAACAGCCTTTGGACACAGAATGTAAATGTTTACCTTTGGCGAAAGTCACCATTGAAGGCGATTTTGGTGTAGTCACCACAAAGGCAGCGGTTACTCCGGTAGAGTTAGATGAAGAGTATTATTTGTTAGGAAATAAAACTGCACAGTTGATAGAGGAAATTAGGGAACGACCGGTTCTCTTGAATGTTGTGGAGACTCGTAGTCAGGCGCATGCGCTCAAGAGTTTAGAGAAAGCGAGTGCAGAAGACTTAGATTCCGGATCGGAAGAAGAGAAAAAGATAGAAAGTGAAAGGATCGTGAGTAATGAGCAATCGGAAGAAAGGAACTTAACCAGTAATACGGAGGATGTCATTAAAATTCCAGATATCAGTTTAGAAGAAAGGTCTATTCTTGCGGATGTTTCGCCAGCGGAATTCTCGGAAGCACAAAAAACTTGCGCTAGTTTAGCGGCCCTGTGGAAGAAAGGGGAAAGTGAAAATGAAAAGGAGTTTATAATTGTCAAGGAAAGACTATTCAGGGTGTCAGGTTCTAAAAAAAGGGAAGATAAGCTTCAGCTGTGTGTGCCTCTTGTTTTTAGGAAAGGGATCTTGAAGTTATGCCACGAGGAAATCTCTGGTCATTTAGGGGTAACCAAAACCAAGGATAGAGTTTTGACACACTATTTCTGGCCTAATTGTTACCAGGAAATTGAAGAATTTGTGAGGACGTGCGATATTTGTCAGCGTGTAGGTCACAATAGGGATAAAAAGAAAGCCCCAATGAAGATTGTGCCTGTTATATCAGAAGTGTATAGCAGATTAAATATTGATGCAGTAGGACCTCTGATTCCTAGTTCACGCGGAAATAAATACCTAATTACGTCTATTTGTGTTGCTTCCAAATATCCAGATGCCATTCCTGTACAGAATTTAAGCTCTAAAAGTGTGATACAAGCCTTGATACAAATCTTTTCTAGATCAGGTTACCCTAAGGAAATTCAGTGTGATTTGGGTAGATCGTTTACCAGTGAACTTACATCTGAGTTTTTTAGCAAGTTCGGAATTAAGGTGTATCATTCTTCTGTGTGCCACCCTCAAAGTAATTCTGTTGAAAGGTTGCATTCCACCTTGAAAAGGGTATTGAAGGCTTTGTGCTTGGAAAGCGGGAAGGACTGGGAAGAATGTTTGCCATGTGCTTTGTTCGCCCTCAGAACTGTTAGTCATGAGAGCACAGGTTTTAGTCCCTGCGAGTTAGTACATGGAAAAAATTTGAGAACGCCTCAAACGATCGTGTATGAAAACTGGCTAGAGGAAGAAAGTTCAGACCCCACTGTGGTCGAGTATGTTCTAGACTTAATAAACAGACTAAAGAAGTGTCAGGAGCTGGCTGTAGAGAGGATGAAAGAGTGTCAGAGTAAAAGGAAACTCTGGTATGATCGCAACGCTGTTACGAGGAGGTTTAAGGTCGGAGATCTCGTGCTTGTTTTAGCCACGTCTAAACCACACAAAATGGCTATAAACTGGATAGGGCCAGGTAAAGTAACTAGTGTGATTTCCGATACCAATTATACGGTGGAGATTCCGGGAAAGCGTAGCAGTGACACCATTTATCATGTAAATTTGATGAAACCTTATCGTCAGCGCCCCGAGTTTGTGAATCTTGTGATGGAGGAAGTCATGGAAGATATCGAGGAAGAAGTGGATATTCCTTATCCCTTAGCTGATCCAACTCAGGTAGACTTTTGGAAAATAGTTGGAGATAGTAAGTTAGAAGAAAGAGCTTCGGCAGAGGAAATAGGAAAATTCCAGGAAGTTATAGGGAAGTATGGAGCGGTGTTTTCGTCTGACCCCGGCTGTACGTGTTTGGTCGAAATGGACATTAAATTGTTGGATGAGACTCCAGTTAGAGTCAGGCCTTACCGAATGTCGGCGAGACAAACTGACATCTTAAAGGAGGAAATTAGGCGGTTGCTTGAGTTAGGAGTCATAGAAGTAGGGCAATCTGATTATGCTTCGCCTATGATCTTAGTAGAGGTCCCAGGAAAAGATCCTCGTCCCTGTATAGACTACAGAAAATTAAATTCAAAAACTATGACCGAATTTTTCCCTCTTCCCAATATTGAAGAAGTGGTAGAAAAGGTCAGCGCAGCTCCATTTATCACAATCATGGATCTAACCAAAGGATACTTCCAGATACCACTCACAGAGCGTGCACAGAGGTATGCCGCATTTGTGACGCCTTTTGGGTCTTTCATCCCGAAGAAAATGATGTTTGGGCTTTTAAATGCGCCTTTCTATTTTTGTAAACTGATCGCTCAAGTTTTAGGAGGGCTGGACAATTTTGTTCGACATTGCAGTGTTTTTCGCCGTCTTGGGACACGCATATGAAGGATTTGGATGTGGTTTTAGGTCGCCTTCAAGAGGCTAAATTGACTGTTAAGCCCTCGAAATGCAAATTCGCCCAAGACCATGTGAAATTTTTGGGTCATGAAGTAGGGTCTGGGAAAAGGTCGCCTAGTGAGGCCAAGATTCAAGCAATCAGAGATTTTCCGATCCCCACTACTAAAACACAGATACGTAGCTACCTTGGTACTGTAGGCTATTATGCAAGGTACATAAAAGACTACGCGCTTATTGCGGTACCTTTGACAGTAGCGTTGAAGGGAAAAAACAAAAATGAAAAAGTGATTTGGACAAAAGAGTGCGACGAGGCTTTCAATAAACTGAAGACCAAACTAGAAAAAAGTTCGGTTTTGTTTGCACCAGATTATTCTAAAGAATTTATCGTGCAGACAGATGCCAACTTATATGCAGGTATTGTGTTATCTCAAATTCAGGATGGGGAGGAACACCCTATACTGTATCTTAGCAAAAAGTTTACTAAAGCGGAGCGGAATTATAACACCATTGAAAGAGAACTAGCGACCATTATTTATGGACTGAAGAAATTAAATCATTACTTAGACGGACAAAAAATCAAGATCCAGACGGATCATAATCCGTTGACTTTTTTAAACAAAATGATGGGATCAAATTCTCGTTTGACTCGATGGGCATTGTGTCTACAGCAGTACAACTTTGAAATTGTTCATAGGCCAGGCAAATTACACGGTAATGCAGATGGCTTGAGTCGTGCCATAGTCTAGTGACTGAATATCACTAGTGGATACAATGTAAGGAAAAAATGGAGAAAATTATTTTTGTAGCGTTTTGGAATTATTTTTGTGAAGATTCAAAACTGTTTGCATTGTGTATTTCATTTTCAAAAATTTTTATAATTAAATGTTTTATCTTAAGCATTAGCATTTTGTAAAATCTGAGGTATGTACTTTGTATGAGACTGACATTAGGAGTGCTTTAAATCTTTTTCTTGTATTTTTGCGTTTGTTTTATCTAGAAATAAGTGCAAGGTAGTGTAACTGGTTTCTCCATTATCACTTAAATGGTTACCATTTGTGTTTTGAAAGCAGTAAAAAGTATTTAGAATTTTTCCTTCAATAGCCTAGGAAAAATTCCTTTATGAGGGGAGGAGTTGTCATAAATTAAGAAGAAACTGAACATTAAAAATAAGCAAGGTTGTCTCGAGAGCATAACGTGATTATTATTATTTAATTTCCGAATATGTTTTTTTCAATAGTTGCTAACTAGATTTAATTGTTTAAAACAAATAATATTTTTATGTTGGCAATGTTTCAAACGCAGGCTCGAGAGCCACGTATAGCTCTCGCACGAGAAACGTAGAGAGATAAAATTTTATTTTCAAAATGTTTAGAACAGGTTTTTCTCTTGTCTACTATATTAAATTATTATTTAATTTCCGAATATGTTTTTTTCAATAGTTGCTAACTAGATTTAATTGTTTAAAACAAATAATATTTTTATGTTGGCAATGTTTCAAACGCAGGCTCAAGAGCCACGTATAGCTCTCGCACGAGAAACGTAGAGAGATAAAATTTTATTTTCAAAATGTTTAGAACAGGTTTTTCTCTTGTGATTGAATTTAGATTTTTGAATTTGGACGTTCAATAAAATTTTCTTGCTGTGTTCCATCATTAGAGTTTTCATTAAAGTTCAACTTAACATCGTTGAAGCATTAACACTACACCACAGCGGCAATAAGCCCTTCCTTCAGATGAATAGCATATTTCAAGTTTTCACACTTTCACATGATTCCAAAAGACTAAATTCGGTAAGTCAATCTCCGGAATCTTTCGAGTAAAGGAATAAACCAATTTCATCTAATTGCCTTCGCCGTTCTGCTGATTTTTGCAAAACCCGGCGTTCCGTATCTTGGTAAAAGATGACAGAACATTTGGACTCTTCCGTGTCCTCGTATTTTGACATAGCACCTAGAGATTTATTAATCATTTAGTGAGGCTTCACGCTCTTTCAAGATTTGGATCAAAACCCAGGGCTTGTTGCTTCAGTTTTCCAGCATTTTTTAAAACTATTGCCTTTGATTTCGTTTTTTGAAGACTTTTTACTTCAATAAATTCTTCATCGTCATATTCAGATGCTGACTGTTCATCGATGTCACTGATACTATTATAACCCAACTTTTCATAATGTGAATAATTCCTTCATGTTTGCACATCTAATGCTAGTAATTTCATTAATAATTGCATTAAATTACTAATTGGAACTAAGGAAGAAACAAAAAATGTTTCTCCCACAGAGGTCATATAAACGATTCCTTTTAGCGGTTTCCGTCGAAAACGTGGCGGACGAAAATGTCGCGGAGAAAATAACGTAAGGCGAAAACGTTAAACAAAACATCGGTGGGAGAAACGAAAGCGAAGAGAAAACATCGTGATTGAAAATAAAGCGGTTCAAAAACCTTGCAGTTTAAAAACAGCGTGGTAAAAAATAAAGTACCTACAAATCATCGCACACATGAGTTTTCAGGTTTTAGAAGTTGTAATTGCATATCCGCATAATGATTTGGTAGAGCAAAAAGTAAAGAAGGATATTTTTACTTCTGCATTTCATATATTTAAATGAACTAATAGATTTTTGCTGAAAAAGTAAGAAGAAAGCTTAAACATTTAAAAATTGAAAATGAGTAGAAAATTAATGCAACTTATAACACTTAATAGAATTTTTAATTTACATAGGTAATTAACCTCATGCAGTTATTTATCTTCCTTTTTCTAAACATTTTTAGCCTGTATTTTTCATGAAAAATTATCAGTAAAACTTTATTTAAAAAGATTAATTTATTAATGATATTTCTTAATTAACTATGCAAATTTAAAATTATGCTCACATCCTTGAGTACTCATATCCTGAAAGTGCCTTAAAACCCTCCACCTTTTTCCAATTGTTTAGTAACCGCTTCATATAAACAACGTCTTATAGCTTCACGTGCGCATGCAGCTAACAAGGAAAACCTTTGAACCTGAAGCTTTTAATATACTAAAAACATACGTAAATTTTCTTAGCTAAAAATATACGGAATAAGAAAAAGTAGCTGCTAATTTACTGTAAATAGAAAGATTTAAAGCAGTTTTTAAATAGTGATATAGGATTATTTTATACTTTGCCAGAATTTCAAAATGCTGTTTTCTGTATTCGCAGATAACGATTCTTATAATGAAAACATTCCATAATAAATGAACTGTTACGAGGCATTTTAATTCACCTGTATCTGCTAGTTTAATATTCTTTGCCTTCAGCACTTTTCAATTTGTTTAGTCCTTTAGTTCAAGAAAATGTGAATTCTTTTTATCAGTGCAAAATAAGTAAAATTAAAAAACTCAAACGATTTTTTTTCATAAAGAGTACATAATCTTAAAAAGCGTTTTAAAATATCTAAACCATATTTCACTATAGTGCTGTTTTGCGACTTCCTGAAAGTTCAAAATGCTATCAAATTTTGTCAAAAAGTTGGTTTTCGGTGATCTCTAACTTCATATTTAGTTTATTATTAGTTATTAGTAGTTATTATTTAGTTTATTAGTAATTTCATTTTTCAATTGTTATCATGGAACAGTTTTTTGGAAAATCTTTCCTTGCCTCTCCCTTCTGTACCTACTACAATGTTGCCAAAGGTAGGCGCCTGTCCCCATTGCAGTTGTGTTTCATAAATAAAGCAGACGGAGCTCATACTTCTAACATTCATGAGACGGTGGACTATATAACAAACCGTCACTTCCAGAAAGACGACAAAAGGATGGACGGAGACATTCATAAGAGGATAAGGATAAGAGAAAATACTGTGTGTGAGATAGATGATGACCTGTCATTCACGGACGCAAAAATTAATTAAGTCATAGAGATGACGAAGAAAGGCAGAGCACAGGGTTTGGATAACATAACACTAGAGTTCGTTTGAAGAACTATACCTCCTAAATAGCGAGTTATTTCTAGAGTTAATGAGTAAGTGTTTGAAGCTCGGGTACTTCCCCAATAATGAGTGGCAAATTTCTAATCTTGTCCTCTTCCCGAAGGAAGGAAAGGACAGGACCAACCCGTGTGCCTATCTTTCTATCTGTCTACTTTCCTCGTGGAGAAAGACCTTAGATAAACTGCTCGTACAAAGACTCTGGCGCGGTCAGAGTGACCAATAAGTTAACAGAGATTCAAAAGAAGGTACTTCTCCATATTACCAAAGCGTTTAGTACCACCCTTACCTCAGCTTTGCAAGTTTTGGTAGGAGCTCTGCTTCTAGACTTGAGAGCAGATCAAAAATCCACAATATACAGGTTCATGCACTATCAATAAGACCTGGCGATAGAAGATCTAGCAATCACACATCATGTGATAGAAAAAGAACTTACACGGATGAAACGGCATCAGCAGAGGTGTATAAGTTCAGATGGACTCAAAACAGTCCAAGTCACAATGGACTGGAGATCTTCACTCATGGCTTGAAGAACACGGACCAAGTGGGTGCAGCCTTTGTTGTGTATAAAGATGGCTACCATATAAATACATGGAAACTCAAGCTAAGCAGCCACAGCAGCACAGTGTTCCAGGCAAAGACAATCGCTCTAAGATATGCAATCCTATGTGAAAGTGACTTCATAAAGAGCAGTCATTACAAGGAGCTCTGAGCGTCTTAAAAGCGTTTAACAAGACCAGTGTAATATCGCTTTTAATTGGAGCACTACAAGAGATAATAAACTCGGAAAGAGATGGATGCCCAATAGAGTTGAATTGGGTAAGAGAACACACAGAGGTCGACGGAAACGAGGCTGCTGACAGGGCAGCAAAAAATGCTTCAAAGAAACATGCAGTGGGCGCTGATCTTTAAATCTCCAGAAGGGTAGTGAAACAACTGGTTCTAGTTAAAGTGATGGAGCAATGGAAGGATAGGTGAGAAGAAGCCGATACAGGTAGGCTTACCTTTTCGGTATTTTCCAAAAGTTTCATTAACCCTTGAATACTAACCTACGTAAATGTTACTCACATACGAATGGTATGTGCTCGCAAAGGGCCTAGGAAATATTGTATTTCTTTTTCATATCTTAAAAGAAATACTACTACTTATTGTCATAAAAGGCCAACATGCGGCGAACATCAGCAGAATTTCTGTTTAACTTGTGGCAATACCGTTAGTATAATTTTCATCGTTATGTTTTTCTAACTCACTGAGTATGCTTATTTTACTGAATTTTACTGCAGAGATATATTTAATAAATATATTTTTAGTAGAATTTTAAAAATATGCTCATATACAAGAAGTATGTTTTTGCTGTAAATGTTTTTTAAATATGTGGTGAGCAAATTTTATGCATAGTTAGTATTAATGTACTAAATGTAAGGGTTAGTATTCCAGGGTTAAAGAGGATCAAGTCTGATAGATTTCTTATACAACTTCTAACGAATCATGGAAAGTTTCCATCCTATCTCAAAAGATTCTGTCACCGCAATATAAGGTGCGGCTGTGGCACTACAGCAGAACTGTCTGATGCGAAGCATTACATCTGGAAATTTCCACTACATTCGGAAATCAGGAAGAAGTTCCTACCATACAACGTTTTTTCCTAGTCCAAGGCAAAACTGTCTTATGATATGAAATTTGTCTTTGGGCACAAGAAGATTATGGTGTCCATACGCCAAAGGTAAGAGGAAATAACTGTAGAATAAACGTCTTTCCATCTGTATAACCTATTGTAAAAGAACATCTATACATCTGCATATAATGTATATATTGTAAATACGAGTATTTCCTTCTGTTTTTGTTCTGTACATATGTTTGTTTTAATAAAGGACCATTGGGTCCATAAACGATATTGACAAGATCGACAATCGTCCAAAGAGAGTTGCATGTCCGCTATGCCCTTTGCCATAACAGGGCGTGTGGTACTAGAGTACGACCAGTGGTTGTTTCGGCGTTTTCGGCAAGAGGTGTCAAAATTTCTTCCTCCGCAATGTTCTTAAGTGAACGGGGCGGATAAACAAAATTTAGTTAGTTTTTCAATTGTTATTGTTATTTTCTGTTTAGAATTAACAAGTAAATTTTAACCGACATTATTCTTTTTGAATATATGGACTTAACTCTGCTTCTCTTTTCCGACCAGTTTTAAATCCAAAGGTGGAAAACCTTCCTTAATGGTAGGAACATTAGTATGAATGGAAACTAGACCTTTGCATTTTCGACTGTTTTTGAGCCATCTTTAGACATGTATATAATTTAAATTTTGTGCTGGAACTTTGACTACCTTAGGATATCAGTTAATGATGTTATTTTTTGTTTATTATGTTAAAATTTTATATTATGTGCCCTGTATTTTCGTAACTGTCTGTGCTCGTATTTTTTTTATGTTTATCAACGCGTCGCCAGTTCGGTATTTTTACCTACTGCTTTACACGATTACCTGTGATTTTTATGAAATTTTCTCTGCTTTTACGGACTTTTACTTAAAACTTCGAATTTTTAATTTTGTATTTATGTTGATATATTCCATAGGTGGGGAACCAGCGGCCTCCGCGAGGTTCTTGTGCGGCCCTTTGCCACCTAGTACAAAATGGTATAGTTCGTTTCAAACAACTATTGTACATCAACGCCATGACAGTTGCGCGAAAAATCCCGCCAAAGACAGTCATATTGTAACATGACGTCAGAATACTAGTCTGAAACGGACTCTAACACGCATGAGCGAGGCTCTGGCCCACAGCTAGCAGCGCCAACTACCTTGTCTAAGAAGTAAACAAAACTCGGTTTCAGATCTCCCATTTGAGTGTCACACCTTGCTTTGGCTTCTCTGACTCGCATCTCTCAACGCTTCCCTGTTGCGATCTTCAGCAAACTGTAGTTAACAGTGCGTGCTTATAACAGGTACACGGTTTTATTGTATTTCTAGAAAGTACACACTTTGTTAAAGATATTATTTGATATTCGTTTTTTTATCCATCATGTCAAATAGTAAGAGAAGAAAATTAGGTGATGAAAACAGAACATTTAATGTAGAATGGGAGTTAGATTTTTTCTTTACTGCTGAGAAAGATAAAATGATGTGTTTGTTGTGCAATACAGTTTTAAATACTTTAAAAAAAGCGAATGCAAATAAACACTATTTGACTCATAAAGAACATAAATATTTCGCTTTAGAAGGTGAATCACGAAAAGCTGCACTTCAAAAGTTGAAAAATGAGAAGCATCATCAGCAGGCATCTTTTAGTGCCTTTGTAAATCAAAATTCCGCTGCAGTTGCTGTTACGTATAAAATAGCACATATACTTGGAAAAAGGGGCAAACCATTTAGTGACATTGAAATAATTAAAGAATGTATTGTTGAAGCAGTGAGTATGTTAGATCCAAGAAATGTCGACAAATACAAACAATTACCTCTTTCAAGAAGAACTGTAACAGATCGACAGCACGAATTAGCGCAAAATGTAACAGAGCAACTTCATACAATTATACAAAATGAAGATGTTTATTTTTCAATTGCTTTAGATGAAAGCACTGATAAAACAGATTCGGCACAAGTTTTATATTTTATTCGTGCTATAACTAAAGATTTTCAATGTTACGAAGAACTACTTGCGTTGGGTACACTAACTGGAAGAACTCGCGGAGCCGATATTTTCGAAAACTTCAAAGAAGTATGTAATAAATTACAATTGAATGTCAGTAATTTAGTCAGTGTCTGCACCGATGGCGCACCTTCCATGAGAGGCAAAAAAGAAGGATTCGTTGCTTTGTTAAAAAAGGAAAACTTAAACTTGAAAAAATTGATATCATTTCACTGCATTTTGCATCAGCAAAATCTTTGCGCAAAATCTACCATTTTGCAAGACACTCTGGATAGAACCATTGCCATTGTCAACTATATTCGCGTAAATAGAATGCGTCATCGTGAATTTCGGCAGATGCTCTCTTTAGATGAGGAAACGTATAGTGTTGACCTACCATACTACTGCAAGGTTCGCTGGCTATCAACAGGTCAGGTTTTGATAAAAGTTTTGTCTTTACGACGACAAATTTTAAACTTTTATAAAGAACAAGGAAAACAATGTGATCTATCAGATGAAGTATTTCTCAGAAACCTTGCATTTTTGTCTGATATGATGACAAAACAAAACAATTTAAATATTTGCCTGCAAGGTGAAACGAGGTATATTTATGAAATGTGGCAAAAGATCCAAGTGTTTAGAAAAAAATTATCATTTTTCAAAACATTGCTTTGTCGATCGGAAATATCTGCACAACACTTCCCGGAGCTAGCTAAAATGTTAAATGAGCAGAACTGTGAAAATAAAATATTCGATGAATATGTAGGTGTCTTGGATTGTTTAATAGAAGAGTATACTAATAGATTTTCTGATTTTGACGAGCACACTCCTGCTATGAAACTGGCATTTGAACCACATTTAATAGATATATCCGAGGCTCCTGCAGAACTACAAATGGAGTTAATTGATTTAGGGGAAGATAGTATCATCAAATCCCTTTTTAACGCTAAAAAGGATCCCATAGAAATCTGGAAAAATGCTGTTGAATATCCATGGCTTCGAGAACATGCTCGCCGTTTACTTTCCTGCTTCGGAAGTACCTACTGTTGCGAGACAACATTTTCTCTCATGTCAAAAATAAAAACAAATTTAAGAACGCAAATTACAGATGCACATTTAGAGGATCAATTAAAGCTGTGTGTTACGAAGCTTGATCCAAATATACAATTACTGTCAAACCAAAAACAAAGCCAAATAAGTCACTAACTTAGTGAATAAAAAAATATTTTTTATTGTGTTTTTTTATAATATTTTTATATTATTTTATATGTATATTATATTTAAAATTTTGTAGTATTATATTTTATTTTTTCTATATAATGCAATAAATTGTTAAATCTATAGAAAAACTATAATAATTTCACAAAAGTCACTTTCTTAGGTCAATCAGCTTATGCGGCCTCTCTTATTGCTGCCTAATTTAAATGTGGCCTCTAATGGTAAAAAGGTTCCCCACCTCTGATATATTCAAAATAATTTATTTTCCGATGAAGGTAAGGTCATTGCACCTAGGTACTCCGGTGATGCACCATTCTACGAATCTGCAAAACGAAGGTAGTAGGAACATTTATTCTGGCTTTAAAAATATTTTGAGAACTGCTTCCAAGTAATTAACATTTTGAACTATCATTCTGCTTTTGTAGTACGTAAATATAACATTTAACTATTTAAATATAATTTTAGCATTTAAAAAATATTCAGTATTCAGATTTTTATTTCTGTATTATAAAGTTGAATAAATGTACTGCAAAACTGAATTATACACGACTAATGTAACTGCTAAATTTATGCCGTACCACATCCACTGCTTATTTTTAAAATGAGGAACACTGGTAATTAGATTCTATTTAAATCCCGGAAGACGGGCTGGCCTCAGAGTTTTCGTGTGTCATCACATTCAAGCAATTTTAATTGTATTTAAGTATTATAAAAATTAATATTTTAAGCAATAAATTTAAACAATTCATAAGCTCATAATTAATATTTTTAAAAACTAATAAAATTAGTAAAAATGTAATATTTTTAATATCGAAAGAATGCAAATTTCTGTACGTGTATTTGAAAAAAAAAAAAGCCAAACCTTTATTTGAATTACCATCTTGAATAAGCAACATTTTTTTTCCTTCAAGAACATTTTAAAGCAAATTTTAACTTAAAAAAAGTCTCTGTTTATCGTGTGAGATATCTTTTGATTCTGAATCTTAAGAAAAGCTCTATGAATTGAATTTAGTTCTTGAAATGTTTTTCTCGTTTGTGCCATTAAACACAAAGAAATTTCGGACGGTGTCAATACAGTAGACAACATTTTGAAAGAAGCTGAGATTATTCCTTCATTTTATTCTTCATCCCCGCTACGTAAATGTTCATCTGGTAAAATGTTTCCAAGCAGTTCTTCAGCTGTGCATAAATCCAACATTACATTGGCATCACAGTTCAGCTAGTCCTAGATTATAATGCCTAATTCTAGTATCCAAACTTCTTCATCCATAACACAGTTTCATCATAATTTTCATCGTCAACACTTTTCATGGCTCGAAAATCCTCCTTTAATGAAGAATTTTTAATTGTTTGAGGTTTTACTTCAGGCAAGTGAAATCATGTTCATATCCTCAAGAATATTAAAAGTTTTCTTTATTTTCCTGCAGTTATATTTTGAACGGCTATTTAAATCGACGTTTGCCTGTAGAACAATTTTCAAATTCTTAATGACACACAAATCTACCAGACACACAATCTACTACTAATCTTAATGACGCACAATCTGCTACACTATTACAATCTGCCGAGAAGAAAACAACTTTGGCAGAAATCTTTAGTTTGAGGATGAGCAGAACAGTGATTCATAAAAAGTAAAATTTTGTGGTTTTGTCTCATAGTTTTGTTTATTTTCTTGAGCCATTCTGTAAAAATGTCCTTGTCATCTCTGGTTTCTGATTTGCTTTATATTCTAATGGCAGAAATTTAGTATGTTTGAAAGGCCTTGGTTTTTGTGACTTTCCTATAACAAAGGAGTCATTTTTTTTTCCGTACCATCAGCATTTATACAAAGTAAAACAGTATAACGTTCTTTACTTTGTTTAGCTCCATGACGCCGGTCATCCTTGAAAGCTAGGGTTCATGCAGGCATATGTTTAAAGAAAAGAGCAGTTTCATCAACATTAAAAATGTCTTGTAATTCATATCCATCTATTTTGGCGGAAGAATTTTTAAACCACTCTTCAACCGACTCA
Organism: Stegodyphus mimosarum; assembly: GCA_000611955.2. NCBI lineage: Eukaryota > Metazoa > Arthropoda > Arachnida > Araneae > Eresidae > Stegodyphus > Stegodyphus mimosarum. The sequence goes on along the minus strand of KK120024.1, from coordinate 18,332 downwards.
GCAACAAAGCTTTTTTGATTCTCTATTAATTATATAACATCAGAGTCCATGTCGCGATTTAAATTTATGTAGCCATCCAGTTGAAAAACAAGCTTCTTTCACCTTCAGTCGAAGTGCTTTTTACTTCTGACTTCCTGATTAACATGGGCATGCACGGGAACATTGGATGCGTGGCACTGAATGAAAAATTTTAGCAAAATGTCTTCGACCTCAGGAAACTTTCCATCCTAAAGATGCAATTTCTTTGAAGTAGACTGTTAAGAAAACTCTTATCTTTCTTCAACTTTTTGTCTATCATAAACAACCCTTTTCAGTATTGTCATAGGAATATCCACCTGTTTTGTTATCTCAACTTTCGTCAAACCAATCCTCTCATCAAATTCTTCAAAGATTTTAATTTTACCTTTTAAAGAAACTGCCTTTCTCTTTCGTGACATTTTGTTATCGGTTAATTCTACTCCACCAAGTTTACTTAAGACAGCGTCCTGATCAGAAGACAAAACTTTCCAAGTATCCTTGCATTCACAAACTGGTTTCAAACTCCTGTACCAGACTGTGATGTCTCGTGCTTTCCGCTTCCATCTCCCATCCCCATTTCTGGGAAAAATACTTAAACTGTGGAACTGCGAAATGTAAAACCAATGTAGTAAGCCTAGCAAAAGCGACGTATAACCAAAGTTATAAGACGTATAGAAGAAATACTTTATTATTAAAATAAATAGAAGTGAATCGGGACCAAGATGAAACGGCGTGTAAAGGTAACAGACGTATAAACGAGAAACATATAAAATGGGCTCTACCGTATATTAGAAAATAATTTGAAGTCTGCGTTTCAATATTTAATACAAAATCTGTGCAAATGAATTTTAAAAAATACAAATATTCGAAAACTAATGTGAGCCACAGTATATACTATTTTAAATTTGTACCAGTTTACGTTGAAAAAATGAAAGGTTAAAACAAATGCAGAAATCCTTTACGAACTAAAAAGTTAATTCGAACTGAAAAAAACTTATAAGGTATTTCTCCCGCCTTCTTAGCAGGCCTTCGTGGTGAAGTGCTCAGCACGCTCGGCACGTATCCGAGAGGTACGTGGCTCGAGTCCCGGCGAGGGCATTGCTCATTTTCATCTCTCCTGCTTCTAAATAACCTAATGTCTGTACAGTGGGCACCCGAATTAAAATGGTGTGGATGATTATTCTTCACCGCCAGGATTTAGCGATTGGGTCCTCTAATCCCCAGTCGCTCTTTAAAGGGGGAGTATATAAGGTATTTCTGCCGCCTTCTTAGCATGTCTTCGTGGTGTAGCAGCCAGCATGTTGGTAACGTATTCGAGGGGTCCGTGGTTCGAGTCCCTGCGACGGCATTCATTATTTTTCATGTTTCCTGGTTTGAAATAACCTAATGTCTGTACAAACTTATTATTTAAAATTTAGAAATTAAATAGATTTAGAATTGAAATCCTTATCGAGCTCAGTTTATTACCTTTCTAAAACGAAGATTTAGTTTTTTGAATCGGCAATAATAGAATTGAAGAAGGAAAGCGGAATATTTGTAAAATTTTCTAAATTTTTAAATATTAAAAATAATTAACAGTATTTATTGACAAACTCTTATTTGGTGTATTATAATGTAATCTGAAATTTCCGATAAACTGGGTTACAATGTTTTATTTATTACACTAATAATTTTTGTGGCGGGGATATAAACGGTAAAATAAAACTGCAATGCAATTTTTATCCCATTGCATGACTGCTATTATTTTTAAAATAAAACAAAACATTGTAATTTGTACTTAATTTCATGCAGCGGATCATTTGAAAAGTTTCATCATAGCATGCTGTAAGCATTATATATCTCTTTAAGCTGTTTATTTTTTAAAAGCTAAGGAAAGTTAGTTTTACTTGTAATTTTACTTATCTTTTTAGAAAGATAAGTAACTTTTTTTTATTGTTTTGATAACTAAATTAAATTTAATTATAGAATTAAATATAATTTAGTTATCAAAACAATCTATACATATAAAGAAGAATGTCACTAGTGTAGAATGGAACAGACACAGTTCTGCCAAAAATGGTGAAGTTCCATATATGCTGAATGTGCAAGTATTACGGTATTACATTTCTAGCATCAACACAAAAAACAAAAAAAAAGGGGGGGAATAAAAGATGAAATGTAGAAATGAAACAGAACCCAAAGGGAAAGAAATTAACAATTAAAAAAAAAAGAAGAAAAAAAAATAGAGCATCATCTGTCCACTAGACCCGAATTTACATTTACATTCTGGAACAAACAGAGGAGATTCGGTTCATAAATCACGTGTGGTCAGGATGTCGTAATTTTTAGTGGATACACACTATCCTCTTTGAACTATTGTTCTATTTTATTTACCTCTACCACATATTGTTGGAAAAAAATAGTCTGAAAGAACGGATTTAAGAACAGCTATCGTCCACTTCGCGCTATTGTGAGCCTGATTTGTATAGATAACATCAATCAGATGGAACATCACTTAATAGACAGCTACGGTTGCGATTTATGGAATACTTCCTGAATATTTTTAAATGTTTTAATTTTTTTTCTTTCCATCTTGTTTAAGAATCATGAAGTATTGTGAAAAAATGAATACTGCGTTTAAATTTTAAAAGATTACAGTGCTATGATATTTATTATGATGATGGAGTGTATCGTTTGCATTATGTGACAATACAGAAGAGCAGTCAGCAATCGCATATTCGAGTTAAACTATATCGTCCATTATCCAAGGTAATGTAGATCAATGATGTCTCCGATAACTGAAATTTCGGACAAACTGGAAGACTGCATTCAATCTGGATTAAACAAAACTAATGTAAAAAAGTTCATCTATTTTAGTGTAGTATTACTTTTAAATCTCCGTTTATACCATAATAAATTCAATGTTGGATAAAAACAAAGAAAAATACACGTTTACACTTATTTTGACGCTCGAAACTTCCTTTGCGGAGTATTCCTAACATGCCTGAAATATTACAGTGCCTTTTACTGTCAGACGTTTATCATCCACACCTCTTGATATACTCTGGAATCTATATACATAACGAAAAAGTCTGTTTGTTTGTTAGCTAATAACTCAGTCACTACTATAGCTATCGTCACCAAACTTTCTACAATTCTTTTCCGAGTCCTGGAAGAGGCCGACGTCTACTTTTTTCCACAAAAAAAAAAAAAAAAAACATGCAGCCAGCACTTTCGTAAAAAAAAAAAAAAAAAAAAATAGCTAAAATCAGAGACATTCATTAAAAATTTGGAAAAACGATAATTTTCGTCCTCATTTTTCCGAGTGGCAACAGTCTCGCAAAGCTGGAGATAAAAGTCTGTTTCCTACTTGCCATAACTTTTTCCAGAAAATGCAAAATTCAGAATACCACCATATAAGAGAACTTGTAAACTATCACCCAACTACTGAACATACTGTCAAAGGCCAAGAACCATTCATTGCAATCCAAAATGGTAAATTTTTAATTGCTTCTCAAGCTTAAATCCTCAAACTTCTCAGACAACAATTCAAAAGCCTCTTTTATCCGCTAACTGGTGGCACTCGTCCGTGGATTCGCCTTTTCGGCGTGAGCACTGTGCTGTTAAACATTTAAAGAAAGCCAGCGCCCTCGGGCAAAAACTTCAAATATTTGTAAACGCATATTTTAAATGCTAAATGCCTATTGTATCCTGATGACCAATGACCAATGAAAATCTGCTTTATTTCGAAAGTTGTTGCCACTGCTCGCTTTCAAATCCTAGAGTTTGTTAATAAAAATTTTCTAAGTTTTACGATGAAATAAAAATAGCATTGCCAAACATTAAATACATTATTCCCGATTCCAAAAATTCGTGGAAAGCCATTTCGACTATTCCCATTTTCGTACGACTTTAATCAGTTGATATATTAATTAAAAACTCAGAAAGCGCTAATTTTCGCACTCATTTTTCGAGTGGCAAGAGTCTCGCGCGTTGGAGATAAAAATGCTTTATTTCGAAAAGTGTTGCTACTGCTCGCTTTCAAATCGCAGAATTTGTTAATCAAAAATTTCTAACTTTTACAAAATCTATACATATAAAGAAGAATATCTGCTTGTGTGTTTGTTCGAGTTACTGATTTCTGATCAATAATGATATATTTTTCACATTTAATTGACATTTAATCAGCTAAAATTTTCCACATTCAATCGACTAAATTTAAATGTAGCAAAACGACCATTTAATTAGAAAGACGAAAATCATTAAAAATTGCTCGCCATTTTTGCTGATATAATGACAGAGAATTAGTTTATTTTTCTATCGAAATTTTTTATATGGGTTCCATATCGCATCGGACTGAAAAATGTGTGACTATGAGTCGTATTTTTTGCATCGTTATTAGAGAAGGATTACAGCGGTGTTGTTCTTTCTGTTGTTAAATGCATTACTTTCAATTTAATTTATCTGGCATTGGGTACTTCCGCTAGTTTTGGTATATATTGCACTATCAACCCAAAACTTACTTAAGACAAATGGCCCAAATATTCATTCGAGGTCTTCGTTTTAATTTTGCTTTGAATATCTATCTCAATTTACTGTATTGCCCTACAGCAATCACCTCATCACCCCATAAGTCAATGATGATTCCCATGATTTCCCCATAAGTGAATGATGAGTGGCAACCAACCAATATTGTAGAAGTAGGAAACTCTCTTGACAATACAAAGCAATAAGAACCAAAGTTGCATAAATATACAATTTCGAATTACACGCGATGACACACTACTTACACAATCACGTCTCACGTGTATCTTCACGTGAGCAGGAGCTTCTCCTTCATTTTCACTTATGCAGCTGACGAAGACCGTTCTAATTAACCTTCGAAACTAGTTCTTCAAATTTATATGACTTACTATGACTCTTATTGCTTTAGTATCTTCATCATTTGTCCATTGGCGTGTTAGTTTAATTAATATTGGGTATCAGTATGCTATGGTTTAATTTTGTTATAATAATGAGTCTAATTAGTATAATTTAAAATACATTTACTTTATAATTCGCTTATCTGACTTTTTTAATGAATATTTGGAGCAATATTTTAATAAATAAGAGTCGTTTTTAAAGGCATGTATTATATGTATAGCCTGGAATGCTTTTGTTTTTGTTTATTTCTTGGAATATATCATAGGGAAAGCTTAAGACACAAAGAGACGTAACCACTTTTTATAAAAATTGAGTTAAATACATATACGGAAGTCCGAAGGAATATGCTTTCGGAGCCTTAGGTAATTAAATCTTAAATTTAAAAATTTTGTGCATAAATGGCAGGTGCACTTTTTTCCCCCCAGAGCAGAACATAAGTCTACTCTTTCATAGCAAGAACTAGCTGTAAATAAAATGTACAAGCTTTCAATTTACTGTGAATAAAATATGCTGCTTTTATCTTGAATGGTAAAATCCTATCCACACAAAAAAAGAAAAAAAAAAGGGAAAGAAAGACAAAGAAAAAAGCAAACGTAAAATACCATAGTTACGTTGACACCATCAAAGCCATACCCCCTTTTATTAGCAGAGAGTAAGGCGAATTTTTGACGTGACATCTATGAATACTCTCAATAAATGAAAATAATTCCTTCAGACACTTTTGACACTTTTATTATTTCAAACTTACGAATTAGAATCAACTACAAAATAACCAAGACACATCTTCTTTGTCTAAAACTTTATGTATTTAAATTTTTGTCAATAGCTTGAAATTTTGAATTATTCTTTACTTATTTTATATTTTTTTGTAGATCGTTTTCATTAGATCTACTTGCCCATAAGACATTGGGCATATAAGACCACTAAATTATTGTAGTTCAAGACGAATTCAGTTCCCCACGAATGGGCGGATTATATGAGCGTTTTCATCACTTCCTTATTTGTGATATGAATACGAGTCATTTTCCTTTATAACGTTCTTATAAAGCTATCTTCCATTAGGCAGAAAGCTTAATAGCATAATCTAATAAATCCATCTTCTCGAATGTTTAATATCCAATATATCCCCAGAACACTAGGTCCCCTCGAAAATTCAGAGATGTTGTGAGGACTTAAAAGTTTTATTTAACACATCCTCAAGACATCCTAAATTATCCCTTTAATAAATCTTCTTAAGTGCTAAATATCGCATTCCAGTATACATCAGGACATTCTCATTGAGTTATATTTATAGTTACGGGGTATTTTAAGGATTAAAGTATTACTTATCACACTTCCAATATATCCCGAAATATCCTCCTAAATAAGTCCTCCTGAGTATTAGATGTTATATCCTAATACGTCTTCAGATATCCTCTTTGAGTCCTACTGACAATTCCGGGGTGTTGTGAGGATTAGAAGTCTTGCTTATCACAGACTCAATAGATTTCGAAATAGCCTCCTAAGCAAGTCCTCCCAAGTACTGGATGTCATATCCCAGTACATTCTATTGAGAGTTACGGGGTTTGTGAGGATTTAAAGCATTGCTTATGCCTCCTAATATATCCTGAAATATCTTCCTAAACAAGGCCTCCCAGGTGCTAAATGTCATATCCCAGCACATCCTCGTTAAATTCCACTGAAAGTTATGGAGTGTTGTGAGAATTTAAGGTTTTGCTTTTCACATACCCTAGATCAAAAGCCCCTTCCAAGTCGTTGAGTTATATAAAAAAATTAGTCATTTTGAAAAATTTTGCTTAAAATTCTTTTAAATCAGCTAAATTCGTGAGCTTTGCCATATTCAGTTAACCTAATCTAACCTCCCTTCTTTAGGCTGGGCAGTAATTGAACGGATAAAGCCACGATATAGTAGCACTTTGGTTTCAGTTCTTTTACCGATGACTGAAATGTCTGGCTGAGTTTTTCAGGATTTTCTTAATGAGCAGTATATATGTGTACGGTTGCTATTTTGCCTAATTTTAAATGTGTATACTGTGTTTAGTCACGTGTGAAGTTACATGCAAACAACAAAGTTTTATTACTAGGTAATTAGAGATATAGTTACCAGATGTAGTAGTTTAGAATATTCTTCTCTTAATTGAGTTATTCTGGTTTCTATTTAGATAGAGACAGAAACTTTGCATTTCTTTTCCTTGGTAATAACTCTTCCTTCCCTGAGCGCTGTAAAGTTTGGATCATTATTCGTGGGAATTTGGCAGCATCGCACTTGTAGAATATTATGCAAAGCTTCTAAGTTCTAATCCTTCTACAGGGTATCAGCTTTCCTATTATAATTTTAAAGTTATAAATCAGTTATTTGGCTTGTTTGCTTCACCTAACAATGATCACGTATGATACTCCAATAGTATAAACTGAACATTATGATTGTTCTTGGTATGATATTGGAGGACTTTTTCCTCCCTTTGAAGGAAAAGAAAGAAAATGTTAACTAAAAGCTTGCGCTTCTTTTCTAAGCTAAGCAATAATAATAGGGCTGTGAACAATAATATAGCAGTTCTGAAATAATAAATCTGAAATTAATATTTGGTAGTGTTAGTTGTAGAGCTGTGCTAGATCGCATTAATAATGGCTTCTTTCAATGTGGCCTCTCTGTTTGAAATAAATCATCCTAACTCTTTATATAAATAGTATTTCTGTCAGCAACGTTTTATCTTAAATTCTTAGAATCTTTTAAAAAGCCACTGAGAAGAGATTAACTTTGGATTTGTTTCCTCTCAGAATTAAAACCTGTATGAAATCATATAGGTATACAGTTTTATGTGACATTCTTTCTATTAAATTTTTTAGCATTTTCCCTACCAGAAATTGGTTTCATAGAGGTATAAACCTTTAATGATCATATATGAATCGTTCCAATTGTAAAGGATCAAATTTCAATTTGTCACTTAGCAGTAGTGTAAAAGTGCCGG
>KK120022.1:366299-428530 GCA_000611955.2 Stegodyphus mimosarum | reverse complement strand
TGAAATCCGTAACAATATGAATTAAGTAATAATTAATAATAAAGCAAAGTGTATGCACATGCAAGCACCGATATATCGTTCAAAACTATGATTGGAAAACTGAGACCATGAGTTCGGCCACATTCGGCTATCGGGGGATGCGTACAAGTTCTGAGTGTACGTGTCCCCCAAAACCGAAGGTATCTGAACGCAATCTACTCACACGCATTTGTAATTTAAGTAGTATGTGTTTAAGCTCGCTGTGAGTAATGAAACAACACTGAATAAATTATCGTTAATTACTTAGCAGTAAACATTTCATTTTTTTCTTCGTCGATATGTTATTTTATTATTATATATTATTATTTGCCGATATATTGGCCGGGCCGCAAAAATTATTGTTGTGGGCCGCGAGTTTGACATACTTGACCTAATTGAAAGTATAGTCACAGGGTGTAAACTTTCTATACAGATGTGGGGGGATCACATACCCTATTAATGTCCTTTTTTCATTTTAAGCTGTTTATTTTCACTTTATACATAATTCTGTCTCCAGTATGTCATTATCTAATAACTTACAAAAATTTAATATTGTTTTCATTTCTGTATGTAATTATTGATTTTGTTTCATGCATAAATATATATGATATTTTCCTGCCGAATTTTGCGTCAATCAAAGCAGTATTTGTTGATTTTTTTGCATTTTACATCTTCGTGCTCAACTTTTGGAAGTGAGTATATAAATTCTGAAGTTAAAGCAAGAACCACATTTACTGCACTATTATGCATTATTTGTCACAATTAAGCGCTGCTTTCACTGGAAATTATTATCAAATAAATTAGCCATGTAATTAAATTAATGTTATTTGAATCACTTCATCTTAAATGCTAAGTTACAAAAGATTTTATTTTTGATATTATGATATGCTCTCACAATTTCACTCAGAATCTTCTTTAATTTTCACTAAATTAATAAGAACATTTTATTTAGTTTTTATGGCAAAATAATTCTCAAGAATATGAGTATTGGATTTAGAGTTAAATAATATTATACTATAAGAAGTAAGTACAAAACATCAGTGGTTGAATAAAGCAAGTTTTGTCAAGAATTAGAAGAATAACGTCTTTGACTAGGAATATTTTAAAACTGAATATATATACAGTGTTTTTAAAGATAAAAATTGTAGTGAACTGCAATAAGTCTTAATTTAAATTCTCCTGAGAAAGCTATTAGAAGCATTTCTTTAAATATCGCAAACAGATAAAAACACTCATCGAAACACGGAAATAATGAGAATTTTATTCGTGTATTTTTTCCACTTTGAGAAAAACTAGGAAAATGACCTCTTTAATTTGGATTTCAGAAATTGCCAGATATTATTATAGATAAGAACGGTATTTTAATTATTGAAAATATGCACAGAAGTTAGAGAAAGCTATCAAAAATTGTTTCAAAATTCTGAAATGCTGCTCAGCCGAAAAATGGTACATGTTTCCAGTGATTTGCAACAATTATTTCATATTTAAAGATAATTTTTTATTAAAAGTGGAAAATACAGAATATTGAAATATAGATTCCAAACGTTTTCTTAATGAGTATATTTTTAAGGTTTGCTTTTTACAACATCAATATCTTTGAAATATTATTTTCAATTAAATAATTTATTTTTAAAACATTAAGCAGTAACTTACATAATATTGTGGATACTCGAAAGTTTTATTCAGATGTTTTCAAAGACGATGTTTCGTGTGATATGTGTTTCTTTTAAATACAAATATATCACGAATATTATCATCCGCATTTAGAAATTATTACTTGCTTCTCGAAATATATTAGCAGTTCTCTATCTGAAGTGAAATAATATGACGATACAAATAAAAGACGTGAAATTTTAATTTTCACGATTTAAAAGTTGATAACAGAATACAACATATTTAAAATAATCTTGTATGCATTGATATGAAGGCTATTGCGGGTAACTGTTCAAAAGGCATTGAAGGTCGTATCACACCAAATATATTATTCTAAAATCTAATGTATGCACTCAAATATCGCAACCATTGTTTTGTGGTGAACCACAGAGTAAAAGTGTCTACAACATTATAAGGTAAAGAACAAAACGTTGCGCTGTGTAATAAAATAAAACATATCCCAGCAAACATTCCAGCTGTTGTAAATCCAACTATATAAAAGAACAGGCTTGTATAGTTAAGAAAAATATTAAACATTTATATAGTACGGAAAGCGCCAATGAATTTAGAGAATCTAGTTGCACCTTTAGCAGTTGGCACTATACTCAATTTAACGATGGAAGAAAATTTTAAAACATGCCTTTAGTTTTTCATATAAATTGAAATTTTAACCCTAAAACCCTTAACCAGTATTATCAACAAAATATTACTTTCGAATGTATTTTGTACAAGGCAACAGCAGTCAATTAATATCTAGTTCTATCTGTGAAAACAGAGACTATATAGAAGCCGGTTGACACCAGTACGAAAAATAAGAAAAGAATTCCGACAATCATAACTTCAACGAAAATGCTTTTCATATTCTAGAATATGCAATAATAGATTTACTATAATAAAATTTTGAAGCTGGATGTCACCAGAAAGGGCTTATTCCAAATCAAATGTTGTTACAGCCATTATATATAAAAGCCATCACATGCTACAACAGAATTATTTCCCATTTAAAATTTCAGATACAAATTTTCATTATAAAGATACATTCTTTTTTTCTTTTCAAAGGAAACGGTTACACTGGCTGACGATGTAGGTGTACAAATTTTGTATAAAATTTATCATATTAAACAAATTACTTGAGATCATGACTTTCAGTTTTTCCAGATAAAGTGTTTTTTCTTTATTTGTACTACGAGGAGAAAACCTTTCTTCGGAACCTTCTGTTTAGAACATGATGGAACGGATTCTTGAGTCTCGGAAAACAAACTAAAAGTTAAAGAGAAAGAAAAAGGTTTTAGTACTGAGACTTAATTAGAAATTTTTCTCCGGGCTACTATTTCTCCGGGCCTGCTCTTTTTCTCGGCCGCCTGCATGGTAAGTCACTGCCATAATTTTTTTAACCTTCTTTTATAGAAAGCGCAAAGCTCGTGTTTTTCGAACTAAGTCTAGTTTTCAAATGTCCCGTAGACGCTCTTATTCTCTTGGTCAAAATTTGTTTTTTTTGTCTAAGAAATCATCCATCTCAACACCAAATCCAAGAGGGTCGCCAACCACCAACAAGAATAGTGGTGCCTCTTTGGGCAGCGTTGACAGGGGTCTCCCGGAATTTGGCTCACATAGTTCCTTCTTTCTTTCCCGCACTCCGAGGACGCCAGACAGGGTCAGCAGCCCTACCACGAGTCTAGTAGGCCTCCACCCTTTTTCTCGTCACCATCCCTGAGTTACCAGGGACACATGCTGGAAGTCCCAGTTTTCACTCCCAACTTAGAAAGCGTTGCATCACAACAACATACAATTTCTAGCCACTCCTCAAGTTCCCATTTATAGTCGATAAATATGTTTTTCAAAACGTTCGGAAATAAAAGTCCCCTTGAAGGGGAAAACTTCCCTTCCAACGATGACAGATAAATTCAGAAATTCAGACGCTGTTTACAGCTTAGATCAGTAAAAACTTCTTAATGATTCGATGTACTAAATTCTCTCTATTACATAAAAGTTTTACTAAGTTACAAACTGTCGAAATTACTCTCTGTGTCAGAAAATAAAGATTCAATTCCTTTTCAGGAAGGAGGTAGAAAAATTAAACAAGCAAAGCAACTACTTTTAAACACCAATTAGTGTAAAAAAAATCAAAATTTAAAATTAATAAACCTTAACGGTCATCTAAACGATCCACCAATTAATTCAAAAGAATAAAAGCAAACGTAAACTAAATTAAGTTTTCAAACAGAAAAGAGTTTCTCATTATTTGGTAATGATTAATGAGATTAATCATTACCAAAATTAAGTAAACCAATTATAGCTTAATCAAAACTTTTAAAAACTACTTTAAACAAAACTAGCCAGTTACAAAAATTGATTAAATTAGGTAATAAGTTACAGAACCAATCCACATAAAATAAATATTAATTAAATTAGGTAACAAATTTCAAAACACAAACTAACAGGAAGGAATTGATTATTTATCTTAAGAAAAATGAAACGAAAACGAAAATTTAATACTGGGAAATTTTCAGGGTATTTACAAAACGACGTGCTATAATAATTAATCGGCGAACTGTTAAAAGAGTCATTAAGGCCCATTGGGTACAGTGGACGGTCAGCAAGAACAAAATTTTTCGCAAACAAGAAAATAATGAAAATACGCTAGTGTTCACAAAATACATAGCATTCAAAGATTTATCATACAGAAATAATATTATATTTGAGAGTCATTATATTTGATATATATATCTCAAAATTTCATTTATTTGGATCTGAAGGACGAACTGCTCTACGGCGAAAGACAAATGCAACATTAAATACGGAACACCTATTGCCTATTTAATCATAAAGATCGAAACATAATGGTTAGGGTATATTTCGTTGCTCCTCGGTAAGAAATTTACTTTTTATAGAAAATAACTATAAATACATAAATATTCTTAATGAAAACCTGCAATTGTCTGGAAGAAAATTTGTAATGCAAAATATATAAAAGTTTCATCAGGATAACGATCCTAAAAATACAGCCCTATATGGTTATTATACAACTCCTTAAAACTGCCCCATATACTATGGATTTAAGTTCTATCTAACATGCATGAAGTGAGTCAGAAAAAGAATAAATAAACATGACATTTCTTTGAAAGCTCTACTAAAAGCAATTGTTATGGAAGAATGGAAGAAAATGGATCATTTTTCTCGAAAATATTAGTTATATTCGCGCGAAAGCGCATGAGGAACGCAATTTATCTAAAGGATATTTAACGGAGGATTAAATGCTCGGTTATTTTCAGGTTTTTACTGAATATATACTGCTTGTCCAAAATATCAAATACCTATATGAGTTCAGAACTTTATGAATAAACTCTCGTTTTCTTACAAAAAACGTTTTTGAAAACAAGTAGGTTCAGAAAACAGGATTATTAATATAGTATACGAAAAGGAAAACCCAATTAATTTCGCTAATATTAATAACCGATATTTGCAAATATAGCACAGGTATCCAAGAACAATTGTGAGCTATTGTGTACTGTAAAACGTTTTATGCTAAGCTCATGCCCTTAAGAAGAAACAAAATGCATAAAAAATAATATTTTTGTGTAAATAAATTCTATATACTGAACTCAGCTTTATTTTTTGTATGTTATATTATATGTATAGAAATATATATTATAAACAGGGTTTATTTTGATGGATCCTAAAACCCTTTTTGTACCTAAAGAGCAATTTTTAAAAATTACGAATACGTTGTAAACCACTATGTTATTTTTATTACCTTAAAATCACATCAGATTTGAACTGTTTGTATTTTAAATGGGCTTACAAGAAAGTTTATAAGAAAACTGTTAGCAGTAATCAAACATCTGACTTAAACATTTGCACGAATAAGAAAGAAGTAATCTTTCATTACTGTTGCGTTGAAACTCTATTCAGCCTTACCAGAGCACTGATAATACGGTTTCTTCAATCAAAGTTGAGGTGAGAAATAACGTTATATATAACAGTTGCTTACTGGGAAGTGAAGTAAGTTATAATTTCTTGCATATATGTGCTAATTTTTAAGATACATTTCTTCGTTTGTTTACTATATTTAACTCAAAGTTAGTTTGCTGTAGTATAAAAGTTAATTTTCTGTAGTAACTAAACTTAATTTACAGCAGTATATTATGCAGTTCATTATTAAAATATTCTGACCATATTCTTATCCATTAAACAATTATACTCATACGCCTTAATAATTAAAATTATAAAATATTCATTGGAAGCATGCCGTTTGCTAAATTTTTGGAGTGTTCATAGATGTTAAAATTAATGACAGATGCCTGCATTTGCAACTGTTTTCTGTGTATTGTGTTTATAGTATTAAAATAAAAGTATATTGGTCTTGCTTTTGAGCATTAGGGCAAAACGTAATTTCTGTATATCAAGAGCAACAAAAAAGAACAACTTGCCTCATATATTAAGCAGATTAGTTCAGAATGTAGTCCTCATCAAACTTTTCCTATAGTCTGAGCATTTGTTTATATGCCTTTCCCTCAGATATTTAGTAGCCTAAACGCAAGTCGGGAGAATTAAGTAAATTATAGTTTAACATGATTATGCCATCTAAGAAATTAACATGATGAACGAGCCTTCATATATTTACTGATGTGACGACAGTAATGTAAATACTAGTGTAAATAACTTAGGAATATGATGAGCCAATAAACAGTGCTGTATCATATTCGTCAAATCAAGGTTTTAAGATACGTTATACCAAATAGCGTAAGAATAATATCCGTAATACAGGAACGATTAATTAACATTTATAATATAAGAAATTTTAATGCTAGAAGGAGAATTAGAAATATAATGCCTGGATTTATTTAATGCACAAAACATTTACTGGTGAGCTGACATTTTGATGGTAATTTCAAATCAATTAGTCGTGTTAGAGATGATCATCTAAAAGAAAAATATTGTGTTTACCAACAATAATGTTTATTTTCTTGGAAGAATTGGTAATTGTTAGGGACAGTCATTATAGGCAGCTGATGGTTATGAGAAGGTTCAATGCATTTGTTACTGTATAACTGTAGTATATCTTGCATTGTCTCGTCTCTTAAGAACACACACAGTTTTTATGTTGAGACTTTCTGTGTGTATTGTGTCTAGTTATAAAATATAATTATACCTTCTATATCTCTGAGTTGAAACTTATATTTTCAAAGTGTAATACTAAAAACTTAAAAACAAATACTAAACGGAAAATTTTATTGCAGTTATAAAAGTTAACCTATTCAGGTGTGTCATGACAGTTGAAAGAGTCACTCAAAATATGTAATTAAAGCTTTAAAAGAGAACTGTTGAAATCACCTTTAAAGCAGAATAAACCAGATGAAAAAATTACCGATCGATAAGTTTTGAAAAGAAGTTTCTCAATTATTTTATTTTAGGTTTAGTTACTATACCCACCATTAAAAGTTCTAAAGCTCCAAGAACTCAAAAAAGTTACTCCAAGAACTTTTCTGTAAGTAACATTCTTCAATTTAAAACTCAGAAAAAGGAAATTCTATTCTTCTATACAGAGACTGTTTTCCCTTACAGCAGTTCTCCAATTTATTCTTGAATTCCTGAAACATTTCTTAGAGAATACTAACAGTATTATGGGAATACTGAAAAACGCAGAAAGCATTTTGTTTCCAGTGCAGAAGTAAATTATTCACTATCGGCTGTATAAATTATTCAATTTTATGCGATTGCACATGTAATAAATAAAATTATGCAGTATGACTGCTAAAAATAATAAATGCAGAAATAACATGACACGGGAGAAATTTAAATTCTCTTCGCTTTTAAATCTCAGATTTTGACATTTTGCGAGCTTTATTTAAGATTGTTAGTAATTAAGAGTATACCTTTCTCAAATCAACATGCATTAAAATTCTTTGGAAGTACGTTTGGAAAATATTTGCAGTACACATTCTTGATGTCATTTATTAAACAAATTTATTCGGAATAAAAGAATAGAATAGTTTAAATTTTCTAATATTTGCAATTTTGTCTAGGTTTTAAAATATCTGATAGATGTAGTAAAAAAAGTTTGGATTTATTTAATATTCAACTGTAATTTAAGAATGGAGATATATATTAGTATTGAATACCAATATCTAAGGTATCGTAGAGCATTCGTTTGCCTTCAGTGATAGAAAAATGATGGGAAAGAGCTTCTAAAGTAGAAAAGCAAAATAACGTAGATAACAGTAGAAAACAGTTAAAAATGTACTTCAGGTATCTTATTTCGTTCGTATGTTGTTTGGCATTCAATTAGGGACCAGACAGAAATCTCTCATTTTGCTATTTGGTAGAAATAACGATCGAGAAAACAATCAGTATAGGTTGCTTTGTTTGAAACAAAGTTAGAAGAGCAACATAAGGAACCAGTAACGTAAGAGTAGACTAACTGCAATCAAAAATTAAGCTGAGTTCTGGACACTGCACATTGGTAATGTAATAACAGGAAACAGATGATAATTCAATAACATTACAACAAGTCATCAACAAAGTCTTTTGAAATTCCTGTCTTTTAAAGATAAATGAGGAGGAAACATTTTCTCAGAATTAATAAATAAATAAATACTTCAATTTAAGTAAATGACTAGTATATTTAATATATTTTAATAAGAAAATATACAAAATAGCTGGTACCATATTCTAGAATTCAATTGAAAGCAGCAATTCGAAATATGCACTTGTTTCGCAACCGCAATGTTTACTATATATGATAATAACTAGTTAAGAAAGAATCAACATAAATATTACTTTTTCTTTGTTAAAAAAGAATAAGATTTAAAAAATTTTATTCAGGGTGAAATAACTATCTTTCATCATTTTCCTTTTTCCATTCATAAGTTTTCGAAAAATTCTAATTTAAATTTCTTATATGCTTTTCCTGAATATTCATACTTCTGAGATTTCGGGAATCTGAAAATATCTTTACTACTTTCACAAGTTTTACAAACCCACTGTTGGAATTGCTAGCAGTCAAGCTAATTTAATTTGACAAAACTTATTTACAATAATTTATTGTTAGAAGCAGTATAATGTACGATTCAGGTTCAAATTTAAATAAATACTTCCTCTACGTTTTCACGTTATACACAACACAAGAGATGGATGCATTTTTAGTTAAACTATAAGGTATTTAAGATATAATAATACTCCGAACAAATATTAATTTAGAATTTTAAACAACAAAAATCAACTTTATATTTTCAAATTTTCACAGGACTAATTTCGAAGGTTTTACCGAACCATCATCCTCAGCTCCAAAAACGCAAATGAACGAGATAAAATATAATGATTAGATAATATAAGATAAAAAAGCCTGGACAGCAGACAAGCTACTGGCGCCATCTGTTGATGAAACCAGAACTAAAAATAATTTCTTTAAAGTCTGAAGGCAAAGATTTATTGGAATTAGGGTCGTTAACTAGAAAAGAAAGATTTTTTTGAAGGTGAAATGCCTCTATAAAATCCAGTTCACCAATGGAAGATGTTTTTCGAATAATTTCGGCAGCAGAAAAATTGAAAACGTTATTTTCAGACCAACAATGTTGGGCAACAGAAGACTTCTGTGTTTCCTTTTTTCTAACATAGGCCTCGTGTTTCTTAAAGCGAAATTTGAAGGCTCTCTTAGTTTGGCCAATGTAAATTAAACTACACTGGCAAGGAATCCTGTAAATACCACAGGAATTCATATCCGGAATGGGATCCTTGAGTATGGAACTCGGAACTTTATTGATGGGAGAATAAACAACCCGAAAGTTAAATTTCTGTAAAATACATGCAACTTTACAGCTAATTGATAGAAAGAAGGGAATGACAACAGAATTTTTATAATCTCCTAAAACAAGAGTCGGCCTTTCGGTGTGTTGAGATGAGAATTTTTTAACTGCTTGATTAATAATGTTGGTTAAAAAGCCCCTGTCAATAGCTATTGCTTTTAAATAATTTAGTTCTTCAACGAGGAATAGTTTGGTTTGGAAGAGCAAACTTGAAGAACGCGGAAAACATAGGAATAAAATGAAGCTAACTTTTGTTTAGTCTGATGACATGATTTGAAGTGTGGTGGAAGACTAACCGATGAAGGTTTACGATAAACCGTAGTACTGAAGTTGGATGTGTTACGTGTGCCCAGAATGTCGAGAAACGGAAGAGAATTGCCAGTCTCAAGTTCAAAAGTGAACTAAATAGCAGGATCAGTGGAATTCATCGCTGAAAGAACTTTATTTAAATCATCTTTATTACCTCCAAACATTGTAAAAGCATCGTCTACGTAGCGGAACCATACCGGGAAGTTTACAGTTTCAAACAATTTTAGTTCATAATAATGCACGTAGATATCAGCCAGGATGGGACTGAGGGGGCTTCCCATGACTAATCCCTCAGTTTGCTTGTAATCCAATATAAATATTACAGAATACATCTAGAAGTTTTATGCATATATTTAACTTCAAATTGTTTTCAGCTAAGGCAAGTAAGAAATTGTATAACTAAATGTTTTGTGAAATATGTTAATGCCACAAAATATTTTGTATGTTTGTAACGGAAATAAATGTGCATGAACGAATGTATAATTCAAGTTAATACTAGAATGGACTCTAGAAAATAAAACTAGCTTGGAAATGAATGAAAATTAAGGTTAGGCTTTCCAGCCAACACTATGTTAATTTTCTCTAGAATTAGCACCTCAGGGCTGAGAATCAAATGTAGGGTGTATTTCTGAGGTCTAGCATGTCTAATTTCTAATCAGCAGGGTGTGGGTTAGTTGGCAGTGTTGTACATATTCTGCGTGTAAACACGCTCTCATATTCAGTAGACATGCTGGAGAGCAGGGAGAAGTTAAAAAAATTTTGGAAAGACTGAAGAGAATAAATTTACCCCTATGATACTAAATCGACATACTGAAAATTTAAAGAAAAATTGTATGGATGAACCACGTTTATAGTCTGTAAAATTTAAATTAGAAATTCAAGATTCAGATTGTAAAGATTGACTCACAGCCATGTTTAGAATTTGAATATCTTATCCAGGCTTCTGAAGCCTTTTGATGCTATAGTTAAATTGTGGGGAGAGAAGATGTAGGGTTTCCCTTAGTTTGAATAACTAATCATTCTAACTTTTGTTATCTTTTCTGAACTCGACATTTCCACTCGTATTTCCTCACCAGGATGAAGTCAAAGTGAAGAAGAGTATTTAAACGGGCGAAAAAAGGAAGTTAAACAGAGCCTGATTTCGCTAACATAACGAACGTTGCTAATGTGCCCTTCCTCCTGTTAATCTTAGTTGCTGATACGTCTTCTCTCCGTTTATTAAAGTAATTTGCCGGTGCAAGTTGCTGAGTCAGCCTGTTAGTTTTAAGTAGTCTAGCACTTCTTTTTTGCCATTTAAATTATTGTTAAATTATTCTTTAATTCCCATCGCAAGTAGACGGTGTTATTGTTAGCACGAAATACATGCATTTTTGCTAAACATTTTTAATCAAATAAAAGGGCGATTTAAACCTTTTCTCTGAGTTTTAGTTCTTCGCATCTGTGCGAGAAGTCACCTGTCATATTACTCATATCGTATCTTTGCATGATAGCTAAACGAATTCGAGCCCACAACCCTTGAAGCGCCAAACATGCGCCGACAAACTTGCAACACAGCTTTATATATATCTGTGTTAAAGATTGAAGTAAATATATTAATTAAATATTAATTAATCGTAATAAATTGCCTAATACTTGCGCGAAAGCTGCAATGTAATAAAATAATAATTTATTTATTAATGGATTATTGAGTATATTATCTCCTATGAGAAAGGTATTTCTCATAGGAGATAATATACTCATTAATATGTTAGTAAATAAAATATATATAAAGCTCAATTAATTATTTACCATATATCAGGTAATTGAGAAAAACGAAGTTTTAGACATTGCTGCACATGAGCTACTGCATATAAACCCAAGTAATTTTCAAAATCCATTAATTATGAGATGTCCTGTACATAAAATGCTTTACAATTTAGAAAGAGAAATCACAAAATCATTTTGAATAACTTCTGATTTTTAAATTTTTGAAAATCTTCCGTTTCTGATAACCTTCTTTAAAATAATTTTAAATGAGAATAATGATCTGTAAAATCTAAATGCATTCTAAACTATAGACTTTATAGACAGGCATAGATATTCCTTTGAGAATCAAATACGAGTTTTCAGAAGATTTAGAAGCTCCTAATTAACAAGTCAAGAAATTCTTAAATTTATCTTTTTAATGACATGAAACTATATGTGCACCTAAAATTCACCAGTATAATATCTAGTACTCATTGCTCAGGAGTTCAATTATTTTATTATCATATATTTTATAAAATTGTATATTAGTCAAAAGAATATTTACTTTAAAAATATACTTTAAATATAATTATACTTTATAAATTTTAAAGTAACTTTCCCGTGTAATTGTACTTACGCTGCACTTACATCTCAATGCTTGATTTAGTAGAGAAAGGCGTAAGTTTATGAAGAGTCTTGAAAACTAAGCAATATTTATATCGCAGTTTCTATTTTACTGTTTTTTGTTTTATTTATACTTGGCATATATTTCAGTAGAGTGGAGATTTCTATAAGTAACATTAGTTTCACTGCATAGAAAAAATTTCGTATATATATAGCTCTTACCTTTTTGGAATACAAGCTTGCAAGCAAAAGAGGTACATAAGGTCATACTGAAATTGCCAGAAAACTGAAATAGTTTAAAACTTTCTTTTAAAACAAAATAAAGATTATGAACACTTTTACGATCTACTATATATCTCACAGAACCTTTTCAAACACAATTCATAACTTCACATTATCGTAGAACAGGGTAGTTAGAGATAAATAAGCAAAACAAAATTGGTGTATTATAGCGATTCCGTCCTTTAGGGCTCCTTATTAAGAGCATTATCTACGATCAAAGTTGCAAGAATTTATTCCAAGTATGTTCATTTATCAAGAAGATCCATACTTTGTATCCCGGTGAAAGCGCAATTTTCGATAACGTAATTTAGAAAAACTTAATAGTACTTATCCACACCTGGATTTTGTTGACTTGGTCTCATGTTTCTTCCTTGGCACCCTTTAAAACAGTGGTTCTTAACCTTTTTAAGCCGCGACCCAAATTTGAGAAATATGTTCATGTCGCGACCCAAAAAAAAGTCAAAATTTTTTCATTGCTTTATTTTGGATCGTATTTTTAAAAAATCTTCAATCCTACGATGATGAGTTTTTTTAACTTACAAATTTTTTATTTATTTTTTTAATAATAAAGATAAACAAAAGTACTTTTCGATCCAAGGAAAATTTAAATAATAATCAAGTGCTTTTTAATAATTTTTATTGACCAAATTAAAATATACTTATAACTTTTTGAAAATAATTGACATTTTAACTTATTCCTAAAAAAAAAAAGAAATATCAATACATATGTTAAGTCTTTTAAATTTTAAATGCAAGTCATTCAGTTTTAATGAGAACCTTGTGCTTGAATACATTTGAAAGATCTTCAAACCTCGGTTGAATGCTTGTCAAGGAGCACCTTATATCTATTTCAGGATTTAACTTGTTCCGGTAATTGTTTTTGATTACACACAGAGCCGAAAAACCAGCCTCACACATATATGTTGTTGAAAAGGGCAATAATACTTTTAGGGCTTCTTTAACAATTATTGGCTTTTCGGTTTTTAATTTTAACCAGAAAGCACATAAAGATTCAGCGTTTTTGTAGAAATTGTATCGAAGTGCTTGGTCACTTTGTATTTCTATTAATTGTTCTTGAAATTGATTAATATTAACAAATTCCTCATGCAAATCACTTACATCAAAAGTAAATGGCATTCGAACCCAATTATATTTGAAAACATCGTCTGCAGGGAAATATCGATCAAAGTCTGCTATTAGTTTTTCTAAATGATTAATAATAATTTTCTGTATTTCAAAATCTGTGATATCAATATTATTGTCTTCAACAAGTAAATTAAGAGTCGGGAATGAAGCAAGTTTCTTTACTTCAACCTTATTTCTCCATAATTTGAGTTTATTTTTAAAACATGTAATTTTTTCAGTTAATTCAATAATAGTATGATTACGTCCTTGCATAGACGTATTTAGATTATTTATTTCAAATAAAATATCTGACAAATAAGCAACTTGAGTAATCCACTTCAACTCGGAGAATTTAGATGCTAATGGGTGTTTCTTTTCTCTCAAAAAAAATTCGACTTCTGTCCGCAATGATAATACTCTTTGAACAACTTTGCCCCGGGACAGCCATCTAACTTCAGAATAATATAATAAATGTTCGTATTCTGCACCAAATTCGAAACACAGTTCGCGGAAAATTCTACAGTTAAGAGCTCTTGATTTGATAAAATTGACTACCGCAACAATTTCATCCAAAACGATACATAATTCGGGTGATAATTTTTTTGAAGCAAGATTTTGTCTATGTAACAAACAATGAATCGATATAATTTGTGGATTCATTTGTTTTGCTCTTGTCGAAAATCCCTTTTGAGATGCTGTCATGGCAGCTGCACCGTCGGTGCAAATACTGAAACACTGATTCCAATTTAATCCTTCTTCTTTAAAAAACGAATCGACCATAAGAAAAATATCTTCACCTGTAGTTGTTGTTGACATTGGTTTGCAAAATAAAATGTCCTCCTGTATATCTGTTAAACCTGGATACCGCACGTAAACCATGAGTTGAGCATCTTTACTTACATCTGTCGTTTCATCCAGTTGAATACTAAATAAACCAGCAATTTTTATAGCAGAAATAAGTTGATTCTTAATATCAAATGACATATCATTAATTCGTAAACGAATTGTATCATTTGATAATGGTATCTTTTGTAATTTCTTTGAACTTTCATCTCCGCACATGATACGTGCCATGTCAATGGCAGCAGATTTTATAAGTTTTTCAGCAATATTATGGGGTTTCTTTTGTCTTGCAATACGCCAAGCCACATAAAAAGAAGCAAATGTAGCTTGTTTGGCAGAATTTATAAAGCCATTACTACTTGGTGCATCCAAACGCTGTCTTTTTAAATGGGCTTCTTTTCTTTCGAAAAAAGTACGATCTTTTCATTCAAAGGAAAAATTTTTATGTTTTGCATCAAAATGTCTTTTAAGTTTGTTCGGGTTCATCGATTCATTACTCAATATTTCACTGCACAACACGCATTGCTGCTTGTTCACTCCTCGATCATAAATGCAAGTAAAACCTAATACTAAAAATGCTTCCTTGTATTCACGTTTTGCCATTATTAGGGTGATTACAATTTTACAATACGCACTGCAGCTTGATCACTCCACTATTTATAATAAGACAAAATTTGTTTCTAAAATGCTTGTATTCACGTTTCACTGTTATTACACGTTTCACTGTTATTCACAACACAATACGCAGAAACGAGTTTTTGACAAAGAGCTTACTGAGTCTGCGCGCACGCAAAGCAATGGCGTGCGTATTTCCTAGAAGAGAAAGCCTCAGGACAAGAATTGGACGTCACTTCCGGATGGCCATTCGCGAAGAGTGGTAAAACCGAAACATTGTATTAGGGAATAACTCTTCTAGGAGGTGTTGGTATTACTTATTATTTGGTGTATTATTAACTTTTTTGGTTCGACTCAGCGCGACCCAAGAAATATGCTTCGCGACCCAATTTTGGGTCGCGACCCATAGGTTAAGAACCGCTGCTTTAAAAGTAGGTAAGGATTTATCACATTCACCCGGACAAGTTCTCGTGGTATAAGTGAACACATGCACTTGGCAGAGGGATTATCCGTGGCTGGATTTCCAACGAGGTTCTAATTGGATCAATGCATTTCTAAGTTCCCAAAGATTTAATAATCTGTACAAGATCTCTTACTCAGATCTTTGAGCTAAAAGAAAGGTTGAACTTTCTTTGCTCACTTATCGGCCTCATTCATTGCAAATGGATGGGTAAAGATAGCCTACTTACAGCGGAACCAATAAAGATCATGTGGAAGCATATTTATTTTCCAGAAAGCAAAGGAAGCAAAATAATAATATGATAAATAAATAATATTTATCACGTATTTGTAAAATAGAATCTGAATTATTCTATGTTCTGGTTACCTTGTGAATACAGCCTGAAATTAGGAACTTCTTATAGAGGCATCAAATATTAGGAAGAATGACAGTGTTAGTAACCACACTCAGTGGCTTAAAATAGGTAATAAAATATTATAATTAGAAAGGAAAGGTAAATGAAATTTTAGTTACACGCATCAAAAGCTGAAAAGAGAGAAATTAATTTATAAATTCAATATGCTTTATAAGCTAAAAAACTTGTTTAATTAACAACCATTGAAAATATCAATAAATAAAAAGTAATTCAATTTTATACTCTACATTGTAGTTCGAATTTCTTTACAGGGATATAAATCAATTTATAATGCAGTTGTTTTGATTTAATATTCATTCGTATTTGTTAAACCTTTAATCTAATTTTATCAAAATCGTCGGATCATTTCTTTCACAAAAAGGATCTGAAAACTTTAAAAGTAATAAATTCTTCAAAAAAGAAGTTTAATTAATTCATTTCTTATAGTTACTGCCGAAAATTCGGGTGTTCAGTCCGAATGAAAGCATTCTGCAAGGGCAATCATTAGTAATATCGAATCTTCATACTAGATTTCAAAACATAATCATACGAGATTCCTCTTATTGCACAGAGCTTTCCCAGAAACCAGCATCAAACTAAAACTGAATTTTGCTATATTTTAAATATATTAAAGCGATCGGTGTTAAAACAATTTAAGAATGTAGCTTATAAATTAGAGAATCAAACCCTAAATTTTTAAATACGATTATTATTGAGGACGTAAGAAGACTTACTTATTTATTTCTGGCACGATTTCTTGAAGAATATTATACATCTGGAAAGGGAGCCAGCACAGCGCAAAGAGTAACACAACCAAGAACAGCATTTTGATCACCTGCAAGGATAGAAAATATAACTTATAATTAAATAGATTCAGAAAGAAACAAAGTAAAACATGTAAGGTTTATCCTAATTTTGTTAACAGTTATTTTTAGTTATTAGTTTGTTAACAGATATCAATTATCAGATCAAAATCAGATAATGGTAGGCAATTCGTAAGTAATTTATTTGAAAATATGTGCATAGGCCTTGGCATAGGCCATCTTGGCGCCTTGTAGACCGCGATCAAATATTGCGGAACGCGTACATAAAAATATAGTTAAAATTATTCAGAGATGTGTTAAGAATTATCATGAACTTTGGGACAGCTGTGTCAGTGAATTAGGCTTTGCCTTGAGAACAGCAGTACATGATAAGACGCAAAAATCCCCCGCAGAACTATTCCTAGGAAGAAAAATTTTAACGTCACTGGATAAGCTATTTTTCATTCAACAAAGACAGGAAGAGTTTCAATTGAATGATATCCAGAAAATTATTAATGAGGCCATCAAAAATTTTGATGCAGCAAGGTCGAAAGAAAAAGTCTACTACGATAGAAAGGGACGCGACATAGAATATACGATAGGGCAAAAAATTTTAAAAATTAAACATTCCTTATCATCAACACCCTAAATTAGGGTGAGCTCAGATTTGAAGGTCCATTCATTATAGAAAATATTAAATTTTCTACGGCTTATTTAAAGGTTGAAATGCACAGCAAACAATTGCTAACATGGACCAGCTGAAACGTACTCTAGTCGTACGGATTTTCTAGTCTTAAAAGATCTATTGCAGGTTCCTGTGAGCGGGCCAACAACATTGATTTCGCCGTCGCCTAGCAGGGATCCCCCAGCAACAAAAAGAAAACAAGCGGATAACACTGAAGAAAGTACTTCCAAGCGAACGCAACAGCAGCCGCAAGGTTCAGTCCCAGCTGGAATGAAGAAAACGAAACAGAGAAAAGTTCCACTTCAACAGAAGCTAGCGCCCATGAGAAAGCGGAAAAGGCTCATGGAGAATAATCAAAGAAAACCTCCAACTCCAGAACTGAAGCCAACTACCTTGGAAGAAGCCACAGAAATATTGCAGCCAAGATCTACGAAAAGAAAACGATCCGACGAGGCAACATCCATTTCCTTTCAGGAAACCGGGAAAACCAAGATAAAATTGAAAGATTCGGATACTACAAGGCAAAGAGGAAACCAGAGTTCCTGAACCCTCAACCGACGAGAAAAGCAGACCGATTCAACGCTCAAGGAGCGAAAGGAAAGGAAGGTATGGAAGTGAATATCAGCCGCCCGAGACGACTGAGAATCCAAAGTTTAAGATCTCTCACATGGCAAGAATTCTGCGAGAAAAGAATGGAAGAGTACAGAAACAAAAAAAGATAAGTGGAAATTTTCTATGCTATCTGTTTTGTATTGAAAGTTCGATTTATATCATGTGTATAAAGTTGCTAAATTCTGTTTAAAGCAAGAAATTGAATTTGCAAGTTGCGAGAATGTAGTTGTAACCAAAGCTGTATGTATGTAAAGCGTCGACACTTCAATGGGGAAAATTGCGCTTCGAAACGACCGCAGCGCTGGTAGCGGTGGCGATGTGGAAACACAATCAGTAAAACTGTGCATCCTCCTTTTCTTTTCAGTCATTGGTTGTTTTGATTTGGTTTGTTTGTTTGATTCTACCCAAATCTTGTTAGTTTCTAACGTGCTTTGGTTGTGTTATTTATAACTTGTTAATTTTGTACTTTTTAATTACAAAAGGCTCTTTTCAGAACCAATTTTTTTTTAAATTTTTTCTAATGGCGTAGCGATACTGCGGATTTAAGGATTGAAAGAGTAAGATTTCGTCGAAATCTGATGGAATACATTTCTATACGTTTCCTTGAGACGATGCGTACTTAAGGAAGTAATAAAGAAGGGTTTTAGGATATGTATTGTTGAAATTAAAAGTAAAATATCTGATAATTAAAAGAATTATTCTCCTATATTTTATAATAACGCAGGTACAAGTTTTAAATAATATTTTAAAAAATCTTTTTTTTATTCCCTTTCAGAAATATTCAGAGAAAGTTATGTACTATTTAATGTATTTCACTATTAAAATAAAAAGAGCGCTAATTTGAAATGGACCGAATTGAGAATTAATTACAAATTGACTTCGATATTTTTCATTTAAAAGATGCCTCAGAAGCTAAAAAAATCATGTCATATTTGAGAAAGTATTTTAGGTGTAAGTGGAGAAGTAATAATGCATAATTTAATGTTAATAACAATAAACTTTGCTTAAAAATGTATTCTTTTCGTATACCTAGGACTCTGAAATACTGTACAAATAAAAAATATGTACATTTATATATATAATTACGACGCAATTGCAAAATATTTACATCCAATCGTGTCAAAAGCCATTGCGGCCTCTCCATCTTACTTCCAACCTCCATGACGTCACTGCAGGGGAGAGGATGAGGGGAAGAGATTTAGTTTACATCGCCACCACTGCACTGAATTGGTGCTGCAATTTGGCGTCATGTTATAGTATGGGAGTGCCGACGCTTTACTTTTATACAGCTTTGGTTGTAACTATCTGTTAGACAGAAAAGATTTTTTAAATTCGCAAGTTGGCGAGAATTTATTTTGTATATACCTTTCTTTTAAGAATTCTTAAGTTACGAGAACTAAACTATTGTAATTAAAGTATTGTAACTAAAACAAATGGTAAGTTTTTGTCAAGCATGACTTTAAATACCTTATATAACAGATGAATTGAATGAAAGTAGAGATTGAATGTGTTTAAAGTTAGGCTCTCCAGGCTTCACTTGAGAAATTAAATTAAGTTCTATGTTCGTACATTAGATCTAGTTTTGTGTTTAAGGAGTCTTCTGAGGTCTGGAATGTCAAGTTCTAACAAATCGTAGCTGCTGTACAATTGGTAGTGTATCTTCGAGGTAATACAACAATAAGACGCTCATTTTGCTCAGAACAATTTCTGGAGAGCGTGGGGGGAAGAGATTTTAAATTTTGTGTGAATGAAATTGTTTGATGGGTAAATATAATTTCAATAAAGAGTGTTGGTAACGAAGGTCGAAATTATTTGCAAAATACCATTAATATGATTTCCTTCCAGATAATTTGTGGAAGGATCAAGACTGTATAAACCTGTTCAACAGAGAAGAAGATGTTTGTCCCAGTCAATTTATGAAAATTTGTGAGTGTAAAATTCTTAGTTTTTACTATAGCTTTAGATATCGTGTAAAGTTGGCCCTAAACAGGAAAAGTTTTAATGATGAATTCAAGAAAGCACACTTGCTACAGTTGAAAACTTTGATGAGAAAGAGCTTTGTAGACTCTACACTCTTAAACAAAGTCGTTTTGAGACCTTATTCTTCGAGTAGTTAAATTCTAGTAGGGTAAGAAGTAAAGTTTATCCTAAGTTAACAGTTATTTTGAGTTATGCACCTTTCCTATCTATTCTAATTTTAGCTTACAATTTCTTACCAGAATTTAATTTCAGAAACGCAGTTAATGTAAATAAGCAAAACCCCACAAACATAATAAACACACATGTACACACATGTACGCATATATACAGGGTGTACCGTAAATGTTGCGACAAACATCAAGGGGAGTTAAAGCACATCATAAGGATTAGGAATTGCATAGGAACCTGTACGCGAAAATGTCAGGGTAAGTGGTAGCAGAGGTAGAAGATGGAAAAAGAAGCCAGAGTGATTAATTTGAAACATTTATTGCACATGAATACAAATGGTGTACGACAGCTTGTATGTTACAATGGATGCTCGAAGTTTGCACCATCAGACGCGAAACATGCCTGACACCGACGGACCGTTTGAATGCCACGAATTATTTGATCTTTCTGGAGCATGTTCTTCCCGATTTGCTTGACGATGGTCCACCAAATGTGAGGCGCAACATATGATTCCAACATGATGGGGCCCCTGGATGTTCGTAGGATAGGTTCGTAGGTCCTGGATTTGGACTGGATGTTCGTAGCCATTGGAACAAATCAATGGATTGGGCGTGGTGGACCAGTTCCCTGGACCCACGTTCACCGGATTTATCAAAACTTGATTTCTTTTTATGGGAAGCTATCAAAAGTATGGTATATCGCGGTCCTATTGTGTCTGAAATGAATCTCGTGGCAAGACTCGTCTGCGCAGCTCCTGCAATCAAAGAAACTCCCTGTGTGTTTGAACATATATAGCAATCAATGGTCTGTCGGTGTCAAGCATATTTGGCGTCTGATGATGCAGACTTCGAGCATTTGTTGTAATGTTCAGGCTGTCGTACACCATTTGTATTCATGTCGAATTAAATGTTTCAAATTAATCACTCTTGTTTCTTTTCCCATCTTCTCTGCTACCACTTACCCATGACATTTCCGGGCATCACGTCCTATGCAATACTTATTCCTTATGATGAGCCTCCCCTAGAAGTTTGTCGCAACATTTAAGGTACATCCTGTATATATATATATATATATATGGTGTGTGTAAATAATTCGTAAACAAATATATTTACTAAATTTACGGGCTATTATGAATGTAGTTTATATCTTTTTTACATATACATTAAATAAATTAAAAAAACATTTTAAAACGCTACATATTAAACCTGGATCAAGCTATTATTAAAAATAATAACTGTTTTCAAATGCAACATACATTGCGAATAAAACGGTTAAAACAGTATTGAGTTGACAGTGAACAAATGTATAAAAATTACAAAAAAATGAAAGCAAATACAGTGTAAACCAAAAATGTAGTGTAAATAATAATGATAAAAGAGATGTAAAAAATTTACTTCTTTCAGCACATCGTCGTCAATGGGTTCGTATAAAAAGTAGTAAATGGAACAGCCTCTTTCTAAAATGACAATGGCAAAAATTTCCAAATTACAAGTTAAATATTAGTAAACTACAAAACGATTTTTGCCATTATCAGCGCTATTCCTAATAAAAAGAGCAAAACTTCCCGATTTTGCAAGAGTCTCCCTCCCCCCCCCCAAAAACAAATGTAAATCATCAAAATAATTCATTTGATTAAAATCATAAAACATGTTGAGCAGACTAAGTTTAAATCTAACTAAACAATTAATCTAACAAAACATGAAACATTAAACATAGAAGAGAGTAAGAGTCCATTTTTAGTCTGTAATGACCTGGCCAAATTTAAGAAACAACTATAGTTCCGATTAAATATAAATAAAAACCAAAAAAACAAGCGAGAAACACTAAAAAAACATAAATCCTTGGATATCAAAACACTGTGTTAAGTTCACCATAAATGTGTTTTGATATATAATCAAAATCGAATGGAACTGTTAAAGTTTAAGAAATCTTTTAAAGTACTTTATTGTGATGAAGTACAAAACATAATAAACTGTATATCGAAATAAAACTAGTGAGTTACTAAATTTTGACTGTAATAAAGCTGGAACATTATAATTTCAAACGCATCTCTCCTAATGATTCAACTCTATCTTAAGTTAAATTAGTAGTACTTAGAAAGAAAGAAGCTGTTGTGCAATTTAATTTCAAAACCAATTTAAAAAGAACAAAAAAAATGCTGTGGTACCTAACGTTGCAATTTATTCGTGAAGTTGTAATTAACCACATAGAAAAAAGCAAGAAAATGGAACACTTTTATGAACCTCTTCACTTCCAGCGTATTATGTACGGATACGACTGTGTATGCATCCATGAACCCAGCATATGAAATGTGATACGAGAATGAAATGTCACTGATGGCCCACTGTACCATATCTGATATGCTGAAACGGAACGTTTTATTTTAAGTTTTAAATGCTCATAACTTTAATCAGAATGCTGCGAAAACTTACTGAATAGAATCTCTGGAGTGTTAGCATTGTTCTGATGACTATTATTTATCCTTTTATTCTACCAAAGTTAAACGTGCGGCGTTAACGATGCTGGTCATAATCTAGACACGTTTAAGACAATACAAGCGACTTAAGCGCTTCGTAGATAAATATAACTGTAGGATATTTATTATAAGCTCTGATATTTAAATTCTTTATTTTTTTTACTTCACTATTACACTGAAATAGCTTAAGTTTTGGAATTTTATCATTACTATTAATATTGCACATTTTTAATTGAATTTTTATTTTAATTTTAAATAATAGGATTTTCTGTTTATATTATGGAAAATAAAATTTAAATAACACATGTAGAATCTGAATATTTAAATAAGAACAGATTTTATAAGACTTATGTTCGCATGTTAAACTGATTACAAAATGTCCTCGAGCACACAGTGAGATTCAGGCTCTCCCAGGTTACGGACACACAGGGTGAATTCGTTCACTCGACCTCGGGAGCGAAGAGGTTAAATGCATAAATGCAGAACTTCTGAAATTAAAAGTTATAAACTACTGTAAAATTGACGCTATAATCCTAACTTTGATTACTGTGATATCAAGTCCTCACATTTTTACTCTGAATTCCATTTCGACTGTGTAGTCACGGGTGCCAGCTAAAAAGGTTTCCGGGTTGCCCTTTATCTTACTTGCGCTGTTCACCCCTGATCCCTTTGGATAAAGGTAGGCGAGAGAAGGGTGTCGTTTACGGCACTTATTCCTGGCCTTCTCTGTTCAGCATTTTCCGATGTTGTTTTTTAATTCTTTCACGCGTATAGATTCCTTTTCTTAACCTGTGAGTATTTTTTATATTTGTGCATCATGATGTAGAATAAATCTTTCTTTAAACAAGATGCTGGGCTGAAGAAAATCTTTTTAGATCAGGAGGCACACAATTTTTTACTCCGAGACATGAGATCAACGAAGCTGTGTATTTCCGTTAAAAATATATTTTAATTATATTTTTAATTCCTACAAATTCTATGATATTCTAGACCCACCAGCGGTCAAGCGATAAAATCGCCGAAAACTAATAGTTCCTAACTGGGTTTGAACCCAAGCGAATGGAATGGCTGTATGGCCGTTTTCGTAGTTTTCCTCACTTGTAACATGTATATGAGCCAGTTTCCTTTCAACGTCCTCCACGAAAGCATACTTTACATTAGAAGGATAGTGTGCTTCGTCATAGTGACTAAATCAAACCAGATCTATAATATTCTGTAACATGACGTCGAAAATTAATTAGTGTCTTTTGCGATGTTACAAGATTTTTGCTTCGTTTGGTGATACAAGTGTTAGTCGTAGAAGTGCCATCAATTTACCAAATATTTAAAATATCTCTCTATATTTTTTTTCTTACAACTATCAAAACTATTTCTTACAACAATTGTATTTTGCAAAATTCTCAAGCAAAACAAGGAATATTTGCCTATCAGTAACTCCTATACAAAAATCTTTTAAAGTACTGATCTAGAAATATTTTAAATTTTTAATTCATGCAAATAATGTTTCGATTTCTCTACGTCCTAATACTGAAGCCTACTATTATTTTCTATAAAACTAATTCTGTTAGATTCTGTGAATAAGATTTCCTTTTTGAAAATGTTCATGCTGATCAATACTCCTCACGGATATCTTGCATAGAAATGCTCGGCACAAAATCTGTTAACAATGGAATCATTTTTCTAAGCTAATATTTTAATTTTAATTACACACAAATGCAAACATTTCTCTGCTCAGTTTGTGTACTGCCCTTGAAAATGATATCAAATGCTAAAACTAAATATCTAAGTCAGTTTCTATCGCCCGTTTTGTGTTTTATTTAACTATTTTTTAGTTGACATGAAATTTTCCTAAATATAAATCGAGAAATCAAAGGACGATGTGAAAGCTAAATTTTGCACATTT
Organism: Stegodyphus mimosarum; assembly: GCA_000611955.2. Taxonomy (NCBI): domain Eukaryota; kingdom Metazoa; phylum Arthropoda; class Arachnida; order Araneae; family Eresidae; genus Stegodyphus; species Stegodyphus mimosarum. The sequence continues at coordinate 404,050 of KK120022.1, read as the reverse complement.
TGGAAAATTAATTCTTTTTTAATTTAAAAATATTAAAAGGAACATTTGCTACATTTAAAACAATTTTGTAAAAGGAAGTATACATTTACTACTAACAAGTACGAAAGCAAAGGCTTCATAAGGATTGGCCAGTCTAATATTTCTTTATAATCGCTGATAACCATTTCTTAAACAAACCGAGATAAACTGGAATTGTAAGCAAGCCTATTTTTCAATTAATTTTGCATGTGTAATATCTGAATAAAGGAATCGCAGCAGCAGAGAGCAAGCAAGTTGACAGGCTGGAAGTAAAAGAATATATTCTATGAGTTGAAGATGAAAATTTTATTCAGAGTGATTCAGTTTCAGTTATTCCAATTAGTCCAATTGCATAAATTTGATGTGTTGCGATAAGCTAACTTGAAATCATTATCGGCTGAAGCGTTATCTAGATATCCAAATCATTAGCATTATGCCAGGATAATAAAGGAACGATAAATTTTGAAATGACAGTCTCGAAAGATTCATTATAAACAGTCACTATTTTTAGAACAGGAAAGAACGAAATTAAAATATAGGAACAAGGAGCTATTTATTGCAAATGAAAGTAGATTTACCTACGTTTTTAAACCATGCATGGATAAAAGCACATTTGTTGGAATTATATACAGAACTAACTACCACATATAACAAACAGATCAGTAAACGTCAAGCGGAAAAGCAAACTAAAAATCTTAAAAGCATTTAGCTTTACCCTGTTCATATTCTAAGAAAAATATTTAGAGCAATTTTTAAGTAACTGGTCAAGAGCTGAGAAATTTTTATGATATAGCCCTTAACTTTTTTAATAAGTATTAAAACTTTATTTATTAAAAATACTTAACGTCTTAAAAGCACTTGCATGAAATCGTTAACTGAGCTAATAATTTAAATGAACAATCACTAATGAATATATATGTGTAATGTACATTAATTGTAAAGGAATTCAAAACCTAGAAAAAGCCGTGAAATTGTTTGAAGAAACCTATCTTTTTTCCGAAACACTGTAAAAGGAATACTTAAGCAAATTACAAATTACGAACTAAAAAACCTTTTTTATAAACAACAGAATAATGGGAAAAATCAAGTATAAAAATTTTGTCATTCTTCTCTGTTCAAAGCTTCAAACAGAACTTGTCAAGGGAAAAGTGTTTTGAAGCTTCAAACCTAGTTGATTAGAGCACTTAAGCTGATTAAACACTTAAGCTTCAAAACACTTTTCTCTTAACAAATTTTGTTTGAAGCTTTGAACAGAGGAGATTAACAAAATTTTTATACTTGAATTTTCCCATTATTCTGTTGTTTATAAAAAAGGTTTTTTAGTTCATAATTTGTTATTTGCTTAAGTATTCCTTTTACAAGTGTTTCGGAAAAAAGATAGGTTTCTTCAAACAATTTCACGGCTTTTTCTAGGTTTTAAATTCCTTTACTATTTATGTACCATTTAAAATATTCAGATAGCGCTAGTTTTGACTAGATTGCTCTTTCATTTTTTAAAAAATACTTTCTTACTAATATTAGTTGTTTGTGTGTGTGTGTGTGTGTGATAATTTTGAAGATGGGCACAGGAATGTCGAAACTTGGCAATCAGGTCACATCAGAGTCCGATGTTGTGGTTGTGGAGTAGAAGGCAGCAGAAAGATGACACAGAAGAATTTAATCCTAAAGCTGCATACCTTTATTCAATTCAAATGACAGATCATTTTTCTTTTGATTAAGCTCTGTTTGTGTGTGTGTGTGTGTGTGATAATTTTGAAGATGGGCACAGGAATGTCGAAACTTGGCAATCAGGTCACATCAGAGTCCGATGTTGTGGTTGTGGAGTAGAAGGCAGCAGAAAGATGACACAGAAGAATTTAATCCTAAAGCTGCATACCTTTATTCAATTCAAATGACAGATCATTTTTCTTTTGATTAAGCTCTCCAGATTACATATCCAATAATGAGTTAAATTAAATGAGACTGAAATTTGACTTTTGACTTTATACCCATTATAACAATGGAAAAAAGAATAGACAGAGCAGCGGAGGTTATAATAGCAGCAATGGCGGGAAGCTATCTGACTAAAAAATGGTCGGTATTTATTGTGGCGGTTATATAAGCCAGAACGTTTTCGAAAGTACTGGTCCTAAAATTGCGGAAGATCCTAAAATTGCGGAAAGTTAATTAGAGGATTAGAGGATGCCTGTTCGCGTAGAGCAAAGCCATCGTATTTTTTATATTTTACATATATATAGGTTAAAATTTGTGTTTTTGGCATATTACTTCGTTTTCCTTTATATATATATATATATACGTATATACATATATATGAATATATATATATATATATATGTCAGTGATCTAACAGTCCAAAAACTAATAGAAACAACGACTGAAAGGCCTAGGACAAGGGTGTTGCGAACTATGCATTTAGAATATATTGCAAATTAGCGGCTTAAAAGTTTGAAATTAATTTTAAAATAAATTAAAATAAACAGGAAAACTATTTAAGTATAAACTATTTAATTTACGTTACTATCTTTTATTACAAATGCATTATGGTTTTTACATTTATACTTCTTTCATACGTAATGTTTTATCCGAAATTGTTCCATAAATGCGAAGAAATTTAAAAGAAATTTGCTTTAGAAACGAGCTGTATGAGTAGCAATGACATTAATGACATCAATTCATTTTCAGATTGCTGGGATCATTTCAAATTACTTTGGGCACATATTACTAATATATAAATTTATTCTTAGAATTAATATACTAATGTAGATTCAAATTTATTGTAACCAAATGTAAAGATGAAATCTACGCAGAAATTTCATGCTACTAACATGCGTATTTTCTAACGACAACACCTTTGCTTGAAATACAGCTCTTTGGTGCAATTTCTACTGTAAAAAAAGTACGTTAAAGTGCAGATTATTTCACATTATGTCATTTATTTAAGAAAGCTTTCTCAAAATTATGAATTACAAGTGAACAATGAGTATTTTCCTTCAGCCCAAAAGCCATGATGAGGTATGATGATGATGACCCAGTATGAGGCATTGCTGCTGCCACCTTTCCTTGTGCTCGGGATCATCAAGATGTCACAGACTAAAGAGATAAATTTTTTAAATGGACATGGCGTCACAAATGCAATTTCCTTCTAAGATTTCTTGTATCTTAGTTTTGTTTCTCCAGATTAGCTTCTGTTTCTTCAGCTTTCATTTCTTAATGCATTTGATTTCATTATTCTGTTATTCGTCTTCAGAAAAAAAAAAAACTGCCAATCTAGCTTGCTGAACCATTTTTGACTCCTGTAATATTTAAGCAGAACATCGAATGACTGAATATTTGCAAGAATTACTTTGCAATTTCTCTAGTTCTCTGAATTTGAGGAGAGTTTTATTTCTCTGACCCTATTATTTGTAAAATGAATCCACTGCTTAACATTATTTCTTTCGTAGAATGTTGTTATTGAGGATTAGAGCGTAGAACATTAACTGTTGCGAAAGTCAAATACATTTCATAAAACTTTCAATATCCTTGCTTCAATGAAAGATTCCACTATCTCCAGTCTAGCTAAACTTGATTTTTTGACAAATGCAACTCAGATTTAATACTATCGAAACTCACATTAAATAAATTTTCATCAATTATACATCTTATGTATGGAACTGATTATACGCTAATTCGCTTGCATCACAAAATATATGACTTTGTAGTTACTGTAGGAATCTATATCCTTATTCGATTTTAAACATCTCTCATAAAATGTGCGTTAATTGCATTACAGGAAAAATAGCTCAGTGGAATCGAATATAATTTCAATAACAAGAAACTTTTAAAATCTGTTTATACCATTTTTTATTCGACTCGCAGAGAAAACAACTTATCCCAGACTTTTAACCAAAAAACGTAAAATCTTTTTATGGTTGTGAAACAAATAAGAAGACCAATTAGATCAAATAATTTGCATGACCATACCAAAATACTTCTATTTGAGTTTTTCAGAGTTTGAACAGATTCTGTAACCAATGATAAATATATCTGAAAAGTATTATTTACATTATTCCAAATTATACCTAAAATTATACCTAACATTAATCCTATTCACTTGAAATGAAGTTTCGAAATTTGTTTCCCTCCAAATTTGCAATATCTCCTTGTCATTACTCCTCCTCCAATAGCCGAGTGGTTAAGACGGCTGAATAGTGGTAGATGTACTTAGGTTCAAGTCCGTTTCGGACAGCCTGGCTGCATGGTTATTTTTTGCGGTGTTACTCATGTACAAAGTTTTACATAGAAATCCTATGTATGGCCAAATATCCCATGTACAACATGTTTGCCTTAGGAAGTCCTGTATGAAAGCATCCATTCTCATAGCCATTAGTCTTCGTGTGCTTTGCCGTATTCATATAATCTAATATAACCAGGGAATTATTCCCCCATTTACGAAGGCTCGGTTTGGCTTGACTTATACCTAAGAGTTCCTTCGATAGGTTTATGCTGTATTTTCTCTCTCCTTTCTGCATGCTTTCGCGGTGTAACTGGAAGCACGTTCGACGTGTATTCTAAAGGTAATGAGTTCGAATCGAGAACACAGCGGATTTCTTCAATTTCCTGACATCGAAAAATTTCTAAAAGACTCAAATTGCCTCCGAACAAAAAGGTGGTGGATCATTATTCGTCGCCACCAGGCTATAACAACTGGGTCCCCTTCTCCTTATCCGCTATTTAAAGGGTAGGTATATAAGGTATTTTATCCCTCCTTCCTCCATGCCTTCTTGTTTAACTGGAAGCCTATTCACGCTTATTTGAGAGGTCCGAAATTCGAATTCCGGCGCATTGTCATGTTTCCTGCATCGTTATAACATAATAGCTCTACAACTGGCACCCGAATTAAAAGATGGTTGAGTCTCACAATCCCCAGTCGCCCTTTAAGGGGAGAATGTATAAAGTATTTTCTCCCTTCTTTCTGTATATCTTCGTGGTGTAACTGGAAGCACGCTCGAAGTGTATTCGGTGGTCCGCAATTCGAATAGCTGTGAGGTCAATATATTTTTCACGTTCTTGCATCGTTGTTGCCTATTGACTCTGCGACTTATTAGTCCCTTCATCCGAAATATAAATCATGATGCAATTACATATAAATTTTGAATTAATACCTTATAACCTCCATTACGAAATTTTGTAATTGTTTTTGCACTGTTTTATTGTAGCGACTGGAAGGAAAAGTGTAAAGATTTTACACCAAAGGCTAAACTTTTATTTCCTAAATGTCACACTCGATTTGGCAGTATCTCATATGGAAAAAATGAATCATTAGCGATGTCTTCGAGGAGAAAAAAGAAATTTGTAAAATTGTCCATTTTAGAATAAAACGTTATGCCTGTGCTATGCTGCTTTTAAGTTAGTAATATCAATAATAAGTGGATTTACATTTAAACCAATGACTTAAATTATTGTTTAATGACATACAGTTGCTTCCCCTTGTTGTTGCATCAAAAACTATATGTAATGTAGTCGTTTCTGTATTATTATTGTTTAATGACATACAGTTGCTTCCCCTTGTTGTTGCATCAAAAACTATATGTAATGTAGTCGTTTCTGTATTATTTCTGTAGGATGGAGATTATATTATGCCTTTATACAGGACATGGCATATATTAAATGTGATTTTTAATGCATTTTCTCCCACCTTTCAGCATGCGTTCGTGGTATAACTGTTAACACATTCGGTGCGTATTCCAGAAATCCAAGTACGAGTCCCGGCGATGCTTATGTTTCATGTTTCCTATTTTCAAATACACTAATGACTGTTTCATGTTTCCTACTTCAAAGTGCACTGTTTTTTTGTAAACTAGTTCACTAATTTCAGAATTCAAATAATTTTCAGAAACTGATTTATATTCTTTGAACAATGACATTATTAAAACGCCATATTAAATATAACAGTCTTAGAATTGAAAATAAAATATATTTGATAAATTTCCTTTTGCCTTAAAGGATAGTTTATGTTTGCTATGGTTTAATTTTATTTCTTGCTAAAGTAGCTTTAAAATAGCTGAATCTTTCAAGCTTTGATCATTAAAACTACTGCCTTTTATACTCATCAGTTCTAGACCAAAAATCTGTTTTGACTGTGAGCTTATATCTTCCTAAAAGGAACATATATCATTTTATAGCCCAATTTCATTTGAAATGTCACCGTATGTGAGGAGAGCTTTACTGTGGAATCATTCAGATTATCTACATTCATTACTCCAAATAACGTATAGAGTAAAATCGTTCCCATTTTATAAAGGATTTTACTAATTATTTATCTTGTCTGCAAAGACCAAAATATATAAAACTCGAATTAAAATATTTATATTTAGTTTCCAAAATTAAATGTAACTTATGAGTGAAAATTTGCTTACACTGCAATGCACTCTCTTAATTACATTATTACAATTATTATTCATAACATCTGTAGTCGATAGAATAAGGAATATAATCAATATACTGTCTGTAATCAGCATTTCAAAACAAGCTTTGCTTTCTTTTACGTAGTCTCCTTCAATATTTACCATCCCGAAAGTTTTATTTATGGGGTCTCGTTTTCCAAATATTTAGACCAGAAATTGCCAAATTTTTCTTGCATCGACCGCTTTTAAATGATTGATTTTCTTCATCGCCTCCCTTATATTTTTCTCTGTTGAATACAGAGGAGGTGCTAAAGCATATGACATAGGAGCCTGTGAAATTTCATGAAAGTTCGAAAACCGCAAGGACATGTTTATATCTATACAAAAAAAAAAAAAAAAAATAAAAAAAAAAAAAAAAAAAAAAAAGGACTTTTGAATAGAAGGAAACTCCTGAAGTAAATTAACGAGAATGTCTCATTTTATATGTGATTAACATAGTTATATTTAAATAAATAAACCATATTTCTCTTGCTCTGGGTTCAGAAAAGTGAATCCCAAGAAAACATAAATTTGTAACTATTGTACAAAACGACTGATAGCTTGCCCTTCAGACAGAAAAACCAAACATTTTCTACTGGTTTTCTTCATCCCCTTCTATTTATAATTTTTGTTTGGTTTGAGCAGTAGTAAAATGAAATTTGAAAAATACATATTGGTCTTTTCAAATACAATTATGTAAAAAATGTTTTGTTTCCGCAAATTATGCGCCATTAATTATAAGAAAAGCTGATGCATACACCACATGACCTTCTTGTATGGAATATTAAAATACACCCCTTTTTCCTGCATTCATTTAAACTTATTGAATTGAATTAAATCTACTTCGTCGATAGCGCATAAACCACAATATAATAAATACATTCTTTAAAATTCACTACATTTATTTACCACAACGGCACTCTGGCGCTAGGTTCATTTAACAGGGTTACATCTCATTCATTTTATAATTCAGAAAGCACAAAAATTATATCTTCTGAAGAATTATCTAATCTTTGCCACATGTTGAATTCAAATACTGTAATAAATCTAAAACGATCTATAAAAGAAATTAAACAAATAAGAAAGAAACAGTTTTTCACAGACGGTTCAGCGCCACTTACCTAATGCGCATGCTGTAGTCCTAAACATTCTTCTCTGTCTGAGACGGACTGGCGACAATATTTACTGCTAATACGAAAGACTTATTTCCTCAAATTTAATTAGAGATATACTTCTCCTTCAATTAATTCTGTTCTCACTTCGCAGCAAGGCAAAAAATATAAAACTCAAAATATTTTCATTAAATTTTCAGGATATAGAAAAACATTAAGCTCAAAGTACAGTTAATTAAATAATTAAAAAATTAAAAAATAATTTTAAAAATTACAGTTAAAATTATAGTTTCTGCTCAAAAACAAGAAATTCGGCCAGGAGGAAAGAAGGTAGAATTTTCGGTATACAAACCTAAGAGTTTGCATTTGGTCCCATTCGACAAAAAGACACTGAAGGTGCAGAAAGAATTACAATATTCTGTAAGTTTCAAATGTAAATAAATATGGCTGCTATGGTAAAAAAAATACGGTTACCCTATCAGGGCATGCATTTCTGCTTATCTGCTTCGCGAACAAAACGTGCCCTGACTAGACAGTGAGTTTGACTACAAACTATGTCCGATGGAGTGTAGTAAAGATGACCAGATGAGAAGGGCTAAATTACCCTTTAATTTTCCACGATATCGCAGGCGCTTCCGCACTTCGGGTTACAAAGACCAAAGACCAACCACTTGTGGTCTGAACGTAAAAATATAAAACTACTAACTAACTAAAATTTAAATAAGAGCTGACTTTTAATATTTTACACAGATGTAAAAACCTTAATCAGAAGATGAGAACAATCTAATTCAATCATTCTTAAAGCAAAAAATGCCCAATTTACCAACATATAAGAATAAAAAACTGATCTCATGGAGCCAAGTAAAAGAGTGGGTATATTTATATACATATATATATACTCCTACTCTTTTACCGACTTTTGGTCTGGCCGATTGCAACCAAAAAGGGAGGTGCACAGCTACATATTATAACAGTCCTCTATACAAAATTTAAAGGCTTTGAGACTACTTGTTTTTGAGTTATGCGCGATACATACGTACGTACGTAAGTACAGACGCTACGAAAAATCTCTTCTAAATTCATTTTAAATCAATTTTACAATTCGTTAGGGGCATAAAGAGTCCTTGATTCTGTCCTTACGTACAGATGTAATTCAAAACCAACGTTAAGTGTCATTCGATAGCGACCAAAATGGATATTTTCTTTGGAATATGGTACCTGGAATTTTTCGCGATTATAATTAGTGTTTTTTTTATTTTTAACATATAAGCAGTCATTTATAAAGTATAAAATAGTGATACATTTGCAGAGAAATTCTTGTTGGAGAAAGAGAAATTATTTTGAAGTAGTCTTTTAATTTTGTCAGGTTTTTGCATAAAAGTTACTAATTTTGTTTTCCCATATAGTAATTAACGTGAGATCTCACATACTGAAATCAAAGCTAACTTTAAATAATTAGATTAATTTATTGGATGCGAAATGGATTATAAGATATGTTCAGATATATCTCAAATTCCAAATACCAAATCTTAGAGCTTTTGTATCATTTAAATCTTTTGAACCCTAAACTAAGAAACCGTTAAACATTTTCAGTGAAAATTTTGAAATGACTAGTTTTATATATTCCATATGTGGAAAATTCACTAAGTAAAAAATGCGTTTGAATTTCAGTGGTGTCTGTATAATTAGATGCCGCATTTTGACACAAGCTTTATAGAAGAGAGATATTTGTATCCGTTTGATCTCTCATTGCCTGATGCTGTAGAGCTATTAGGTTATTTGGAAGCATGAGAACATGAAAAATGAGCAATACCCTCGCTGGGACTCGGATCTGGACCTCTCGAATAGGCGAAGAGTGTACGACCATTACACCACGATGGAATGTTGAAATTAAAGAGAAAATACCTCATAATGCAACGTTATTTAAATGAAGCTTTATTGATGAAGGCGAAAGATTTCTAGCTTAAATAACAGCTACTGACAAAACCTGAATTAGAACTTTAACTACTAGACTAGAATTTGAATTTGTATCATTACAATGGCTTTTCTAGCGACCCCAAATATTTCAGAGTGATCAAACATTTGAATAAATGATGACCTCAGCCTAGGATTACTGAGAAATTGTTACAAAAGATAGAGTTTCATCTGAGAAAGTGTTAACTGCAGCATATTATCTTGAGAGGGTGGAAATATTTCCAAGAAATTGCATAAAAAGACCGCATTTACTTAGGGACGGGGAATTAATTTGACGAGCAACCGCAAGTGATAAAATTCTGACAAGTTTCTTAAAAGTCCGACAAGTTCGGGTAAGAAGGGGAAGGTTTACTCCTTCCATCATAAAACCCTTAAGTCAAGAATTCTTCCTCAAATTAAGAGTACTAGGTGGACATATGTTTTCCTCCTTGAAAGAGATTGATTCCAGCAGTTGCGCAAGTCATTTAGACTGAACAAAAATAGTACTCTATAACGAACAGCAATTCTTTCAAGACACTGGATCATAACCATTGTAAAGCAAGAGGATTACACAGCGAGAATCTAACTAGAAACAACTTGAAATAAAATTAACTAGAGAGAATAAAAATAAATATCATTACTTTCCATGTTACCTCCGTATTTATATATTTTATACTGTTTCAACGGTCATAATCTGCTATAAGAGTAACATAGTCTTATTAGTAATTGGTAGAAACGGAATTCTTTGCAATTTTGTTTGTTATTTGAGGATAAACGGGCGGCGGAAAGTTTGAAATCAATTAAATTATTACATACTATAATTAAAAACACTGAATTAACGATTAATAAAGAGACGTTTCCATTATATGATTTCTATTTCAAAATGCAATTATATTTCAAATTAATTTACGGCTTGTTACAAGCAAGTGAGATTTCAGGGCGAATGCTGCAAATAAATAAGGAGCTGCAGTTTGGTATACAGCGTGCAGAATAATATTGATAAGGCAAACAATTAATTTCGCATAAATAATTTAAAACTAACAATTAGACCAAGAGTATAAACAAAAGCTTTAAAAAAGGATTTATCAGATTAATATTTTATTGCTTTATTATTATTATTATTTTAGTTTAGTATAAATATAAACCAGTTTCCAGAAGCAAAATCAGATTTTAATTGCACAAAATTCGATTTTAATTAATGTGATGGTTACACTTGATGTACTGTTGCGATAATTTTGATATCTGTCCCGACATTGCGTAACTTAATTCTTAAATCACTTTATTCAAAAATATTCAACCTGTTCTGATTTCCTGTATTAAATTACTGACTTCACAAAAGCCTGTTTTCCCTAGGAAAGAAGAGGGGAAAATCAATAATGTTGGCTGGGTAGTAACTATTATTTTAGGATATTTCTCTCTGATAACTTAGCATTTCCAAAACTTAGCATAAACATAGTGTTTTGAATGAGGCTTTTGCTTAAATATCCGCTTTTAATGCAATCAGCTATTCTTATATCCTAACATCAAGATCAAATATATCGCAGTTTAGCGGTTTTATGAAACATGATGTCACATTGAGTTTTCAATGTCCAGGAAGCGAAAATCTTTATGTTTTGCCAGAGGTTTGTATATAGAAATATATCTTATCTTCTGAGTAAGTTTTGTAAACTTCGTATTTTATTCCATGCATTTTACGCTTTTAAACTGAACACAGCGCACAAAAATTTATATATTTAATGAAAATATAATTGATCTAAAATTACATTAAATATTTTTCTGTATTTTTCACCTTTAATTTATTTTATATGATTTCTCCCTGACTACATGAAACAACTTTATATCAACCAACAATTTAACTTCAATTTTACTATTATTATTATTTTTTTTTTGCTTTTAATGGGATCTTTATAATGCCGATTAGCTGGTGCTGCATAATTGTCTATCGACTTTCAATCTACCCCTTGATCCTCGCTGACCCTATCTAAACCTTCATCGACCCCAGGTGATTAAAACCAACCCTGATAGATTCTGTTCTGTTTGCTAAAATAAAAGTTTTAATTTTCGAACAACTTGAATGATTTTGAAGAAGAGTCGATGAATAAAATAATGCACAGTTTCGCTTCGGAATAGTGAACTTTGTCTGCGAACGTATGCAAGACTGAATTAGTTTTCGGTTTGCTTATTTTTTTTATGAGTCAAACTCAAAACTATTGTTGGATTTTCCAAAACCTTCTCTTTTAACTCGCGAGCTTTTGATCCAGTTCCCGCATTTGATTTCTCAACTTTAATGCAAACATATTAATTATGTGTTTTAATGAGACATATTTTACATTCTTTAATCTTTAATTTACATTGTGAACTTATATGGGAACGAGGGAAACATTTGAACGCCATTCTTTCCTTTTCAGTTTGCTATTTCTTACATCAGCAAACATTACAATAAAACACTTCATGCATGCCATCACAATGTAGGCACTTATGATTTAAACTGATAGAAAAAGATGCTATTGGAAAACGCTTAGTATTATTCGTTTTGCTTAGCATTACTGCAGGTATTATTAAGATCTGTTTTAGAAGAATTCGGAAAAATTAGAATTCTTTTGTCTTCTTTGTAGCAATGAAACTTACTCTTTCCTAATCTCTGCTTCGCATTTTAGAAAATCGATAAGCTCGCGAACATTAAATTCTATTTTAGATTTTCTCTTGCGATTATATTTTAAAAAAATATCCTCTGGTATCAGTTTTATTAAAACTGGGCCTAATCATTATCCATAAATTTGTTCTCTTGTCTTTAAACTTTCTAAAGATCTTCTTTAACATTTAAACCACTTTAAACCTTCTCTATCTGCAACAGTTTAGTCGTGTGACTGTTAATTGCTATGCCACTTCGACCACATCCGTCTGCATCTGTTCGGAACTCGTGATTGTCACTTTTTAAAAGTCAATCATTTAATTGCATTTAAAACTACACTAACGTAAAACTGATTTCAATTAACTGATTTTTTATATTAGTTCAACTGTGATTTTTGTGCAATATCCTCTGGTATCAGTTTTATTAAAACTGGGCCCAATCATTATCCATAAGTTTATTCTCTTGTCTTTAAACTTTCTAAAGATCTTCTTTAACATTTAAACCACTTTAAACCTTCTCTATCTGCAACAGTTTAGTCGTGTGACTGTTAATTGCTATGCCACTTCGACCACATCCGTCTGCATCTGTTCGGAACTCGTGATTGTCACTTTTTAAAAGTCAATCATTTAATTGCACTTAAAACTACACTAACGTAAAACTGATTTCAATTAACTGATTTTTTTATATTAGTTCAACTGTGATTTTTGTGCATTGCATTTTTATACAGATTCCAAAATTCGAGCCAATCGCTAAATTTTGGTAAACTTATAGCGTTAGAATCTCGAAAGAGTATTCCTTCATTACTCTAATTACTGTCTCTGTTACTAGTCATAGGGGCTTTTCAGATATTGAGCCCCTTTTCATTTACACAATACAGAGTTAGGTTATTAGGTTAGATTATTTTTCAGTATGGCAAAACCACGAGGGCTCTCTGCCTATGAGGCCGGATTCCTTTTGAGGGAAATAAGATCGTATTCACATTACACATGGGGGAAAAACCAATACTGCAGTCAGCCCATTCGCCTGGATTCGAACCCAAAGCAAGTGGAACTATCAGTATGTAGCAGTCTTAAACATTCGCCCACTGGCGGGTCCCCACAATAGAGGGAGTCTCAAAATAATGTATTTAATCATTAAGCCATACAGGTGCACATACATTTTGTGGGTAATAGTGCAAAAGGTAGTGTAACAAACTGACATTGAACAATCTTCGTGGGTAACAAACTGACGACATCGAATGGACTGTCAAACTAGCTGAGTTCTGAAAGGCTTTTATTTGAGAGGATTATCACAAAAAATCTTTCTTACAAGTGAATTTTTTACCTACCAATCAAGTAAGTACTGTCTTCAGCTGGCTAAGGCACCATTTCCAATTCAATTAAGTCGCCCGTGATGGTACAATGCAAGTGGTATGGCACTCTGCTGTACGTCGCTGTTGGCGATGCACTGCGCAGTTTGAACATTTACATTAAAGTTCATTGAACAAGATAATGAACTATTGTGTTCTTATGTGTTTTCGTTAGCGATAAGTATACGCTATTATAAAAACGTTTGCATTATTTTGAGACACCCTGCAAAAGTTTGACAGTTATTCTTTCCTGGCATTTCTTGTTGGATATCATAAGCAGTCGTTAGTTTTTCAGTCTCGAGATTTACTTCTTTTAACAAGTTATATTTTTCGTCACTTAATTCTTGAATTGTATTACAAACTTCTTACTCCGTCTTTCTTGGATTTTAATAATTAACTTATTAGTTAAAGCTCATAAAGTGTCTTACCTTTTCTTTTTGCTTTTAAATATTTCCTCCATCTTCATAAAATGCAAATTAACTTCGCTCTATTTTGAAGAAATTTCTAAATTACTAAGTCATATGTTCACCTCTCTCCATAATTTAGCTCCAGCATAATGCATTTTGCAGGAGTCATTCCTCTTCAGTGGTGTATTAGAAGTATAAATCCACGAGGAAATGAATAAATCGAGATATACCAATAAAACTACATTTACGTTATTCTTTTACAGCTAATAATTACTAATTTACAGAATCGTTGGCCTAGCAATAATCAGTTACTTTTTCACATTTTTAACATTACTAATTTACACTTACAAAGATTTTAATTTGTCTTTTATTTTTTCTTTCACTTACCGTACTGCATGTTTTGTACCCAGACAGATCAATAAAACTAAGCCTATTTCAAGAGCAAAGGCACAAAGATACAAGCTATTATTATTAATTTTACATGGCTTAAATGTAATTAGAAAGTTTTAATTACTTTTATCGTCAATTGTAAGCTTGTTTACTTTCATCTGATACTGTTAATAAGAATTCACTTACATACCGTAATGAAGCATATTTATAAGAGATAATAGGGGGGAGAAACTCAATTTTTTTCCTGAAGATCTCTGGCATATGATCTTTATGAGAAACAATATTATGAGGGTATTCATGAAAAAAATTAAATGAAAAGAAAATACCACAAAAGTGCATCAGTTTCTGAGAAGTTAAAAAGGTAAATTACAGGATATATTTTAGCAAGACCTTGCTGCTAATAGCATGCTTTTTTTACAGTTTCATCTACTCTTTGAAACAAAAGAATATACTTCAGGATTTTCTTATGTTCTTTTCTCAGCGAGAACTATTTTTTTAATCAATGTGTGGTTACAGGAAGAATCCTGCAGAAGTATCCTGGAAGTCTGCTTTATTTTTAATACTGGAGTAATGATCGTATTTAACAGTTCCTAGACTCTGAATATAACTGGCAGGCCATGGTAACATGTCAATACTCTGCAGAGCATGTTGCGTTGCAACAGCGGTATGAGGGTGAGCGTTATCCTATTGGAAATCCTCCTTGTATGCTGTTCATGAAGGACAGCACTACAGGTTGAATTACCAGACTGCAGTCAATGTATTTGGGGTAACCACGATTGTATACCTGCTGTCATAGGAAATTGCTCCATAAACCTGATTCCAGGTTATGTCTAGTATGCCTAGGCCGCAGACAGTTTGGTTGCAGGCGTTCCTCTGACCTCCTTTGACCAACACACGGCTATCATGGCACCAAGGCAGAGCCTGCTTTCATCAGAAAACACAGCAGATCTCCACTCCGTCCTTCAATGAGCTCTGATTTGACACCACTGGAGTCACATACGATAATGGCTTGGAGTCAGTGGAATGCACGCTACAGGACTCCTCGCTCGGAGCTGTCCTTGAAGTAACCGATTTGTAACAGTTCGTTGTGTCACTGTGGTACCAACTGCAGCTCGAATTGCCGCCGCAGACGCAGTACGATGTGCCACAGCCTGTACGCCGAATACGGCGGTCTTCCCTCTCAGCACTTCTATGTGGCCGCTCGGAACCCGGTCTTCTTGAAGCAGTACCTTCAATTAACCACTGCTCCCAACAACCGTGCACAGTGAATATATTCCGGTCAAGCCTTTTTGCAATATAGCGGAAAGAAAATCTGCCTTCTCCTAACCCTATTACATGACTTCGTTCAAACTCGGTGAGCTGTTGATAATGGCGTCTTCGTCTTCCTAAAGGCATTCTTGGCTAACATCAACTTTATACGTCAAATTTTAAAGATAAATAACGCTCACGAACTTTAGAACGTGCATTTAAAGCAAAATTGATTTGCAAGTTCTGAGTGGCGTTACTAGCACAAACATTATGTTACAGAATTGCTCAAATAGATTTTATAGATTTGCTCAAAGAATACGCAAATAAGGCAAGCACAAGAACATTACAAAAGGAAACATATTTGATATCACTCATATATTTCGATTAAGCATGAAGATGTAAGTTTTAAGCTGGTAAGGTATCATTATTCAATTCAAAAAATATTATTCAGGATGTTCAATATCATTCAGGTAATAGTATTTAAATGCATACAATGTCAAGTCGTCGGTAGATTCGAGGTGAACACTACATAGTTCGACGTCTTTAAAGTTGTTTGTTTAGATGTTATGGAGATAACAAATGCTGTCTGAGTAGATGAAAAGATGCCTTCGCGGAGGGCTTTCTAATGGGAAAAAATCGGTTGTATTCGCTTTATACATGTCACCAGTTATTTCGTTTGGATTTAAACTAAAGTTTATCTACCATGTTCAGAAGCCGATTGTAGATCTATAGAGAGCTGAATGATTCTAGAAGTGTAATGGTAAGATATAAAGTGTGATCTAAGGATAAGAAACCGGTTTTAAAGTAGGAGACAGTTGTCTTGAAAGTCAAAATCATTCTAGGTTAACTGTGACATATGAATATCGCTATTATGATTACTGGCATGAATAAACTGTTATTCAATCATTGGACATATCTGAAGATGGAATAAGCAGACAAAATTAAGAAAGCTTCAGGAACATTGTCTTTAGGCTAGAATACGAAATGTAGACAATGTTTCCATTTTCTGCTTCTACCAGAGAAAGGCGTTGAAGATGGCGCTGTGTTCGTTGTCAAAGAGACAAAAACGAGTTATCCAGAGTACTGTTCTAAGAGTCAAAATTACCAAACTATAATTAAATAACAATTTTGGTCTTATTTGAAGAGAATCTCAGATATATAATTTTACATTATATATCCTCAAAAATAATATTTGTATAGTAACGGTTTACTTGCTTGAGGGGAAATCATAAGCGATTTAACTGCGCTTCGTATTTCTTAACGAGATTATCTAACTGAAAAGAAGTATTGAAATATTGATCTCCGTCGTCAGATAAAGATGTTTCAGAATGCTGTGGGTACAGATGTTTTTTAATGGACGACAATACTCGAATTCATCGAGACCCTGATGTGCTTGAATGTAGACCTGTTGGAACTGTGTCATAGACCTGTTGGAACTGGCTGGCTTCTCTGACTTCAGACCTCTTGTGCATATTTAAGGGTATCCTATTTTGGCGAGATGGGGCACCTTCACCAAAGTTAAAATCTGATCCGTTAGAAAACTGAGACAGAATCCTGCAAATTTAAATAACATTTTATAGTAGTAAACGGATACTCGGATCATCGTGTTATTTGCTGCCTTTTGATATCTAAAGAACTTTCTGTAACATACAACATTCTCTATAATGACTGGAAAGGTCGAAGTTTTTAATTAAAGCAATAACAAGCATTGCATAAAACAAGAGCTCACAAAAGTCTTCTTCCAGCCTTCATTAAGTTATGCCAGTTTCCTAATAGATAGGTAAAAAATTCATATGTGATAAGATACATAACATTTATTGAAACCAATTGCTCTTCAAGATGCTTACATGTCGGAAACAAAGGGGAACAAAGAAACTATTTGGCAACCATCGTACCTGTAAATTTATAATGATTTCAAATACCTGTCCATTTCACGAAGAAATTACGAAAGAATCGGCGAACACCATTTGATTTAGAGAAGGGACGGCTTTCACAACAATATTAAAGGCATAACTCAGATCATTATTCAGTTATTTTCTTTTAACTGTTGTTGGCAATGCACGCAGCTTCATGAAAATTAGTACCTGTTGCAAGATAATTTTCATGCGTGCAGCGACATCTCTGTATCTGTTAAGCATAACGTGGAAATTAACAGTAACTTATGCGTCCTTCCGGAATGGAACGTTGCACATTTTAAAAAAATGGCACCCTTAATTAATTTGACTTAAGAATCTGTTTTAGAATATTAAATCAAAAGCATTTTATCACACAGAATTTCTTTTTAATGCTTATACTAGTCTAGCAATTGCTGATAATTTCTGCAAAGCAATCATTAACTGACAATTTGTGTCTTAGATAATGCAGAAGACGTGAACTATGTGAACCTCGTTTGTAAAGTATTTACTTAAATATTCAAATATATGTCTATGGCAATTCAAATATATGTCTGCAGACATCAACCTTAGACGCTGCTTTATTTTCAAGAAAACTACATACGTGTAATAGACTGGAAATGTTGTTTATTGCGTAGATGGTTGAATAAAGGCTAAGAAACTTGCACACGTAGGCGAATTCAGTTATTTCTTTTTCATTCTTGGTTCGCACACTTTTTTCATTAACACAACGTAAGCGAAATGAGTGCAGTTGCGCATTATTTTTTAACAAATGTTTTATGCCAATGCCCATAAGCTTTAGACATATATCTGAAGACAGCAAGCAGCAGCGACAAGAAAACGTGGGAGAGAAGTTAAAAATGTTTCGGTTTTCCAAAAAGTGATCGGATATTACATATCAATATTGCAGAGTTACATAAAATGGCATGAAACGGATTAATTTAGAGTGCCTCATAGATTGATGGATTATAAATAGTTAGGATAGAATGGATAAATCCCAAATTAAGATGAAGGATAAAAGAGGGAATCCCAGTTAACTCCCAATTTAAATTTGAGTTTTTTACGTACCTATATCTTATATATGCATCATGTATATATGGGATGGCATCGTCGATAATAATCAGATGTAATCACTTTGTAGTTTGAAGCGTATGATAGCATTGTCGATAATAATCAGATGACGTTTTAAGCTGTGAAAACAAATCCTTTCCCTGCCTGCCGAGAGAACACAGACTATTCCGGCATTAAGACGGTAACACGATTGAAAGATGTTTGAATGTAAACGACGCTGATTTGTATTCATCTGTAAATAAGCTCATCTCTTTCCTTCTATGAATGTAATCACCTTCTAGTTTGTAGCAACTATTCATGTTTCCATTAAATTTTCGATTTATCCATAAACCGCATTAATTATTGAGAGCCCCTAGACAACCATCTCTAAAGTAAATTTACAGACGTCATACTCTTAGATAGTAAGTACCGATCCTACATATTTAAACTGAAACAACTGCTTGTTATTATACCATGCATAAAGAAATCACTGTTCATTAAACAGTGTGAAGCAAATATTGCTATCATATATTGTGTTAAATAATTGTTATTAAAAATGAATACCAATCATGGTGTTAAATGGTT
Source organism: Stegodyphus mimosarum (assembly GCA_000611955.2). NCBI lineage: Eukaryota > Metazoa > Arthropoda > Arachnida > Araneae > Eresidae > Stegodyphus > Stegodyphus mimosarum. Next base: position 384,990 of record KK120022.1, on the reverse strand, counting down.
TTAATTTTGAAATAAACAGCATAAAATGTATAAATATTAATAATTATAATAACCAAGACGCAAGAGAAGCATGCCAACGTGGAAAATAAAACGGACAAATCGACAACCTTGTATAGATTTTGTAAAATCTCAATCGATTTCGAAGGCCAAACGGGTCCCCCTTCATTAGGTGAATCGACATATCACTTTCTTGCTTTTGCAGAATATTTTGCTGCTGATGAAGGGAGACCAGTTTTGCCCTCGAAATCGATTAGAATTTTACAAAATCTACGCCGGATACAAGGTTGTCTATTTGCCTGTTTTATAATTGTAGTAATGTTTGAATTAAAATTGATATGTGACAATTAATATATGTCTGTGATTCTCAGTGTAACTTTTCTTGCACTTCGGCTGCAGCAGTGATGAATTGCCCACTAGGCCCAGAGAATCACTGTTCTAGATAAGTCAAAGCACTGGATAAAGTTCCGAATCACCGCATGAATTCTTATTCCGAACAATTTATTAAACTGTTTAAAAAACTCAAAGAAACTTGCTCCAGTTATTAAATGGTCGGTAATACAATGATATACGACAACTAAGTGTGATTTGAAAAACAATCATACAACCTCAAACGTAACATAATAAACTGAGAAAGTTACAGCATGAGAAAGGCGTGACACAGCTTATTTCGTTTATCAAATACCTTATGTATATCTTTGGTATTACTTCCACCAGTAAACCTGAAAGCTGTGATTATCAAGAAAAGCTATCACAAAAGATTTCATAATAACTCACAGAAGAAAAGAATTATAAAATGAACATATGGTATTACATGGCAGAAAATAATGTTGCTTATTTACAAAAATGATTTCTATGATAAAAATCTGACGGAAAGTAGTTTATTCTCCTGAAATACTTAAAAACTTCGTTGAGGAGATTAAAAAGAATGCGAGTTTGTAGTTGTTGAACGACTGTAAAATGTCAAGGATAAATATTATTGTGTTTTAGAGATACTAAAAATCTACATAAATAATTAATTACCAAGTATTAACATCCATTCAAAAGAACGTATGCTTCAAACAATTCTTTCTTATGATTTACAGATTATTTAAAAATTTTAATGGTCTAAATTCAGTTGCATTTACGGGGTATAAAAATGTAGCTTATTTTAGCTGCTTTAAAACTTAAGAAAAAGGCCAATGTTCTTTGTATATTTTACTTGATTCATTGAAATATAATATTCTTAGTAAACATTATGTAGTAATTATGCATACACTCCTGATAAAAAAATAAGCAACAGCGACAAAACGCGGAATAAAACAAAACTTATTTATGGATATGCAGAAAATGACCCAAGAGGTTGGTATAATATTGCTAGACCGCACAACAAACAATAAAGCACAGACATACAAAAACACATGTATTGCTACCATCACATCACGGAAGATCAAATAGGTTGGAAGAATATGCAACGGAAACATCAGGCTAATGACGAGTATCATACTCTCTAGCTGAAATGCGTGCTTGACAATGGCGAGGCAAGCTGGCAATAATATCGTTTTTCCCTTGTTGTGGTAGTAGCACTTATTTCCGTAGCGTCCATTTCGTTTCCATGTCGGACTTGGGGAAGGGTGTCTGGCGGCCACTACAATCTGCTATCCATCGTCCCAACATGTCCCACCCATGCTCTATTGGATTCAGGTCCGGTTATCTAGCAGCCACTGGGACGGGCGTTATCCTCGATATCGCATAGGTACCATTGCAGCGATATAAGGACGCACAGGAGGCCGTAGAATTGCATCGCTGTTTGGGATGGCTGTGACGAAACCACCAGAAATCAGGTAAAGATTGATACGGCACTTTATTTCTATCCCAGCCCATAGCAGTAACACTCCTCTTCTCTGTATGGTCTCTTTCGTTGATGTTTAGCGCCCGATAGTGTGTGTCTGGCTCTTGCCATATCACCTTTATTTTCTACGATGCAGTTTTATACTACGATGCTTCAGAACTCAGATGTTTTCTTTCCTCCCAAGATGTTTTTTTAGGATGATGTTTTCTTCTTGCTTGGTTTCTTACTCGACGTTTACGTCCGTGACAATAAAGTTCAAATACAATTCTTTTTCTAAACTTCAAAATGTTAAATAAAATATGATAATATAATAATAATGAAAATAATATGGAATAAAATAACTATGAATAAATGGTTATTAACAATGTAATTATTTAAAAATTACAATATTCTGTCTCATAACCTAACATATAATAATAACAGTCTGTGACAAAATGTGATATTATCAAATAATAAAACAAATTACGAAACGAATTTTTGTCCATTAAGAAAATATTCAAAGTGCTCTGCTTTTCTGCCATGCGCATTTACTTTGGGATGAATATATTTTTTCCAAGATAATATTGCATTTATTTATATTTTGACGATTACTGTAAATTTTTATTTCAAATACAAATATAATCTCTATTTAATTTAAAATCGTAAAATGAATTCACATGACAAGTTTTATGTCAAATGGCATTCTACCTAAACGTTAAATTAATGAAACAAATTTTATAAAATTATACTTGTTTTTGTAACTTAGGAGGAAATAAAATACGTTTCATTAAAGACTGCGTTCTAATAATTTATGAAAAGGGTAATTAATTAAGGGTATTTTCTAAGGACGACTGATTCCAATATGAATTCTTTGTGTTTTTTTCGAAAACAAACCAGAACAAAATATTTCTTCTCAACTGTTATTATTGCACCGCTGCAATTGTTTATCTGAAGTACACCTTTGCTTCTTAGTTCTCCAATATTGTTCGTTCTAGGGTGAGATACTCCTACATCTTGAATTCTTTTCTACAGCAAACATTTCTGTCTCTGCTTTTGATTTATTATTCGTTTTTAGCCAGAAACTATTCTATTCAATTATGATTCACAAGACATCTGGGTCTTTATTTCCTATTTAGGTAGCACAGATTTATTTGCTAAAGGTATATTTAAGTGTTCTTGTGCTTTGTACTGATTGAGTTCGTATTTTGGTCACGTTGTGTTTTCTCTTCTATTTTGATTTCTGCTGTTCTGACAAGATATGTAGCTTTTGTATTCAGTTCTCTTTGTAAGTCTGCAAAACGTTTATTCATCTTTGAAAGCAAAGATTTAGACAGGCCGTGTATGATACTTTTTGGACTATACGCACAATGATTTTTAACAATAATTATTGAAATGGGAAATGAGTAAGTGATTTTGGTGGAATTTAGACCTAACCCGTGAAATGAGCTTAAATAAAATGCATTATTAAAGAATTTCATGTTACATAGGCGAACATGCTATTTCTTATGAAATTTAAGAACGCGGTAGAAATATATTTTGTAAACTGAAATGTAAACTTATATTATTAACTTTGTATTTTTCATGAAATGTTATTCCTGTTTAAGTCTAAATAATACATGTTATACTTTTAATTATTGTCACAAAACTGTGGCTAGCTTTTTCCAGAAGAAAATAAAATACTTCCTTATGCAATTAACTGACTATTTACTCAATTAACTGACTTTTCTTTCATGTTTATGTTTAGCGAAATACTGGTTTAAAGTATTATTTTTAATAAAGAGTTAATGTTTTTTATAAACAATAAGTTGTGAATGATTTACTTGAAATCTTGGAAAGGATAAATTTTTCCGAGCTAAAGGGTAATTATTTAAAAGCACAGAGGCTCGTTGGATAATGGGGTTGTCTCAGTATGACTACAAAATTGTTCATAAACCTGGAAAATTAAATTCCACTTCTGATTATTTATACAGATCTGTAAATGTGGCTGAACAAGTACAAACTTCTACCACATCTGATCTTCTACACACCATTAAAGAACAACAAGCTCTTGATCCTTATTGCGTACAAATAAAAGAAGATTTAAAGAATAATATAATTCCAAAACCTCCTTCACAGATCTTCTTCATTGAAAATGATATCTTGTATTGTAAATTTAAAAACCCTAAAGCTCGTTGGCAAAAACAAAATAGAATAGTGTTACCTAAAACATTAGTTCAAAGAATTCTGCAACAAAATCATGATTCACCTGTAGCTGCTCACTCTGGTTTTCATAGAATTCAGAATGCATTCTTTTGGAAAAACATGCATAAGCAAATTCTAAATTATATGAAATCTTGTCATTCTTGTATACAGAAGTGTGGTTTTAAGTCATCACACAAAGCTTCATTAATGAGAGTTCCAATAGCTAATAGACCTATTGAAGGTATAGCCATGGACATTGTAGGCCCTCTGCCCATGACACCTTCTGGACATAAATACATATTGGTTATCACAGACTATTTCACGAGATGGCCAGAGGCTTATGCTTTACAAAATTGTTCATCTGAAACCATAATTGAAAAACTTGAGCTGTTTATTGCTTCTCATGGGGTACCACAACATATAATCACAGACAGAGGTACCAATTTTATATCACAGGCTATTAATGAAGTTTATCAGAAATTAGGAATTTGTAAACACACCACTACAATTTATCATCCACAATCAGACGGGGTTGTAGAAAGATTAAAGACACCACTACAAGTTATCACCCACAATCAGATGGGGTCGTAGAAAGATTAAATGCAACACTTATTAACTCATTAAGTCACTTGGTTTCTGAAACTCAAGAAGATTGCGACAGGCATTTACCATTTGCTTTATTAGCACATAGAACTGGGAAGCATCAAGCATTGGATGAGTGCCCAGCGTTTCTCTTGTATGGCCGAGATTTAACGTTACCAGTGGATATGTTGACTCAGTCTAAATTTAAGACTTATGATGATACTAAAACTTATGCGAAAGATTTACTCGTCAGACTGCAGAAATCATTTCAGGTAGTTAAGACAAATTTAACTACTGCAGCTGAGAAACAAGAAACTACTAGAGAGTCAAAAGCTTATCATAAGGACATACAGCTAGGTGATACAGTTTACTTATACACTCCTGTGGTACAGCCAGGAACGGCTAGGAAGCTGTGTAAATTTAACAAGGGTCCTTACCGAGTTGTTGAGAAGTTATCAAAGATTAACTTCAGGATAGAGTTAGTAACTAAACCACATACACGACAGGTGGTACATGTTGATCGTTTAACCAATGTGCCAGCAAGAATTATATTTCCTACTTTAGAGATTTCTGATCAAGATCGTTCTTCTGCTCGTCAACCTAGTGACACTACTACGCAATTGCCTTATAGTTTAAGGCCCAGAGATGCTCATGGATTTGTAACTAGTAATTGAACTTTATACTGTTGTGCATATTGGTAGGGTAGGAAAATTTCTGCCTTAATTGAAGTTCTAGATTTTGTAAGAGTTCTTATTTAGTCTTGTTTGTTTATTTCTTTTGTTGCGCTGCGTTATTTGTTCTGTTGACTTCGGTTGTTTTGACCTTATCTAGTTCATGTTTTGTCAGGAATTGCAACCTACTGCTCTTCATATCCTGGTTTTTTTTTTTTTTTGTGCTTGGTGGCTGGTCCACTTTGTTTTTCCTTCAGGTTAATGTTTCGAAATTGTTTGTTTACCTTAATAAGGGACGCCTTAGTGTCTTTCGGCTTAATACTTTTGTGTAGTTGGTTGTTATTTTTTGTTCACACATGTACATTGTGTTTAGATCGACTACACTTGCCTACTCATTTAGTTCTTATCCTTCGTGGGCTTGTTTGAATAACCTACGTTCAACTGTTAGTTAAGTTACTTAACTTACCTTGGTAGTTTTTATTTGTGTATTGGGGTGTTTTCTTTGGTTTAGGAAGACATTTGTATCTCGTTTCCGGGTAGATTTTTGTCTTGTGTTTTTATTTAGTTTTGCTTCACCTTTTGCGGTGGGTGAAGGTAGTTTGCACTCAGGTGATTGTTCAATTTCTTGTTATTGAAGGCCTGTTTGGAGTAGCACGCCTTTGCACGTGTTAGAGCTCTCTGTTTTTAGAGTCTTTATTTGTAGGTTTTATTGTATTACTCGTAGTTTTTGTGTTATTATTTTTTTGATTAGAATTGAATGTTGGTTTACATTTCTCAGGCTTAAGCTAGTTTAGAAGTGTTTTCTTTTGTTGTGTGTAGTATTATGGTTTCTGATTCTAAGTTTCCGGTGGTAGGCTTAATATTTTGTTTTACTTAAAAGTTAATTGGTAATTTTTGTATTTAGTATTCTTTCGTCAGTTTAACAGCTGGCTCTGGAACACGTAATGAGTAAATTCTGCCATTGTCACCACTGCTTAGGTCTAACTTTATGTGTTTTGTAAAGTCAGAGGTTATTGATTGTTTTCCGAAAAATTTTGGTTAATTTTTCTTTTCGGAACGGGGGAGAATTGTTATGTATTACATACTTCAGTTGAATTTAAAATATCTTAATTGTAATGATTTAACTTAATTCTGTTATCAGACTTAAAGGTTATTAATTTGTTTTTATTTAGTTGTTGATCTTAAGTTTATTTGCCTTGTTGAAAAGTAATTATTGTCATTTAATTTTTGTGACAGTTTTGGTTAACTCTGATTTTAAGTTGCTTGAGTAATTAATTTCTTTCTTTTTCTTAAGGTAATTTGGTTAACTATTTAAATTTTTGTTTAGTTAATACTTATTCTTAACTTGGTTGCTTAATGTTTAATCTCTTGTTAAGTTGACTCTTAAGGTCAATTTTTTTAACGTTTTTACTTACACAAGTTGGTGTTAAAGTTTAATTAAGTTTTGTTAACGTACCCCCTTTTCTGCCAAATTGGGATCCATATTTTCTGACTATGGTGGTTGTGTTTGGTGTTGTGGAAAACATAAAATTTTTCCTATGTGATTATTATATTTTAATTGAAGTAATTTTTATTTTCTGACTATGGTGGTCGTGTTTGGTGTTGTAGAAAATATAAGAAATTTTTCTATGTGATTATTATATTTTAATTGAAGTACCTTTCTTCGGTCTTGTACTAATTTAGTATTTTAAAAAACAAATCCTTAATTCTTTTCGAAAATCATTTTACGTTGCCTTTTGGGAAATCAATATTTATGACTTTGTTGTGACATTTTGTTCGCCCCGCCAGACAGTGGTCTGGGAAATATCTGTCATCAAGTGAGATTTCTGCACCCTGCTGGATAGGATACTTTTTATATACAACTACGCTACGCCAAGGTTGAGGGGACGGGATGATTCGCTTACTTGCAGGCTTTCACAATGCTGGATTGGGATCCCGAGACGAGGCTAGCTCCTGTTGACAGGTTGATGACCTTGGAGGATCGGCGATTATTCGCCAACATCCGTCGTTCGAACTACCTTGCTTCACCTTCCTGTGTGCATTCTTTTCCCTGGGGTTGCAGTGCCTTGGCTTGTTTTGTACCATCTAGGATCGCCAAACGAGTATTTGGCGGAAAGAAGAAAAAGGCTTGCAGCGATCTACGAGGAGACGTTGGCAGACGGCGGAGAAGGAAAATTATGCTGAAGGTGTCACGAGACCAGTAAACTGTCGCTTCGTCCCGAGTAGCTGTCTGCGTTATCAGAGAACGATGTCTGGAGGAGAGAAGGCTCCTATGGAGGGCGACGAGAATGACAAAAAAATTTCGATAACTAACTTATATTTATTTTTTTCTCTCCTTATAGAAAGCAAATGGCAAACCAAGAAAATTTTTTGTTGAAATCTACTGCCTTGATTGTTTATCCACGTATCTTCATGTTAACTCTTAAGTGCCTTGTTAAAACGGTATGAAAAATTTTATTTTATTTTTGAACACCACCACCATCACCCATGTAAAATTTTGTACTAAATCAGTTTATCTCCAATAAATCATATATTTAATTTAACTTAACTTGTAATGTCTTCTCTAATAACTTAGAACACTGGACCCAATAGTATTTTAATTTTAACACAACGCAAACTTAATTCCTTCTGTTGGAGTATTTTCTGGTATTATTTACTGTTTTATTTGAACACCCAAGTTTCACAGTCTAAATGTTGTTTTATCATGTATGTCACAAACTTTTACACCCATGCAGTATTTGTTATAGTCATGTGATTTAGAATTGCGATTCTAATTTTGACTTTCATGTGTTATTGAATATTGAACTTTAAAACTTAAAACTTAAATTAGTACAAACTCCAACTCTATTGAAATTCTTGAGATAGTCCATGACGCAGTAGTGAGAATTTCTGTTTTCGGCTATGGATCCAGGAAGTAAATTTCTGTTCTTGCCGGTGTTGTGATATCGTTTTGAGCTATGATTTTGTGGATAGATTTCACTCCTTCATCATTAATCCCGAATAAGGTTTATCAGGACTGAGTATTCTGTGTGTGTTCTTTGAGAACATTGTGAAATATTTACCAGTGTGTTTCTTCTCAAGTTTTCAGTCCTGAACTGGAACAGTGAGCTGATAAAACGTAAGCTTTGTTCTGATGTAACTGCTGTGCTGGATAATAACTGCACGTGAAGGGATTTAAAATCCTCGTTTATTAAATCACTATTATTTACAAACTCCCCAACTCGGGAGGGATACAGAAAGTAAAAGACCGCACTTGGGTCAACTTAATCAAATAAATTTAAAACTAAACCTAAAATAGAACTTAAATCAAAGGTTGCTTCGCAGAGCAATTCGCGGAAGTTGGCCTCTACCTAAAAGGGTGCGTAGCAAGATATACTAATACTAACGCACTTCAAATGGTTTTACAATGCAATCACGTAGTAAGCACTATGGCTTTTAAATTTTAAATTGCTAGCTGGTCAGGCGAACGTTGAGCAGAGTGACCGTGGTCTGAGACTAAGCTCTCTCACAATGAGAGGTTTCTACCTCTGGCTTAAATAGTACTTGGCTGTACTTCAAAATTAGCATAAGCTGAAAACGCGCGCTTCTTCTGACAGGAAGTTGAAACAGAGAGGAGATAGACAGATTTAAATTAAAATAAAACTTGGTTAGTTTAACTAAAACCTTACATACTTCCCGCCAGAATTGCGATAGTTAAACTACTTTGGTCCAAACGGACCATGTTGAAAACTAGCAATTCTAAATAGTCGAAAATTTCACTGTTCTAAACTTAGGCCAACTCTTACAAGGCAATATATGTTTGTGTAAAATACAGACGAAATTTTCTGGAACAACAATCTTCAACATTTTTTTTTTCAAGTCTTATTCTTCAAACAGTCTTACTCCTTCCAGCAAAATCTGGAAGGAAAACAACTTTAGTATGACATCATAACAGAATAATTCTAAGTGGTACAAATCCTTTTTTTTTTTTTCTGTGTAATTTTGCACACACACATTATCATTCAAGCACAATTAAATTCTTCCCCCGTATGCTCTCTCACCGGTGTTGGATGTAAAGCAAACCGCCATTGCGGGTTTTTATGTGTTCGGGGGTGTTCAACTCTTCCACCTACAATCGACTAACATTAGTTAGAACTTGACATACGAGACCTGAAAAAAACGCCCTATAACCAGCTAATCCTAAGGTTCTCACTAGCTTTATGTCTAACACTTTAAGTGTATTTGGTGGAGAGCCTAATTAACACTTGCATTCTAAAATAGTGAATCTTTAACTTTTCATGCATACAAATTCGCAGTTTGCACACAACATTCACATTAATCTTGCACTTAACGTGCATTGCTAGCATAATATTATTTGTTACATTTCATAACACATTAACAATTTCACAGCAATCCTGAAATGCAAATAGAAGTTAAATTTCTAAGCTTACAGAAATATAGGTTAAATTTCTAAGCTTACAGCAAGTGCTTCCTATTCCTTTCTCAAGGTACTTTCTTGAAATATCAAATTACATTGAATTAATAGTCTACAGACTAAATCGTGTTTTTCAATTTTCCGAATTTTCATTCTAGACATTTTACAAGTCTTTAGACAAAGCGTCGTACAAAATCATTTAGTTAACATATTCTTTTCAGCAATTCATTGCTTTTACAGAATTAATCTATTTACAAAATTAAGTAATTTTAAATCTTTAAGAATTACAATTTCTTTTAACAAAACATTTTACTTTCCATATGAGAACTTATCGCTCACTTGGCGTAAAAGTCAACCTCGCTTGAGGTAAAATCAGTCCTGCAACTTGCAGTATACTCAAAAATTAACTAAACTTTTGAATACGAAATTGTACTTATCTTATTATGATCGTCCATCCTTTTCTTGGCCCAATCTTTAAAACTTGAGTAAGTTGTGGCCTGGTTCAGTTTCCTCGTTTTTCGTTGTTCTTTCGGAGCCTGCTCGTCTCTTTTTCTTTTGAAATTCCGTCGTTGTATCCTCGGCAATTTCCTTTGTAGAGGAGGTTGCTCCGCTGGACGTTTGGTGGACTGGGCCCTTCTCTCCTGGGCCCTTGCTCGTTGCTTGTCCTGGTTCCTGCTGTATTCGGGAAGTTGATTCTCAGGCTGCAATCGACGTTTCTTGCTTCTCAGGCACCTGTCCGATGATTCCACAGTTCTTTTGGATACATTGGGCTTCCCTTGCCCATTCTGCTTTCTTCTCTTGGTGCGCTCGTAATTCCGTTCGTAGATTTGTTCACCTGCATCGTGAGACTTTCTTTTGAAACCACCTTTTTGGTTCTTATTTCTTTGTTGGGGGGGAGCTTTCTTCTTCTGACATTTCGATGCCGTTGTAGCTGGTTCCTGCTGTTTTTGCTGACGTATATCTTCCTGGCTAGTCGATTGCCTCGGATCCTGAAACGAATCTTTAAATACAGCCATTTTGCTGCGATTATAGAACGGTTTTATTTGGTCCACATTCGCTTTGAGCGTTTGACCATCATTTCTTTTTAATATAACCACTGCCCCCGTAATTTGTTCAATTGTGAACGGGCCTTCAAAACGCGGAAAAAATTTCCCCACCTTTTCCTCTGGGGCATTTGACAAGTTGTGTTTAATCTTCAACACTTCATCTCCCACATTGTACTTGACCTCTCTTCTTTTTAGGTCATAGTACAATTTCTGTTTTCTTTGGGCCATTTCTATATTTTCCGTCGCTTCCCGTATTAACTTTTGTATATCACTCATTTTAAATTCTTCTGCCCTTTCCTGTACAAAGAACAGTTTATCTAGGGGGGTCAAGATCTTTCTTCCTAAGAAGAGTTCAGCGGGTGTTTTTTGTGTAGTATCGTGTTTGGCGGTCCTAAGGGCAAATGCAAATTCATTTATATGGCTATCCCAGGTAGAGTGATAGTTTTTCACATAACTACGAATTATTTTCACTACATTTCTATTCACCCGTTCCGCTATGTTTGACTGCGGACGATACGGGACCATCTTTAGATGACGTATGCCCAGTTTTGCACACATTTCCTCAAACATTTTACTAACAAACTGAGGACCATTGTCTGAAATAACTTTTAGGGGCGCCCCGTATTTTAAAATATACTTATTTAGAATTGAATCTACTACAATTTTTGCAGACGCGCGTTTTAACGGAATTAACTCTAACCATTTGCTAAAATGATCCACTATAACTAAAAGATATCGGCTTTTATTAACTTTACTTCGAGGGTAAGGTCCAAGTAAATCGATGCCTATTATTTGATTTGGGAATTCTGATTTAATACTATTTAGGAACCCGGCCGGGCGGAAATTAACATAATTATTTAATTGACATGTTGGGCACGACTGGACATACGCCCTAGTAAACTTTTGCAGTTCTGGAAAGAAAACTGCCTCGCGAACTCTCTGAACAGTTTTTCTTATACCTAAATGAGCCGAAATGGCACAATCATGCAACTCTTCTAATACATTCAACCTCATGCTAGCTGGGATAACCGGTCTATATTCATGATTCTCATTAGTAGCTTTCGTATAGAATAACAGTCCGTCAATTAATTCGTAATTTTCGGCCCTATTTCTTATCGGCACAATATCCGGATGATTGAAATTCTCAGGGTCGGCCAAATAATTGTATATATTTTTGAACTCCGGATCTTTTTTGAGTTCGGCTATTACTGTTTCACGAGAATCTAATACTTTGGATGTTAACATGGCTATCTTAATTACACTTCCATTTTCATCTAAGTTAATTCTGCTTAAAGCATCTGCCACAACATTTTCTTTTCCCGGCGTATGTTTAATTATTAGGTTATATTCCTGTAATTTGAGAGCCCACCTTATTAATCTGGGTGATAAATTTTTTCCAGAATAGAGTCTAGTGACCGCCGCGTGGTCGGTATATACAGTTACTGGAGAACTTCCAAAGAACACACGAAATTTCTGTACTGATGCTAACACTGCGAGAGTTTCTCTCTCTGTTGCGGAATAGTTTCTTTGGGTTTCATTTAATGTTCGGCTGAAAAAAGCCACGGGCTGACCATTTTGGGAAAGCACTGCACCAATCGCGAAATCTGAAGCGTCCGCTGAAATCTCTAATCCTTTATCCCCTTCTGGAAATTTTAAGACGGGAGCTTGAGTCAATGCGTCTTTCAATTTTTGAAACGCCAAGTTGGCTTCTGCTGACCACGAAAACCTAGCTTTTTTTCTTTTCAACTTTAGCAGTGGCTCAGCTATTTTTGCAAAGTCTTTAATGAAGGAACGATAGTATGAACACATCCCAAGAAACGATGATAATTTCTTCGCTGTTTTAGGAACAGGATAATTTTTAATAGCTACTATTTTTGACTGATCCGTTTCGATTCCCTTTTGGGAAATTTTAAATCCTAAATAACGTAACTCTTTTGCGGCAAATTTACATTTGGACGCATTTATCTTTAAACCAGCTTCATTTAACAATGAAAATACTTTTCTTAAATCTTGTAAGTGTTGTTCTAGAGTACTACTCGTAATTATAATATCGTCTAAATATATGAACGTGCTTTTACCAAGGACTGGTCTTAAGACGATGTCCATACATCTTTGGAACGTTGCCGGCGCGCCGGATAAACCGAAAGGCATTCTGAGAAATGCGTATGTGCCAGATTTAGTTATGAACGCGATTTTGTGTACGTCTTCGTGTTTTACCCCAATTTGAAAATAGCCACTCGTAAGATCTAACGTAGTCATGTATTTTGTAGACGAAATATTTCGAATTATTTCTTCAATTATCGGCAACGGATATACAGGATATTTTGTAACTGAATTTAACTTGCGATAATCTATAGCAAAACGCCACCGCTTCGGTTGCGTAATCGGGTAATCATTATTTTTCTTACACAGGACAACGGGGCTAGCATAACTGCTAGAAATTGGCGTGATGATTTTATTCTTTAACATCTCTTTAATATGATGTTCAATTATTTCCTCTTTTGTCCTATCATATCTATATGGCTTTTGCCTAACTGGCTGAGCGTCCCCCGTGTCAATGTCGTGGTTCACCACCTGCGTAAAGCCTGGTACATCACTAAATAAATTCGCAAAGTGACTTACCAGACCTTGGATTTTCTCTTTTTCCTCTGCTTGTAAATGTTCCAAGTCCAGCTGCGGGGGCTTATCATTCTTCGCTTCAATTGGCTTCATATTTAATGTTAGTTCTCCCCCCTTGAAATCAATTTTTGCTTCTGCCAAACTAAAAAAGTCCACACCTAGAATAATACAAGTCTGCAGGTTACGCACAATATAAAACAGGATTCTTACCTGTTCGTTGTTGATACGCACGAACAATGGTACTTTTCCTAAACAGCTACATTTTTCTCCTTGGGCCGCTATGACATCCGTGTCTCTTGCACTAAAAATTCTGTAACGTCGAAAGTGCTTCTTAAAGAATCTTTCCGATACGAAGCTGCTTTGGGCTCCTGTATCCAAGAGGGCTGTCGCCGGTATGTTGTTGATTAGAACTTCAATCTTCGGCAAACTCAAATTCTTAACGACCACGGTGTTTAAATTGATTTTGGAAGGGTTTTGCGCTGCTTCGGACTTCTTCACCTTCCTCGAAGAAATCCCTCTTAGTTTAAATTCTTTTTCTTCTGGTTGCCCTCGGAATCTTTGCTTGTTCTTCTATTAAATTCCCTTCGTTCGCCGCTCGCTTTAGGAGACACATCTTTCTTCGGCCATTGCTTCGCCTTATTCCCGTAACTTTGATTTTGCTTTTGCTGCGGTCTTGGCGAACTCCACTGACTTCTTCGCTCAAATTGGCGTCGTCGTTCGTTGTCGGCTGTTCTTCGGCTTTCAAATTGTACCGCGAGCTCAAATAATCTGTCTAATGTTGTTGGATTTCTTAGTTCGATGAAATCTTGAACTTGGGGCAGTAGCCTAGGAAGTATAACTTGAATAATTTCAGGATCCGGGCGACTTCCATACAAAAGCTTGAAAACTTGAATTTTCCTCAAAATAAAATTAGACAAATCTTCTATTCTTTCTTGATATCGGCTAAACAGTTCAGCTTCCAATCTGGCTCGATCTCGCACTACAGGAAATGCTTTCACTAGGGAATTCTTGAAATTTTCATACGTATATGTGGGGCTTCCTGGTTCCCCCAAGAGATTCTTTCCGATGCACTTGAACCAACTTAGCGCTTGGCCCTTCAAAGCGCTGGTAGCAAGAGCGACTTTCTGAAATTCGTGGACTGGATATAGCATGAAGTGGGAGTCTAGCTTTTCCAGGAAATTGATTACGGCTGTCTTGCCGTCAAAACTTGCCGCTGGCTTCATGGCTGCTCTCATGGTTTGTACGATGTAGCCAAATCCTTCTATGCCAGGAGGTGCTATCTCAGGATTTTGGACAGGTACAGCAGGTGTCTCAGGTTCGTCTTCTTGTTGCTGAGGCAATCCTCTTCTTTCTGTTCGGGCGCCACTATCAGGACTGAGTATTCTGTGTGTGTTCTTTGAGAACATTGTGAAATATTTACCAGGGTGTTTCTTCTCAAGTTTTCAGTCCTGAACTGGAACAGTGAGCTGATAAAACGTAAGCTTTGTTCTGATGTAACTGCTGTGCTGGATAATAACTGCACGTGAAGGGATTTAAAATCCTCGTTTATTAAATCACTATTATTTACAAACTCCCCAACTCGGGAGGGATACAGAAAGTAAAAGACCGCACTTGGGTCAACTTAATCAAATAAATTTAAAAATAAACCTAAAATAGAACTTAAATCAAAGGTTGCTTCGCAGAGCATTTCGCGGAAGTTGGCCTCTACCTAAAAGGGTGCGTAGCAAGATATACTAATACTAACACACTTCAAATGGTTTTACAATGCAATCACGTAGTAAGCACTATGGCTTATAAATTTTAACTGCTAGCTGGTCAGGCGAACGTTGAGCAGAGTGACTGTGGTCTGAGACTAAGCTCTCTCACACTAAGAGGTTTCTACCTCTGGCTTAAATAGTACTTGGCTGTACTTCAAAATTAGCATAAGCTGAAAACGCGCGCTTCTTCTGACAGGAAGTTGAAACAGAGAGGAGATAGACAGATTTAAATTAAAATAAAACTTGGTTAGTTTAACTAAAACCTTACAGGTTATGTTCTCAAAGGCAGAATGCAGATCGTTATTTTCAAAGTCCAAGGAGACATTGTATCTCCTTAGAACGTCAATTCCGAGTATGAACGGGTCTGTAATTTCTGCTACATATGCCGTGTGATGGTAAGCGGCCCTTCCAAATGTGATGTTAACGTTTAATTTTCCTTCGATTTCGATCTTCTCGCCTGAGACAGTCTGGAGGGTAACGCAGGGCGGCGTCCAGATGAGTTTACTTTTCGTTTGCTGAGCCACATCTTTTCGAACAATGGTAACATTCGCTTTTGCATCGATTGTTATATTACAAGGAACTCCACTGATGTGTCCCATGTCCATGATGTTTCTACATTGATGTGTCCCACGTCCGTTACTGCCGCCACTCACTGTAGAAATCTGAAGAGCTTTAAACTGGGTCTTTTCTTTATCTGGTAACCTCCACCCCGCGAGACGGCCACTAATTAGTTTCCGTCCTTCTTGATAGGCGCGGTCTTAACATCCGTACCCTGGGGTATTCTGCAGTTTCTTCGAGTGTGCCTTTCAGCACCGCAGTTCCAGCACTTTACGATTGGTTTCTTGTCATCAATATTCCGTTGCAAGGCATTCACTATTCTGATTAAATCGTCTAGGCCTAGGCGAGCAGTCATTTGATTCGCAGGTTCTTGTACCTGAGCAGCTCTGATTGGGTGGCGGTCTCTACGACTGGCTTGCTGTGCTGCCTCGAATTTCATGGCGTACACTAAAGCGCTTTTAAAACTCTTGTTATTAGCATTTTGTTAAGCATAGCATTAAGTATAGCATTTTGTTACGGAATTCCGAGGAAGGTCTGTTCTGCTTTGGCTTCTGATCATGTATCAGCTTGAACTAACATCATTATAAAGGTTGAATAAACATTTTAACAGTGGACAATGCTATGTAAATATTCGGCAATAATTTACAAGTTTTTAATTATTACTCTTTAAAGAAAAAATAGTGCATGTTTTAAAAAAATATCCAAAATTTCTAGGCAATTGACAGAAAGCAACAAACCTTACCGATACAACTTTTAATAATTCGGACTACCATATAGAAACATTAATACATATATCTGTCTATGTCAATCTTTAAAGTTTCCTTTGAAGTGCAGTGTTAGAAAAATTGCATACAAATTATGTTAAATGTGGTTTTGCGACACGTATTCTTCATATGATGTCTAGTTTTGTTCTAACTTCCTGACCCATGGTTTCTTCATATTAATTAAGAATTCCATAATTCATCTAGTTATGCGCTATATAGTTAAATGTTTTTATATATGAATCATCCTGCAAATAAAGTAAAAGGCCCTACAAACACCCTTTATCGGCTGCATCATTGGTTTATAAAGAATGACCTTTTCTTAAATTTTCCCTCCTGTCTTTTTATCCGCTTTTTAATTTTTTTGCAATATGGGCAGGCTGAATTTTTGCAGTCAAAGATCTAACTTAGATTTCCAAACCTGAAAGAAAATGGTATATTTTCTTCCAAAAGGCTATTCCTCGAACGGACAGATAGCAAAAGGGGAGTATCGGGGTTTTAAGGATAGTCAAGAAACGCTGGGGCAGTGAAATGCAGAATTTTTAAGTGTTAAGTTTATAGTGCACTGAAACGTTTGTAGGATGTCAAGATTTTCTATTGTTTCTCTGCCTTTTTACTAGCTAAGCACTGTGTTGCTCTTCATATGAAATGCCTGTAGGAGCTCTGTAATTAATTAAACACTCCGAAATCGTATAAACATAGTTGGCGGAGGAAATTCTCGAATTGTTTCGTTTGATAATATTTCAATTCCTTCAAAATAAGTCTGAAATCACAGTATTACAAAATTTTATATATTACTTATTTCAGTTGTGATTTAAATTGTTTTAAAGGTAATGATTTAACTTATTTTGCTTCAGACTTAAAGATTAATTTGTTTTTATTTTTTTAGTTGAACTTAAGTTTCTTTGGCTTGATGAAAAAGTAATTGTAGTCATTTAATTTGTTTTCGTGACAGTTTTGGTTAACGCTGATTTTAAGTTGCTTTAGTAATTAATTTTTCCTGTTTTACTTTGGTTGGTTAACTATTTAAATTTCTGTTTAGTTAATTTATTTTTTCTTAACCTTGGTTGTTAATGTTAATTTCTTGATAAGTTGACCCCTAAGGTCAATCTTTTAAAGTTTTGTTTACACAAGTTCGTGTTTAAAGTATTAATTAAGTTTTAATGTACCACCTTTTTCTGCTAAATTTGGGATCCATATTTTCTGACTATGGTGGTCGTTTTGGTGTTGTGGAGAACATAAAAAATTTTTTTCATACTTGATTATTGTATTTTAACTGAAGTAATTTTTATTTCCTTACTATGGTGGTCGTGTTTGGTGTTGTAATAAACCCAACAAAATTATGTATGTAATTATTATATTTTTATTGAAGTACTTATCAGCATTGAAGTTAATTTGTGTGTAAAATCAATAACTAATACCTATCCCTTCAAAAACTTTTCCGTTGCCTTTCCAAATTATTTATGAGCTTGTTTTCGATTTCTTCACCCGCTAGACGGTAGTCTGTGAAACATCTGTCATCATTGAAACGTTTTGCACCCTGCTGAAGAGGCTAATTCCAACACTACTAACCCTGCATCAAGGTCGAGGGGACGGCGTGTTTTGCTTACTCGCAGGCTTTTTCTATACTGGAGTGGGACCCCTCGACGAGGCTAGTTCTGCTGTGAGTTGATTGACCTTGGTGTATCAGCGATTATTCGCCAATTTCTGGAGTTCATACTACATTGACTTCACCTTCCTGTGTGTTTTCCCCCTGGGGTTGCCGGGCTGTTGGCGGTTTTCCTACCATCTAAAATCGCCAATCGAGCAATTTTGGCGAATGGAGTAAAAAGCCTGGGAGCTAGCTACGAGACAGCGAGACACGGAAGGAGACGGAGCGGAGAGACAGAGTCGTGGGCGACGACGAAAGAAAATGACTATCTGAAGTTATCACGAGAGTAGCTGACTGCGTATCATAGAACCAACGATGTCGGAAGAAATGGATGAGAGAAGGCTACTATGGAGGGCGACGCAAATGTCAAAACCTACTTCTTAACTAATTACTTTCTTTTTTTCTCTCCTTATAGAAATGTCACAAACTTTACATATTCCTGTGATTTAGAATTGATTATCCAAATATTGACTTTCATTTGAAATTGAACTTAAAACATAAACTTAAACTCTTAAGTTTAAAAACTCCAACAAGAAAATGGTGCCGTGACCTCGCGAATTTTGTTATATGCAATTTGTATTTTATTTTGTATCTGATATGCACGAAAAAGGTGCCATGTATTCTAATTTATAATGGTCCAGTGT